>CM023201.3:19951892-20404890 GCA_004115045.4 Sinella curviseta | reverse complement strand
CAAGATCGGCGAACAAAATCGGTGGGAAAATTAATTAATTAGAATAATAATTAACTTAAATTATTGGCCCCTCGTATCATTCTACAAGCTAGTAATACTTAAAAAGTGCATAATTATAAAATCACAACAATTAACATATTTTCGTAATTAAAAATTGCGACAAAAAATTATGATACAGGTAATTAATTATGGGTTTTCATTTAATTAATTAAAGGCTCAATCCCGATAGGCATGGAGGGACCGTAGCGTATTGATAATACTAGACGGCGATCTTCCTGCAGGATTCCCAAAGTACAGGTCCCCGGCAACGGCACCTGAACTCCGATAAGACGGCTCGGACGACAACTTTCTCTCTTTGCCCCTTTGGCACACCGCCACGGCGCACGCGAACACGATAACGATTTGGAGGAGACAGAAGCCGATAATGGCGGCGAACATGAGGTTCTTGGGGACGCAGACCACCCTCCCATTTTCTAAACCAATCAATCAAGGTAATAGGCCATTTAAAATTTAATTAATGGCTTTATTTTTTTTAAAGTTAATAAACTTGGTTTACCAATTTGATGAATAGATTCCAGCCGCTTGCCCTTCTGAACGGAAGGTGACGAGGAGTCCAACGGCCCATTAACGATAATCTCCTTCTGGAGCTCGATGCTGTTGTTGGAGGGAATTTGGAGGGCACGTCGCCTCCTCCCGTGGCTCACCTCCCCATCACACTTGACCGGAGGACACTCGTTCCGACAAAAATGCAAGTAAACTTGAAATCTCACAACCGCGTCATTCGTAAACTTGAACGCCTCGAATCTGCCCTTCAAACTTTTACTGCCGTCCCCCATCCGCTTCAAGTGCGGGAATATGGCCGGATCCTCAGGACAGCCCCTCGCGTCCAGCAAGGTTATCTCCTCCTCGTTCGTTCCGCTCTTGGCGATAAGATCCCGGGCCAGAACGCCGTATGCGCTATTAGGCTCTATCTCCACCTGAAAGTAGAGCTCGTCTCCCAAACTGACCCCACTCACATCATTCCCGTTCCGGTCCAGGATTTTTAGAATGACGGCCGGACTCTTTGCGGTGGCGTTGATGACGCTGGTGGCGATGCCGAGGACGGGACCGGGTGCCGAAGACGCCTCGACCAGTCTGGATTCAGATTCCTTTTCGAAGCCGAGGGACTGCGTCAATGTTCGGTTCGTTTCCGGAAATGTGCAGACGAGACGGAAGGCGGCGTCGCCTCGTTTTTGGATTAAGGGATGCTGCTGGACTATTAGGTTTCCGACGAATGAGCCGTCCGAGTCCCTATAATAATTAATCATCAATTACGTTTAAAATTTGCAGAAATCTCAAACTGCCCCAAAAGTTATTTTTTGTTTTTAAGGTCATATGTCATACTTGTAAACGCCGCAGCTATTGAGCGGATACTCAATCGAAGTGGTCATCTTGCCATGCCCAAATACTTCGCATTCCGACTGCGCCAAGGACGAGTACAACTTTCCGTAAAATGGCGAGTGCGTCTTCAGCTTGGCTATCATTGTCTCGCCATTGCACTCCAAAGACACTGAAAAATTGCGATAAATTAGCACAAAATATTTCAAATGTCAATAATGGTTATAAAAACAAAAAGTGACCAATTAATTGTCCTTTTTAAATCGATTCTCTTCACATTTTCTGATTCTTATGACGTCACAGGTTTAAGGTTTGAAAAAGAAACCTGTCATTTGTCAACTAGACGGCAGCCAGGTGTGGTGACTTTTTATTTAAATATAAGAGACAAGGAAGCTCAGTTAAATTAAATTCGATTACGCATGATTCATTTCATTATTACTTCACATTAGATTACATTGTTTGAATTTATTGTCGAGTCATGAAAAAAATGCAGAGAAAATGGTGGATGGGTAGTGGTCAGCCATAGATGACCATCGTTTCATTCGAACCACTTATTGTTGTCTTAGAAGAAGAATGCATTTAATGGGATCTTGACATTTGATATTTGTTCTGTAATTTTTGATGAACTTTAACCAGGTAACCAATTTCACTGGCTAGACAATGCACCGTAAATACGGTTATAATCAAATTATCAGAATTCCATTCTCAGAATACTTCTAAGCGACTTTTTTGTTGGCGTTGACATGGCTCATTATTACCATCCTGATCTCATTTCCTGCTTATATTCGCCCCACCTTATATATTGTTATGATATTTAACAAACAATGTTCTGCTTACTGTCGATACAAGGCACGCGCTGGGCATACACCCGATTGTCATTAGTCCTGAGCATCTTGGTGGATGTGGTGGACATGTCGGATCCGCTCAGCGAGCACAGACCTGTGACCATATCGTAGGTGACGGAGCGACAGGTGAATGCAGTGTAGGACTCGCACGATTTTTGACACTTGTTTCATAAAAAGTGTAACAAATGTAAATTGTAATTTGTTAGAATATACATGCTAATTATTGGCTATACAGTTAAGTAAACAATGTGGTAATGGACCATTAAAGTGGTTATGGTAAGAATGTATAGTAAATGGCCGTTAATGTAATTACCTCTTGTAAAGTGGGTGACTTGGTAGTAAAATCAACAATGGGGAACTCGAAGCCGCGCATTAGCTGCCACTCGCATTGTCTCTCTTTGGCTGTTATGGGCTCTGAAAATAAAGAACGAATGGGATGTAAAAATATGTTTCAGTGAGAAATGTTTTTCGGACAATGGACTTGTCAACAGAATAATTATTTGCTTGAATTAGGATAATCAGCATCAATGCATATATTTCAACAATTACGGATAGTTTTCTATTTGAATCAACTTTTCTGCCATGACCATAGTAGTCCATGATGAACCTAAGATCTTATTTAAATTGTCAAATTCGACGATATTGTCATAGCGACGGAATTACGTACCAATGCAGGTATTCTCAATGTACTCCACCTCCTTGCTGGACTTGAGAAAGGCACCGGGCTGCGTTCTACGATCCTCCCGAGAAAGTCGGCACTCTTTTCTTGATTCCCTTTTCAATAAAAAATGTCAAAATTTAGTAATACCAAACACAGGTCAAAAGTTTGAGACCATCAAAGTAATCAGAAAACAAAATTAGAACACATTTACATAACCAGACACAATGATTTAATTGCCCATATATATCACTAATTAAAATCAAATTCCATTTTATTGCCAAAACATCTCTGCCTTAATTTCGACGCAAGAAATTATACGAAATTATCGGAATGCACTTTTTCATCTCATATTTATTCAGATAACCAGACAGACGATGTCTGATAAAAGATAACAACTTTTCAAATAAAATAAAATCAAGTTTCTACTAAATAAAATGTTGACTTCTTCTAAAATCGACAGAATTGAGTCGAGACAAGAATGGTCAGTCACAGTCGTTTAAAGTGTCACCAGATAAGTTACTGGTATAATCCCACCTGCTAACAATAAAGACGACCTTCTCGGTTCGAATCTGCAACGTCAACAACGATTTGAGCAGCAACTGCCGGCCATTCATTATTCACTTCACTCATTATTGCATAACAGGAATACGCCTACTTCAACAACAATGTAAAAGCAAAGCTATGATGAAAACTGACCATACAAAAAAATCCTGATTGCAAACTTATTTGCTTTGCTTCGTCGGCCAAGTCTTAATGTGAGGCTAGAAGAATACTAACCTAGCCCTATCCATTCATTCATGAAGTAAATTTTAAAATCTAAACTAAATTAAATGCAAATGTTTAAAAACTATTATGTAAACTTGTTATTTGCGGTTTAGACTTGAAATCATCTCTATCTGTCATTCCATTAGGGTGGAAGAGAATATTTTTAAAAAGTAACTGTGTGTTCGATTCTTATCGGTTGCGTGTTTTCACTACATTAATCATACGTTTCTGAAGTCAGATGACACAAGATTTAGCTAAGCCATTATTACTCAATATTTCGGGCATTGCGTCTTGTAAACTTTTTGGGCTATCAATCAATAAAATATTAATGCAGAGTATTGTCATGCCACTGGGCTGACCACTGGTCAAATAGATCAAATCGCCAAGCAACCCAACCTTTCATAGTCTTGTTTGTCAACAAATTATAGGCTTTTAAGTCTTCCCCTCTTCCCTTTGAACAAAAGCTGCCTTTTCGCAAATGTTTAATGACTTAATGATCAGTTTAGTGCTTAACGTTTAAACTTTTAAACAATTTGGGTTTAAGATAAATGGCAAAGTTACCAGAAGAACCAGAAGGCAGGACCACCTTGAAGATTTTTCAAGCTGAATGATAAATCATAAAATCTTACCAGTAGTCCGCAGATCGACAAGGTAACCGCTTATCCGTCAGGCACAACTCCGAACAGCGCTTTCTCGAATTGACGCTTCTGACGATGACGTCATCGTGACCCGCCAACTCGTAACCGGGAATACGTTCTGTGACCCAAGCCTTGCTACAAATGTCGCCTGTTTGAAGTAAAAAAAGAAGATAATCCGAAATTGTAATAGGTACACACGTGTCAAAATGGACTATAATCTGTCACAAGAAATGTATGTCACGTCAAGTGTATTGATTTTGTAATAATGATGGGCTTCTAGTACAATAATTTGGTCACGAGCAAAATAAAATGAACAAATAACCTAGGCTAAATTCTAACGAAATTGCAGGTCTTATTTTAATTTCGGTGTTCAATGCCCGCCACCACGTACACAAATCAGGTCACAACATAACAGGTAGGAGTAATAACAGTGCTTTGTTTTAACGAAATAAGTAACCACGAAGAATATGACGGCCTGAAATATTGAATTAACTTTTATCGGACTGATTGATCGACAGGGAAGGAGAAGAAAAGAGGAACATGCTCTTCAATATCTTTGACTGACTGACATTTTCATTGTTTTCGGTCTTGTACGAGAAATTATTATAATGGGTGCCTACGCAAGTTGTGTTAGTTGTGCAGTTTTTGTTAATAATGACGTGTACCAGAAAAAATATGCAGTCATTACCTTTCCCAGCTTTTTTTATTGTCTTCTGTTCTCCTGCTAATGATACATGTTTGCCTTGTTTTACATACCAGAGCCATACGACAGCGACAATTTTCTTTCTTGTCCTACCCACTCGCATCGCTAGTTTTGTTAGCACATATTCGGTTTACATTGGATTTACACCTGTTCTTTTTAGCCCATTTCATTTTATTGGCGCGACAACATTGCAAAATGGTTTTACATCTTGTTATCGGTAATCGGTATTGTACGTTTGTTTGTACAAGGATTGAAAACCTTGCCAGGACAGGGCTGAACTGTCATTTAATCGGTTTGATTTTTTCTGTTTGTGTTTGGTGCAATTATTTTATTTTAGTAGAATGGTTATGTATTGCTAATGCCTTGTTCGTTTAGTTGTAACTGGCATATTCGGTCACAATTACAAGAGACATTAAATTTTACGATGTCCCCGACATTACAAAAAAGAAGCTGGTTTAGAGAGAGATGCTGCGGGAAATGAGGAAAAAGTTTGTCAAGTAAATGTCAACATAAGTAGGTACATACAATTTAGCGTTCCGAAAGTCAATCAACATTACAAAACTTTCGACTCACTCAGTCAATCTGCAGTTATTTTAGGAAAGATTTTTAGTCCGCAAATCTGGGAGCGGCGTATTATCTTTTCAAATAAATCTGTAAAATCTCGAACAAAATTTCGTGATCATTTTGCATATACGGACAATAAATGCTACTTTCATTCTTCATAATTCACAGTATCAATCTCGACATCAAACTTGCATAATAATTTTGTTTGATTGGTTTTCGCATATTCGCAATTTCTCGGTCTACGTAACACATCATTATAAAACTCTTGAGATTTGTTGAGATTCACATTGTAACCACTTCTTGTAGACCGCTTGTAAGCAGATGTAAGCAGAGAAGTGTGGGAAGACAAGCACTGAAACTTGTTTGACAAGCAACAAAAATATATTACCATGCTTCTGCTTGCACACAACAAACACACTCACACACCCGTCGCATCTGGCATCTCGCATCTCTCCTGATAATAAAAGTCTTAATGAATGGTCATCAATAATATATCTGGATGCACACATCTCATGCATATTCTTGTGAGCTTGAATATCTGCTGCCCATTCATGCTAAATAATTATGTGAGCAAATAGTATCAATCAATATCCTTGTTGCACTTCACCGCCGTGAACTTTTGTCATACATCCCTACTTTCATTCAAAATTTGATTTTCTAATTTCAATTAAGTATTCCTACTTTTTAGATAGTCAGTACCATTCGGCAGCCGGGCAATTCTTTGCAAAACTAGAGCAGCAGAAAACAATCCTACCCACCTATCTCAACATTTCACCCAATTTTCAATAATGCAACAAATTTTGTAAGAAATCTTTTTGATGGGTCATTCTATCATAAATGTGCTTGATTATAGCAATTTTGCAATTTATCCGTCAGTCAAAAATATATTACCTAATGCACAGTATCCCATTAATTACTAATTATTCTACTTCAGAGGTGCATCGCTTTTTTATGGCTGGTTTCCATTTAATCCTAACTGTACCAGGTGTAAAATATCAATCAGGTTTACCAGGTCAAATACATAACTATTTTCTTTCCTCCCACTAATTCCTCTAATTTCTCGGACCCTTTTTTTCTTCGAGTGTTTTGTTGCATTTCAACGCCGTCGTGATCATGAATGACGTATCATCAACATTACATCTTCTTTTTTACATTGAATTGAAATTATTGATTAACAGGTGGTCTCATATACGCACTTATATAACACATTATTACGAGTAAAAAACCTCTTCTGTTTTTTGTAAGACCGACCGAGTGACTGATATAAAAAAAGGTCGAGAAGCAATATAGGTAGTTTTTCTACTTTTCTTTTGTCTCAAGTCCCGCATTAATGACTCACGATTCAGATGTAATAGATTTTTCATCTCCCGAAAAAAAAAATTTATAATGCAGATATTTTGTGTAATAATTACCGATATTCGATTTTAATGAAACTCCCATTGCAAGAATTTCAATAGCCACTATATCACACATTTACACGCCATAATGCACATATTTGAAATTCGTGTAAAAAGAAGGACGGATATATATTTTTTATTCATGCTTATTCGTGTTGATGGTTGACATGACATTCCCGATTGTCTTATCATTTTATTTTATTCTTTACGATATCCCGCCCGAAACTAGACGGTATAGCACGATATGTAATTTCAAATCACACTTGTTACAAGAACTTTTTGCAGTAATGAAATAACGGGACTGTCGTCCTAATCAAAATACTTTTAAATTGGTCTCAAGAAAGGGCGGTGGTGATAATTCGAAAAAAATATGTACATTTTTTTAAGTGCAAAGATTCACAGGGAACTCATTTTTGACTTGACATTATTACCTTGAAGGCAAAGGCGTTCATAGTACGACGCCGCTTTGGTAAAATCCACTTGCGCATCTCCGTCAATGGCTTTAGGCGCGCTGAGGCGATAGCAGGAGTTGGAATTGTAGTCAATCCAGAAGGCTGAGCAGCTTGAAGATGCCCGACATCTGCAAATACGCATAATGCAAAAAAAAATAATTAGCTTGTCACATTTGGTGATAATGGTTACAATGTATATTAGTCGTCATGACATGGCATGCAAAAAATTGTGAGAGGTTCATACGCAAGTAGGTATAAAGAAAGTTGCTGCAAATGTGAGAAAAATGCTAATCGAATTATGTACGGCGCATTACTCATGCAACGCTACGCTTTTATGGTCAAACGATTTAGCTGCTTTAGTTTTTGGCTAGAGACCAGTGGTCATTTTTTACGTTTACGCAAAAACTTTCTTTTCCATTTTTATATTCTGAGCTGCTATTTTGGTAAAGCTTGCTGCACTATTAATAGCTTCCTATACAAATAAGTACAGGCGGAAGGAAACCAATGTGCACATCAATTTATTGTTAATCTCAGTGCGCCCCAGCTGTTATCTCCTTTTGCATAATGGCCTGTATTATACTCTATTTATATAACGTAAAATTATGTAAAGTTGAAAGCCATTCATTTTTTTGTAAGTTTGCTAATAGAGATATCCGTGTTTGTAGTTTTTACGGTAATTAAGACGCAGTAATTTGTAGTATTTGTACCTGTTATAGCAGTCCGCTGTGATCGCCCCAGAGGTGCTGGAGTACAAAGGTATTCTCTCGGCAGGTGCCAAGTCCACGCCAGTCACTTTCTCAAAAGTCTCTATGCCGTTTGAGCAGTCTGAGAGTGCGGATTTCAGCGGCACTAGAATTTGACCTGCAATAATACGTTTTATAATAATAATCACAAAAATTAACTTCGCTCATTTACAACGCATCTGTGCATATTTTTATATAATGTATAAGGAAGAAAACCTCTAGCGACGTTATAATTCGTCAATATTAATTATACATAGTAGACAATGAGTGACCATATTTTTTGAAGGTGGTAATAGAGTAGACGTTTTAGCAAATGTGTAGCACGTTCTCTTTAGTGAAGTGTTACTTGAATAAAAGAAAATTAGGGACGACTCACTACAAGTGTTTAGCCTTACATTGAAACTCTTTGCAGTACAGATAGCACGACGACATTATCAGGGGGAAGCACGCGATTATTGAATTAATTACTCCCATTGTTTCACCGAATCTCTGTCACAACCATTTTACCTATATTAATTGCTTGGACAGGTAGGTATTGAAATAATACGTAGTTATCAACTTGTCGTTTCGTTTGTGTTTCAATGCATAAAGCAGCAAGGTTAACTATTAACGAACAAAAGTAGCAACTGATTGACTTATTGTAAGGGATTGAATTATTGGTCATGACAACGACTATTACTGGCTGTATTGATACTGATGTAACTGGTTGGATGATGGAAGCGACAAACAAAATAAGTAGGTAATAAAATAAAGTAAAAAACATGGTAACATTATGCCTTGGTATACTTTTAAGATGATTTGATTGCATAATAATCATTCATTCGGTAAAAATTCAAAGCTAAACTGTTGCGCCTGAATCGAGCAAGTTTCCCAAGTAATATTTCATAAGCATATTCATTTCAACTCAAAATTTTCAAAAAATAAATTTCAATAAGTAAAGTGTGCAAACTAAAGCTTAATGCAAGCTTATTTTAATATACATTTCTGTATTAACTTCCCAATTAAAGGTAGCATATCTCCTGAAACAAAAGCAATTTGAATACCTAAAACCTTTTAATTCTCTTCAAAGTAAACAAGTGTCTATATGGTAAGCCATTAATTCTTTGTAGGTGGGTGGCATAATGTTTTTTGTGGTTTCGTGGTTGAAGTTGTGGCTGAGAAAAATTTGTCGCGCTAATTTTATCGTATCCAGAAATAAATCGATATTTAATGTAAGCAATATAACAAAGGGGAACATATAACAATAAAAAATGGCAAACCCACAGCTTGAAAATTGGATGATGAGCCATAAACTGAGAAAGCCACTACTCAGGTAACCACGAACAAGGTGATGAGGATGGTGACGACGACCACGTTGATGATGATGATAATTAAGAAACATCTTGCTAAATGGGATGGATCCGCCTGCAATGCACATTTTTCTTCTTGTTGTTGGTGTTGTATTTGCTCTGCTTAAAAAGACGGTAGTTCAATTTTGAAAAATGTGTATCAGAATCATGACGATCGTGTTGCTGATGATGTTGATGATGAGCTTGCTCAAAAATTAATTTTGGGGTTAGGCAACTACCTATACTAAATTCATCGCACTTTTGAACTGTTTCATTGATTCACGAGGAGAACACAAGTGCAGTTTTTGAAATATTCGGTTCATCTTTTACTCTCGGTATCCGTTGCACTCGCAGAGTATCGCTAACATGGCTTTACAACGACACTCAACTCTGTTCACATTTTAAGTCAGTTAAACTAAACATTCAATTTAACAGAATCAGAGAGGTTTTTACACTGCAAGTCAAAACGCAGACAGCATGGCAGAAAAAGAAGAATGAAAATGCAATGAAATGTGAACAAAGTCACTTTTCCATCACATTTCTACAGCAACAGCAGAACGGAGTGCCAAGCAATGCATAAAACTCTCATTTCACAAGAAAAGTTGAAAATGTATTTCCAATTTTGTGAGATGTTAAAGCCATTTATATAAATCCAATGCAAATGGCAAGCTTAATTTCCTGCTCAGGTTAGTTTCCTTTGGTATTTACTGGTCCATTAATTTATCCCTTGGAAACAGTCCAGAGATTGTTTAGCAATTACTACGACGCTTAATTGATAGAAATAATTTGTCCAATTGTCAACAAGAACACCGCAAACCACAAAACTGACACAGGACGCAAGTCAGCACTTTTGCACTCGGTATCACTGCACTATGAAATCCGATTCATTGTGCCTTAAAAACATTATTGCCAATCTGCAATTGCAACATGATCAATCAAGCTGAAATTTTATATATTTTTCAACACTTTTGTTCCCCACCACCTACTTGAGTTCTTAAAATAAGGAGGAGATTTGTATCATGCCATTCCATTAATGTCAAGCCTTTCAGTCCTTTGTTGTCGTAAATAAAATATAAAAAGAATCCATCCCAAAAATAACATTCACATTTATATGTATTTACACTGTATTGCAGCACTTACAGAGAAATACAAATCAAGATCATCTCAGTGACTCTCTTACTGAGTGAGTGAGTGAATGACTTGAGTCAACAGCAGCACTAATACCGATGCCATGTGCCATTCTCTGCATTAGCAACAAAGCAATGAGCAGCGCAGATTCTTTCTTGTTGCTAAAGTTACAATGATGGCATGCCAGAAACTGATGATGTTGATGAGATGATCAACAGGTGAGTAGACTTGAGGGAGAGAGAGGATTTTCGTTCAAGCTGAGCAGGTTTGAAGGAGAATTTTTGCAATTTCTTCTGCCACTTCAGTACTTATTGCTATTGCCCTTTTTCACAAGAAAATGTGCTCAAGTTGAAAAAAAAATATTTTGTTCACCTGCTGATCCCTAGAGACATTGTTGATAGAAATTTTTTGAAAGGATTCACTTTTTATGCACCTTTGTATGTGTGTGTGTCGTAGAGTTCGCGAGACAGATTTTTTAGAGGGGACCTTGCCTAAGACGAAGCTCAAGACCAACTGAATGAGTTTTTGCAGACGCCGACGACGACGCTATGCAGGAGTATTGCTGTAGTATTTCGGCTTTGTTATCCGCAAATGAATGGCTTGCATGCCTACTCATTACATATGCAGTAGGTACATAAGTGTTAATAGTATCGATAAAGTAAAATTGATAGTCTGGTTCATGATTCATGAATGAACGAAGAAGAAGATATGCAGAGGGTGTGGACTGTAATGGTCTGTAGAGCAAATGAAAATGAATTGGATTCTAACCAAGACCCTCATGTTGATATCACCTAAGAAGCTGAGGTGACATTATAGAAGCGCTCGGAATAGTTCATCCTAGTCGATTAACAATCAATAGCATTTCTTTAAAGCTGCAAATGGCCGATTTGTGAATTTAAACATTTAAGCTCAATATCCTGATTAAATTATCCACTCAATTTTGCATCGAAATGGAAAAAAGAGGTACTGGTATGACCTTGACGATGACGGAAATTAGTTTGCACGTTTACATGCCTGTATGGAGTGATGTTTTGATTGCATTAAATGTAAGTGGCGTGGTGCAATGTGCAATCCGCACATCCATGATATACGAAGGTATCACATTTCCTCCTAAAGCATATAGATGCACATGTATGCCAATTTAGATTCATGTGAACTTCATATTATTCTAGTCAAGCAGCTTTTGTGCCATTGTCAAGAAAACACCCGTGAAAATTGACAATAAAAGGAAGACATCACACTTTTTGTTAGCTTGTATGTTGTGATGAACAATAGGATGAGAGTGACAGAGAATAAGAAGCAGAAATCACACATGCCCACCGCCCACACACATCCAGCATGTGGTATGTATTATTACAGCTATTGTTCTGATAATAGTACAGAGTAATACAGAAAAACATCGAGAATTCAAAGGAAATGAGAATAATACTCGCATGTCTTCCTCTATCAAGGATCGGCACAAAAAATCTTATGGTGGAATACTGGAAAAAAGTATCCTTTGGAATAATGTTTAAAAAAATTAATGTACTTACCTGCATTCATTTGTAAAAATTACCCGTTCCCGATAATCGAAATAAACGACCAATACTTATTATTTGTTTTTGTTTCAATAAAGCGTGGTTATATCCGTTGTGATATATGGATTTATATTTTAAAATCCGAATCTCAATTTCTTTCAAGCACTCTTTACTAAAAGTAATATTGATTGAGCAGTAGGGCTAAGTGAGTTTAATCTGACTACCATCAAGTGTGCGAGGTGAATCAATGCCATCGGAAGAATCACTTCAAAGCTTGAAGGTGAAAAACAACTACCTACGTAATCGTAAATAACAATACAAGCCATTATTGCATTTTTAGCACCTAATATAGTCAATGTCTCACGTGAATTTTGTCTTACTTTCATGTCAATACAAAAATAATAATTATGCGATAATACCTTTTTGTTATAGGTTATGATAGGGCATAAGGGACGGTAATTAATTAATATCTTCTAAACAATTAGTTGTGTATTGATAACAATTCTCCACTAGTTCAGTTAAGGTCATCAGGCCTTCAGGCAACGAGAATGGATGTGCGAGAAAAAATTGTTTTCTTTCGACAAATCATAATAAGTCCAGCAATAGTAAAACATGTTACCTTCATTCTTCTAGAAAGGTGGTAAAACTGTAGAAAAGTTCATTTTGCTGCAAGATTGAATCACTGGTTCAAGAGGTATCAATAATCATTGTTTGACACCATATGAATTAAATGTCTGCATAAATTCGTCTGACACCTAAAGTCAGGTGTATGTGGCGTATGCCATGATGATGTGTGTAGTTTTCAGTAGTAAATTTAAATTGGTTTATCTCTTTTGATCTAACTAACTATATACCTATTCATCTTTTATTGTACACGAATGCCATTTCGTAGACGCTCAGTCAATTATAGTTGTGGTCATCTTCAAATATAAAAAATACCTTTCGAGCTAACTCAAGACAAGCTATATGATTTCATCTTCACTTTTCTACCATTGTTTCCCCTTTACACTCCAGTGACACTACAAATGCAAGTGCGACAAATTACGCGTTCATACCATGTTGGCATGTTTCCGTCAAAAATGATGCGGTCATAGAAAGTAAATTGCAAGTAACAAAACTCTAGCGTGTAGTATGACATAAATCGATTACCATATACTTTTATTCTCTAATTCGTTGTTTTCGGAAAGGTGTGGTCACTGTCAATTTTATAATTTAGCGATTCCCGTACTATACAAAATGGCAAAGGCACCAGCCACTGGTAATTTGTCAACAAGGTGCGACTTGTACACAGGAACTACACACATACAGATGTATGTATTGTAAATTGTTTTATTGCCACACGTAATAAATTTTTGTAAGGAAAAATTCACTTGGATCAACGGACCATGAAGATTAAGAAAGGTAGGGAGAAGGGCGGACAGTTGTCGGCATATCATCACCAGAACAAAGATAAGTGGTGATTTCATTCGCATCCGTCCGCTGCTCTTGTCTTAACAATGTCTTTTATGAATCGTATGGCGTAATAGGAATGACGGTCCATTACTTTTGATGAACTTGAACCAGGAAACCATTTCAGTGACGATGACGACGACAACAACGATGGTCACGTTCACGGCAAATCTAATTATAGCAGCTCATCTTCTTCAAGAAAATTAGTGACCGGATGCCACTGACCATTACGATTGAAGTTTTACTGATTTTGTACTTATTTTGTAATTTGAGTGCAAACACAAAAATGAAATTATTTCTCCGTATATACGACACGATTTCTGCTTATCTTAGGTGGTCACCACTACACTATTATGGCATTATTTTGAAAACAAGATGGATAAAAATTCCAGAAAATAAATCAGGAGCATTTGGCCATGATGAAAAAAATTAACATAACAAAATATTGCCAGTATTTTACCGGCTTATAAATATGAGTTGCTATAAGAAAATCCAAGGAAAACAAGCAATGCCAAAACCTATTATTTTAAGCCGCCAATTGTAACCCATCTTAATCCTTAGCGACGTCGATGCGGTACATGGGAAGCAAAAATAGAATTTGGAATTTGAGCTTTCCATCATGTAATATCTTTTTGGAAACACTAATCTCGACGTATAATAAAGTGTTCCAAACTCTTCATCAACTGAGCACATCATTAATCGTTTTAGCTACCTTGATTGCTGTACCGACGTACAAAAACTTCGACTTAGTTTTATTTAAACTGAAAACTATTGCCTTGTGTTGGTCCGGCATGGCATTTCCGTGCACAAGGTCGGTCCAGGACCGGTCCAGGTTATCAGTTAAAAATTGGATTAATTCCGTCACATTCACATAATCGCATTCATAATGTAGACCACATCAGTAGGTCATAAGTGAAAAGAGTAAGGGACAAAAGGAGATCACAATTCACATCAACAAACTCAAATAAAATTGTTAATTAAATTATACTATTTGACTTTAACTTTGCCATCCATCTTAATTTGAATCAATTAAGAAGCGCTCTGAATTTCTACATAAATTACAAATAGCCGATGAATCAGAACCGTGTGTAATATAATTCATCACAAACGTTTTACTCACATCTAACTCAAAAGCTCATTGATAAACAGACAAGTGTAGAAAAAACATTTAAGACCAGTTCTTTAAAAAATGTTGATTAATATTGACAGCTTCATTTATCAAGACATGATCATTCATTCACACAGTGTGTCACTGGTTAAGTTTATATCGCCACATGCTACCAAAAACACGACCTTCTCATTTTCATCTCAAGTCAAATACGAGTCAGCCGGCCATTCATTATTGCATAACAGGAACACGCCTTCTTCAACAATGAATGGAATACAAAAACTGTGAACTGACCATACAAAGGATTTGATTGTAGGTTTTTTTGTAGATTTGTTGTTAAAACCTTTTAACTTATCGCCAGTTTAGTTCACTTCTAGTATGCCCTAACCTATGCCTAATTGATTTTACATACTCCGATAAGGTATTAATAATGGACTTAAATATTCAATTCATGCGACATGGATCAAAATAAACTCAAATGCATAAATTGTTTGGGTTTGGCTGAGGTAGCGATGACGCGCAAGTCAAATGATTATCTTCTTTTATTTTTGAATAACTGTATATTATTTTGATTTCTTCATTGCGTGTTTTCACTGAATTAATCTTACCCAGTTTCATAATCTGATGACACGTTACTAGAAATGCTTGCTCAGCTTATCCATTCAAGATATTATTATTATAAAATAAAATGGATATTATGTTGCGCCGTTGGTTATATTTGGCTGTCAATCAATGAAAAAGCGATGACAGAAATGCTAACGTATGAAATATTTCTTTTTGCCAAATGCATTTTCTTCGGATCCTCGTTAATCAGTGTGCAAAATTATACAGTTTAGCCACCTATACAGTGGGCTAGACTAGTTTTCTCTAGTTTTCTAAAGCGTTTGATGATTTGGTGATTAGAATATGATTTTAAATGCGTCTTAAATAATTGGACCGTAAGTGAATTGGGACAGTGGGACCACCATCAAGAAATGACGAACAATATCAAATGTTGCGAATGTATACATACCTACTTGCATCTAACAATTAATAACATTTGATCACGGAAAAGAATGAAGTGAAGAGAGAAAAAATCCCGATCAATTTAATTTGCTTAAATGCTTCCATTGTGAAACTAAATATAAATATCATGCAGTAAGGGCTCCATGACCTTTTCATATGCCTCATGCCACAATATTATCACATTGAGATACAGTAAAACACTTTTAAAGTGCGCAAACAAACACAATTAGCTGACATGACCCGACAGACAGACATTTTAAATGAATGTTGTTCCTTAATTTAACGGATTGATTAACTGACCAGTTACTTACTGGATAAGTATGCTTAAATTTATTGAGCATCTTACGTTGGTGTTTCATGGCTTCTACATTTTTTCTCTTGATCCTTGCAAACCAACATAAACATTTTAAATGAACACAAGTGAAAATAAACTAATAAATATTGAAGTATTTTATTAAACTTACTACGCCTTGTATATTTAGGTACACTGTACAGATTCAGGATGACATATATCGTGGTGGATTAACATGTCTATGTTATTGTTCTCTCTAAATTCTTGTACATGAAATTGTAATCCATTTGTTGTTCTAGCCACAACACAAAAAATAGTTTAACATCTTGTTTCTTTTTCGGATTATTTAAAATAACTTGGTTGTAACATGACAAGAGCAGTTAGTATATTGAAAATGCCATTTCGGTGCTATCATTACTTAATGACATGTCCGTGTGTCAAACCACAAGAAATCCATCACAACAGACATTAGGGATTTTTTGTTTTGTTTTTCTATGGCAATCATGTTATGGCCTTTCAGAATAAAGAGCACAGTGCCGGGTGTCAAGTAATGCCGTTCTGACGGTGAGATGCATCCGCCCTGCTAACACCAAAAAGCCGTTTGACAATGCCGAATTATTTTAGAATAAGTTTTTTCACTACTTGTTGCTCAGCAAGGTAATAAAAGTTTATTATGTTGCGCGCACTCTGTAAAATCTGTCTGCTCGGTCCGTTCATAAATTTGATTAGTTCACGCAATATATGCATATTATCTTGCTGATCATTATCTGATCATGTTCAAAGTCGATCAATATCCAATCATTTTCTCGGCATTAGGTTCACATTTTGTGCTATTTGCCTACTCGTTTACACGAGTCCCAAATAAAAGTCATAACATAGCAATGCCTACATAATCAAAGCTAAGGGGCAGTGCTATATTGTCAATTTGATATGAGTGCTACTTTCTTTAATAATAATCCACCTTGTATAATAATTTTCATTGGGTTTCTCACTCGTGATTTCTCGGTGGTGTGGAGTTGTGTAACATATTACCTACGAAACTACTTACCACTCTTGTGAAATGAGCTACGTGGGAAGACAAGCTTTGAATCTCGCATGACAACCAACAAAATCATAATCCTGTCTCTTGTCTTTATACACATACACGTTTCGCTGTTATCTTTATTATTGAGAAAAAAATTTAATGCATGAACTGTATGCATTTGTGATGCGTACTGCACTTTTGATTAATTACGAAAATTTTGTGATCAAGCAGCATCAACTAGTAAGGTGTAACCTTTACCGGAAGAGTGATGAATGCCAAAATAACAAATTTGGATACACATTTGATCATTATACTATACTTTTGTGGCGTAAATTGACCACCCCCATCGATTTATAGCATAAAATGTTTTGAGGACTGGGGACCCCATATCTTCGACGGCCCACCCCACCGCCAGGTCACTGATTTGACCCATGGTGCCTTGGCAAAAAATGAAGATCTTGAACTCCTCTATCGATTAAGATAATAACATTTTTGACGACTTGGTCACCCCCACCACCTCGAAGACGACGCCGACCCCCATAATTCCGGTCAAGGATGAGGTACATGTCTGAAAATGAATTGGGAAGGTCCTTATGGGCCAAGGTATATGTATGTGTACCAAATTTGGTCCAAATCGGTCATTGTGAACGGAAGTTAGAGTGCGTACGGACACACAGACAGACAGACAAACAGATCAATCGCTATAACTACCTTTCAAGCATTTCATGCTTCCGGTAGTTAATAATGTATGTATGTACATACGCGACTATACGACGAACTTTTGTGTCAAATTTGTAATACATCTTAACCTGAAAGGATATCTATCCATAAAGGGCATTACCAGTGGTCGAAAAGTTGTAATTGGTTCTCATACCCTGGAAATTTGGTTCTCCCAAAGCCGGCCGCTCCTACGCGCGGCCAGTTTGGCTTTTTTAATATATACCCCAACCATACGAATATATTAATCGGCCAACAAGTCGAAACGATTATTTGGTCAATACATGCGACTTCTCTTTGCTAACTTCTTTCTGAAAATCCCTCTGTAACTACTTCGTACACTTTCTTATCCAGCAAATCTTACGAAACTTATTTGAACTATTTCTATGAAGGAAATGAAAACATTTTTCTGCTTTAGCAAACTAAATTTCATATGAAGCCGTATATGAAAAAAAATTTAGAATATAATGAGTTATATTTAACCTAATCATCTCTCAACACATTTCTATAACTGATATTATCTCATTTGTAACTCTACTACAACTCCTAACTAATCTATATATAATCTCATCTATTTAACAAATCTTCTTATATCCTCAATAACTAATATTAGCTCCATTGTAACATTTATTAACTCCACTATAGTTCCTATTAACTTCAGTATAACTCCCATTAACTCCACTGTAACTCCTATTAACTCCACAACAACTCATATTAACTGCACTATAACTCCGATTAACTCCACAACAACTCATATTAACTCCACTGTAACTCATATTAACTCCACTGTAACTCATATTAAAACCACTGTAACTCATACTAACTCCATTGTAACTCACATTAACTCCAATGTAACTCCTATTAACTCCACAACAACTCATATTACCTCCACAACAACTCATATTAACTCCACTATAACTCCTATTAACTCCACAACAACTCATATTAACTGGTCTTATCTCCTCTATAACTCAACAACAACCATCTTGATTCATTATAACTCATCGCGACTCATTCATATCTCATTTGAAGTTCTCCATAACTCAAAAGAATTCACCCATATCTCGTCTAACCTTTTCTATTGCTCCCCCATGTACTCATAATAACTCCACCATACCTCACACTACCAACCATTTGTATTTTTGGGATGACCGGTGTTTGTTTTTGGGAGAACCGGTGTTACTTTTTTGGGAGAACCGGTGTTACTTTTGTGGGAGAACCGGTGTTACTTTTTTGGGAGAACCGGTGTTGTTTTTTTTGGGAGAACCGGTGTTACTTTTTTGGGAGGACCGGTGTTACTTTTTTGGGAGAACCGGTGTTACTTTTTTGGGAGAACCGGTGTTACTTTTTTGGGAGAACCGGTGTTACTTTTTTGGGAGAACCGGTGTTACTTTTTTGGGAGAACCGGTGTTACTTTTTCGGGAGAACCGGTGTTACTTTTTTGGGAGAACCGGTGTTACTTTTTTGGGAGAACCTGTGTTGTTTTTTTGGGAGAACCGGTGCTACTTTTTTGGGAGAACCGGTGTTGTTTTTTTGGGAGAACCGGTGTTGTTTTTTTTGGGAGAACCGGTGTTACTTTTTTGGAGAACCGGTGTTACTTTTTTTTGGAGAACTAGTGTTAGTATTTTTGGAGAAACATCATTAGATTTTTGGGAGAACAAGCGTTTGTTTTTTTGGCGACCCAGTTTTTAGTTCATGGGAGAACCAGTTTTAAGTTCATGGGAGAACCAGTTTTAAGTTCATGGGAGAACCAGTTTTAAGTTCATGGGAGAACCAGTTTTAAGTTCATGGGAGAACCAGTTTTAAGTTCATGGGAGAACCAGTTTTAAGTTCATGGGAGAACCAGTTTTAAGTTCATGGGAGAACCAGTTTTAAGTTCATGGGAGAACCAGTTTTAAGTTCATGGGAGAACCAGTTTTAAGTTCATGGGAGAACCAGTTTTAAGTTCATGGGAGAACCAGTTTTAAGTTCATGGGAGAACCAGTTTTAAGTTCATGGGAGAACCAGTTTTAAGTTCATGGGAGAACCAGTTTTAAGTTCATGGGAGAACCAGTTTTAAGTTCATGGGAGAACCAGTTTTAAGTTCATGGGAGAACCAGTTTTAAGTTCATGAGAGAACCAGTTTTAAGTTCATGGGAGAACCAGTTTTAAGTTCATGGGAGAACCAGTTTGAAATTCATTTGAGAACCAGTTTTAAGTTCATGAGAGAACCAGTTTTAAGTTCATGGGAGAATCAGTTTTAAGTTCATGGGAGAACCAGTTTTAAGTTCATGGGAGAACCAATCTTAACAGCGTATCATTTAAGAAAACCACCATGTTTGGCCGCCTTCGGCGACCAAACGTTTTGGTTCTCCCAAATGATACTCCATTCCAATTTGGTTCTCATACCCAGGGTATCAGGGTATCACAACTTTTCGAGCCGTGGGCATTACTTACATTGTCAAATGCAATGCCATGGTAATCATGATTAACTCACGCAAATGCATCGTGTAAAATGTAGGACCGGGTGACCAAATCTATGTTAGATTCAGTAGAAATTTCTCCTAAATTACTCGATTTGATCGAAAGAATCCTACGAAAGGAAAATGTCTTGTCTTGATTTTCAATTCAATACTTTAATTCAGCCAGTTTTAACACTTATTTTGCCATGGTAGGCACGTCCTAGTGCATTCGAAAAGACAATGATACGCAGCTTTTAAGCTCACTGCAGATGCATTGAAAGCAACACATCTTTTCGTAATTATATACCTCCTACATTGTTTTCCTTGTCGGACAATTTTTATATTTGATTCTTGTTGTCGGCGCGATAAAATGAACTGCAACAGAGACCACAAGTGTGAGTTGAGCTGGAACCTATGTTGCGATTCAATAGCTAATGTGATTCACAATATACACCGTTGATTGTTATTTTCCTGGACTAAACTAGGTATACGTATTCATAAATAATGAACATTCATGTATATTATTAGCATGGGACGCAAGATGTCCGTTCATTACGTTTTAAAATAACTGGAAAAACAAAATTATGTTTTGAACGTGATTTATCCTTATAAAAACAAATTTCGTTTGCTGACGCAGACTTGAGTAATGCGTAATTATTTATTCTCTGATCGTAGTATTGGCCCATAACATCACGTTTTGTTTTTATATTTGTCATGAACGCCCAGTCCAAAACATGTTCCATTCAAATAAATGGTTGCGACTATCGCTGCAAATCGAAATTAAGCTTGAATTCATCAATGAATTTCAAATTACCTTGCCATATATCAATTTAGTATTTTTAATCTTGACGTAAAACAAAACAAATTTGCCATTTTAACGTACAACACATTTAATTCCAAGACAGTTGTTTTCGGGTTTCCCCTTTTTGGCAGCACCGAAAGCAAGCATTGCTTTGTGATACTGACATTCAATATTTTATTGCAGAGGAACTACTGCCCGATCCGATATGGCGAACAATGAACACCATCCAACTTTTCTTGACCATTCGATTTGTAATGACATTTCTGGCATTTGTGAAACTGTACAGAACATCCTGCTTCATGTGCTGCACAATTGTGATTACTTTCTACAGGGCCACAAATGTACTGAAAGTCATTCTCGACAGAATAAAGAGAAAGCGCGATTTTGTCACCTATGATGTATATGGGACATTGCTAATGAGGAAGGTGGAACAAACAATTAGTGTATATGTGTATGTGGAGCGTGTCCTCTCTAAAAATGTCAATGGAGTCAATTTTACATGCTTTGCATTTGTACAAAAATAACGTATGACCTTGAACACGTTTGTTGCTCTCAGTTTATTAATGTCTTAAATTACTACATCAATATAGTGCAAGATATCATTCTATTACTATTGATCAATTCGTTGTGTAATGTATTTGAATAATTGGTTAAATTCCTAATATGCCTAATATGATTTGTCATGAAGAACCATGTCTCCATCTCCCTGTAGTCAATCGTCTGCACCTTTCATTAAGCTAATCAGATAGCTCTCCTGTCCTGTTATCTCCTTACCTTATCCTGAGAACTCCTCAGACTTGATCCTACTCTTGACTTGATAACTTCTAATAAAGACTGTACGTAATCCAGGCAAAGAATCTACGTGTTCTTGGTCACACTCATTTATGCACCAAGCATACTCTTCATATACTACATTGGCGACGAGGTGTTTTATTCTACAGTCTCAATTTCCCCAAAGTCAGTTTTGGTGAAAAAAAAGAGTTCTAAGTCCTATCACGGGCTTATATAGACCAAATTGCCCCATCCACGCTGCACGAACTAAAAGTTCACATTTTCTCCCCACATGAGTGATCCCGATACCTCCAAGCAACAACTGCATACATCAGAAATTGAATCTACAGACGACCAGCAACCTCCAAAATCTTCCAAAGCGCCAGAACCTAACCCAAAACCGAAGAAAAAGAAACCGAAACCACAACCCTCCACCTCAGAGTCATCGTCAACTTCAACTACAACAACACAACTCACGCCTCATCATCACATTTCAACATCTCAAACAATAATCAAAAAGATAATGGGAACAGTTGGAGTGCTGGCACCTTTTGATGCGTCAAAGGACGACTTTGAAATGTGGAATGGCACGTTTGAGAATTTCTTGGTGGCAAATGAAATAAGTGACAGCTCTCGAAAAGTGGGGATCTTCCTCTCGTCCGTTGGAATTTCCACGTACTCCCTTCTCTCCAACCTTTTGGCTCCTGATGCTCCCTCCTCAAAAAAGCTGAAGGAACTACAAGCTGCTCTGCAGAACCATTTTAAACCAGCTCCAAAGGCATTAGCTGAGCGGTTTAAATTCAGCAGGAGAACACAGAAGCCGGGAGAAACGGTCAACCAATACCTGGCGTCACTTCGTACACTTGCAGTGAGCTGCAAATTTACTGATTTGGAAGATCGGATTCGTGACCAGTTTATCTTTGGCCTCAACAGTGAAGCCTCCCAAAGACAACTGTTTACTAAAGACGACAACATTTCCTTGCAAGATGTTGTTGCTGCTGCCGTCGCTCAGGAAGCCGCTGCGGTTTCCACCTCTCTTGTTCGGGGTCAACAGCAACCTGAAGCTCCCACCTCAACCGAACAAGTACACAAAACCTCAAGAGTCAAGTCGCCAAATAAGCAGCACAAGTTCCATAAAGGAAACAAGGGCAATCAAGACAATCGCAGTTCCCATCAGGCCGATAATCACCAGAAGAGCAAGAATTCGGGTAACAATAAACATTACTCTAATGACAATACTAATCGATGTTCTGGTTGTGGTTCTACTCAGCATTCTCGGAGTAAATGCCCACACTCCAATTCTCAATGCTACAAATGTGGCAAGAAAGGACACATTGCGCCCGTGTGCAGGTCCTCCGGCTCCAGCAACAACAACCACCTTACCGTGGACCCGTTCAACGTTAACAACGTCACCTCCAATGGGAAACAGCTTCTCCTGATCAAAGTGAAAATCAATGGAGTCCCGCACAATATGGAGTTCGACCCAGGCTGCGACGCCACCATGCTGAGTGAAGACTTCTGGAAGCGCAAGTTGGGCTCACCACCTCTCCAGAAATCTACTATAGTCTACCGTACGTACACTGGGGAAACCTTTACCCCTCTTGGCCAGTTCACTGCTTCTATTGAACACAATGGGCAACTAATTACACACAACCTCCCTGTGTGTAAAGGTACGTCTCTTTTTGGAAAAGATTTTTTATTCAAAATGAAAATAGACTGGGAATCGATTGCGAGTCAGTGTAATCATATCAGTGCTAGTGCCAATAGTGAATTACAGACTTTGCTTCAAGAATACGATGACATTTTTCAATCTCCAACATCCGCCGACCGGATTAGGAATTTTAAGGCTCAGATCATCTTAAAAGACAATGCAACGCCCCGCTTTCTCAAAGCTCGCCCTGTGCCGTATTCACAGCGAGTGAAAGTGGATAAGGAGCTGGACGAGATGGAGGCCACCGGAGTCATCACTAAAGTAGAAACGAGTGACTGGGCATCTCCTCTTGTCGTGGTCCCCAAAGCTGATGGCCGCATTCGCATCACGGGCGATTTCAAATTGACGGTCAATCATCAGCTCTGCGTAACACAGTACCCCCTGGCAGTCCCTGACGACTTATTTGCTACCGTATCAGGCGGTCATACCTTTTCAAAGCTTGATGGTAGCAACGCCTACCACCAAATCGAAATTGATGAGGCATCCAAGAAATTTTTAGTGGTGAACACCCACCGGGGTCTTTATCAGTACAATGTACTGCCCCAGGGCATCGCTTCATCCCCTGCAATATTCCAACAATTTATGGATATGCTGCTAAACGGGATACCTCATACCGGATCTTTCATTGATGATGCAATCACAACCGGGGTAACTGACGCTGACCACCTGAGCCATCTCAAAGAAATCTTTGCTCGAGTTCGTAAGTACAATTACAAACTATCTAAACAGAAGTGTAAATTTCTACAACAGTCGTTGGAATATTTGGGCCACATAATTTCCAAGAACGGAATCTCAACGTGTAAGAGTAAGGTCCAAACTATTAGCAATATTCCTAGACCAACTACGCCAAAAGAAGTACTCTCATTCATGGGCCTTGTTAATTTTTATGGTAAATTCTTGAAAGACTTATCTACCATTTCTGAGCCTCTTTACAGACTTACTCGTGATAATGTGAAGTTCGAGTGGTGTGATAACTGTGAACGTGCCTTCAAAAGCATCAAACAGATTCTCATCACCAGTCCCACCTAATCTCACTACGACCCATCAAAGCGTCTGGGAATAGCAGCTGACGCTGCACCAAATGGAATTGGCTGTATTTTGTTCCAGGTGGAACAAGGTGGAACGGAGCGTCCCATTGCCTATGCATCACGCCTCCTTTCCGACACTGAACGCAGATACAGCCAAGTGGAAAAAGAAGGCTTAAGTTTGATTTTTTCTGTTAAGAAATTCTATAAATTTGTGTGTGGTCGACCTTTCCTTTTAGTCACTGACCACCGACCACTACTCAGCATTTTTGGTCCGAAGACGCAGCTTCCATCTTTTGTGGCTACACGACTCCATCACTGGGCTCTTTATCTCAGTCAATTCCAGTATGAAGTCGTCTACCGGAAGTCTGCTGACCATGGAAATGCTGATGCTCTCTCCCGCCTCATTCCACTTCCCCAACGACCATCCATTGCTGTCACCGATGAAGAAGCGACAGTGAACTTCCTAGCAACACAACAACTGGAAACTCTCCCCGTCACAGCGGCACGAATTCGTCAAGCTACCTCTCGAGATCCGGTTTTAGCTAAAGTTCAACAACTCATCCTATACGGCTGGCCACCCAAACTGCGAGATGAAGACAAGCCGCTGCAATCATTTTTTATTCGACGACAAGAACTAACCATAGTTCAGGGAGTTATAATGTGGGGAATCCGTGTTGTCATCCCCTCATCTCTTCAAACAGCAATCCTGCAGCAGCTTCACGAATGTCATTTTGGCATAGTGAAAATGAAATCCCTTGCTCGTGAACATATTTACTGGCCAGGTATAGATCACGATATTGAAAATATTGCCAAATCGTGTGTTTCGTGCCAACAGAATGCCCCAAATCCTCCGAGTGCTCCACTCCATCCATGGCAATTTCCAGATAAGCCTTGGCAGAGACTTCATGTGGATTTGACCGGCCCTTTTCTCAACAACATGTGGCTGATTGTTGTGGACGCCCACTCCAAATGGCCTGAAGTTTTCAACATGCGGCAGAACACCACCTCCTCTGCAGTGAAGCAGAAACTTTTGGAATGCTTCGCTCGTTTTGGCCTACCAGAACAAGTGGTGACTGACAATGGCCGTCAGTTCACCTCCAGTGAGTTTACATCATTTTGTAAGAATAATTCAATTCGAAATGTGTTTTCTTCTGCCTATCACCCCAGATCTAATGGCGAGGCCGAGCGTTTTGTGCGCACCTTTAAAGAAGGAATGCGTACCACCGACATCCCCGTCGACCTCCGTCTTCAGCGGTTTCTATTCAGCTATAGAACCACCGCACACAGCACTACTGGCTTCAGTCCTGCTGCGGTCCTGCTCAACAAAAGACCACGGACTTTACTTGACTTGTTGAAGCCAGACATCTCCACCGCTGCACGATCCAGTCAGCTCAATCAGGAAATTGGCTACAACAAGAACGTGCGTCAACGCGAGTTCCAGCCTCAGGACGTCGTTTGGATACAAACTAACCTAAAGGGGGAAGAAAAATGGACCATGGGCAAAATCAAGTCCAAAACTGGACCTGTATCATACATCGTGGAAGTAGCGGATAGGGACATGAAACGTCATGTCGACCAAATCAGAGCTGCTATCTCATTGATGCCCACCACCTCTTCCTCATCATCAAGACACGCTCCTGCCGCCGTCCCACCTCAGATGACTACAGCCATCGACCCAGAATCCTCTTCTTGAACCTCAAGGACAACTCAATTAACAGATTTATTTTAGCTTTTCTCAACTGTATGTTCGTCCGGTTAGGAAGGAGGAAATGTAATGTATTTGAATAATTGGTTAAATTCCTAATATGCCTAATATGATTTGTCATGAAGAACCATGTCTCCATCTCCCTGTAGTCAATCGTCTGCACCTTTCATTAAGCTAATCAGATAGCTCTCCTGTCCTGTTATCTCCTTACCTTATCCTGAGAACTCCTCAGACTTGATCCTACTCTTGACTTGATAACTTCTAATAAAGACTGTACGTAATCCAGGCAAAGAATCTACGTGTTCTTGGTCACACTCATTTATGCACCAAGCATACTCTTCATATACTACACGTTGCATAATATAAACATATTTCTCAACTTCTGTAATATTAATACGCAAGCATTTTGCAACCGTCGCCAAGCCACTACGATAAATGCAATAACTACTTTGTACAAGACTACAAGAAACTGATAAATCTTGCAAGCATTTTCCATTAAAAAGCAGAAGAGTGCCACTCCAATGCCGTACAAAAGCATCAAAAAGATTGTCGAAACGTTTCCTGGCATATCTGGGCGCTGTGGTGTTTCAACCTTTACAACTGGAGTAAATTTGCTCCTCTCCGCAGCATATTTCGACCACCAGTTCCAAATTCCCGAAGCCGTAAATCCTTGAATCCTTTTAATAAAATTTGGATGCACGGTTTGAAAGGTACGGAACCCTAATGCAAAATGCACATACTTCTCAGAGCCCATGTTGATAGGAAACTGAGGATGCGCTTGAAACAACTTGACCGCATATTGTTTGGCCATTTTCTGAGGTAACATGAGCGCAGATTTTTTGCACGATTCCAGATGCTCCCACAGCGCCTCCATTTGTGGCTTCATTAACTCTCGAATAATTTCTTTCTTCACCTTCTCGGAATTGGTTGCCAAGACGGGAGACCATTTCTTGCTATGATTTTGAAATGTTTCCGCAAAAATATGCGCGCTATTTTTATGTAGGGATGTGTACCTCATTACATTCGTTGCCACAGATATATTTATCGATACATTATAAAACTCTGCGAAACTTGAATATTCCTCGACATTAGACACTGCCATGAAACCCATGTCAGGGCTGCTGATAAAATGTGGACTAACGCGGTTTATTGATGTTGCCCAGTGGGAAAAGCTATCGGATGAATGAATGTCGTTGGGTTCTAGCCAGGCAACTTCAACTTTTACATAAATTTCAAAGCCATCTTGTAATAATTCTGAGAACATTGTGTACGGCAAACGTTGTTTGGGCGAAATCATATTGTAAACGTTGTTATTTTTCCATCCATTGCTCAGCACTATTCCAACGAGTAGAAATGCCGAAATGGTAAACCTCATATGGTAATTGACGCAGTGCAATGATTTGAATGGGTCTCCTTGTTCCAATAATACTTTGGCAAATGACAAGATGTGATTCATGAAGCCATTCCTGTCTCGGAACCCTGCACAAATTTGACAGTGCGCGTACGTCAAAACCATCAACGATATCGCAATGTAAGCCCAAATATAGGAATCGTAAACACTTATCAACTCGTTCAATCCAAAAGAGTGCTTGCCCTTGTCACCGCCACAGCTTACGAAGGCAAACTGATTTAGGTTATCCCAGTAAGACAGACGAAGGCGATCCGGGATGTCACCTTTGACGACATATGCTTTGAGGTAGTGGTTTGGCCTCCTAAATGTAGAATCCTTCTCTGTAGCCACTAGTTTTCCGAGTTGACAATAGCTGGTATAACCGAATTTGACCGTTGCGTTTGAGATTATATCAAAAAGCATGGCTCCAATTCCACTTGAGAACATGTTCATGTTGTCCTGAATTGCCAACTTGGACAAGCCCTCATCTCTCCAAAACATTTGACTGCTGCATCGAGTTCTCATGTTTTGGATGTAGTCAAATATGGGTAGATTTCCAACAGCAAAATAGTCCGCACCAATTTGCCAAATAATATCGTTCTCACTTGGATATACTACTTCCGTATTCGTGATTTCCGACATGGGGTAGAATGTCAACTTTGTCTCAAGTTGAGAATCGCGACACTTGTCCATGCATTGGGATAGTTTAGTGATGCTTAAAATTTGTTGAGCTTCCAGTAAGACAGACAGTATCGCCATCTGTTGTGTTGGCTGAACCTCATTCCATTCCCAAAATCTAAACTGTTGTGTATCTCCCACCCATTGCATGAATTTAGCAATAGCAGCGTTGTTTACGGGAACAGTGACATGATTTACAAATATGAAAAGTTTTGGAACCATTGATGGCTCCAGCAGAAGAAGCAAGTCTCGACTTAGTGGCGGTAAGTCGAAATTGAAAGCCAATGGGTATGTTTGGTGGTGCATCAGAAACGCATCAGGGACTTGAAGGGATATGTGAACCTGACAATTCCACGGTATAGTATGTGCTGAGTAGTAGACAAAATTTATTTTAACGCACAACTCGGGGTACAGCTTCGAAGAATCTAGTCCCAACAAATATTTGGATAACTTGCAATGTATCTTGTAATTGTTTGTGTGGTGAACGCTATGGTTATCAGGCCGGTGTCCATTAGCAATCCAGGATTCCTTGCAACGGTAGCCTCCACGAGAATTGTGACTATGAAAAATAGCTATTTTTGGTTGCCGAATAATTCCAGCTGTGAAGTGCGGCGCGAGATCAACATTTTGAAAGTTGTCAATTAGTATATGGCATCTTTTACCGCTAAACTCACTCAACGCTAAAAGTGGAGAAAGGTTGAACAAAACGTCCTTGACTGCATTTTTGCTTTTGATCGATTTTACAATCTCCGAAAATGTTTTCTTCTGTTTTTCATTGAGAAACGAGTGCTGTTCGAATTGTTCTATTGGCGCCAGGCTGTATCCGGAAACGTGTTCCGAGTTTGTGTTGCAAATCATACTGGACAAAAGTATAAGCAAGATTCTTGAATGGTTTGTCATCGTATTCATGTTTGCAATGATGTACACCAGCTTCCTCAGTATCAAGTATGTATATCTACATTGGGGTCTAACGAGCCAACTAGCAACCGTGAATTAGAGATCCCATACAAAGCTATTAGCAAGTTTTTATCGGCTATATATTTCTAAAGAATAAATAATGTGCATATGTTGTGGACACTTTAGACCATACTGAACCCATTTACCTTGGGATCGCTTGTAACGCTATTCTGCCGTCAAGGTACGGAAAAGGGACGTAATGTTTCTATTTATGCAACTGCTTACGAAATGAATCAGTCCATTTTCCGCGGAGCTAAATATAACGTCAGATATACATAATATGATTACATGAACTGCTTACATAAAGCGGTTTCGGCTATTTGCCGATGAAAGTGCTATTTTCGGTTGTGTGACACAATCGGTCAAATTAAAATTTCTCATTAATTTCTCTCGAGATGAACTACTTATTACATGTTCAAAGTAATAACTTCTTTCGAAAATTGCTTTACCGCTAAATTATGTTGGTAGCTAAGTAGCCCAAAAGCATTATATAAAACGGCATTATTAATTTTTCCATATTTTCCCGGCATAAGTTTTTTTTAAATTCGTATTCAAATATTTTTCAAAATGATCTGCTTTAAATTTTGAGTTGGTTAAAAGTGGTTTTCGGATGTATTCTGAAAATAAGACATTAAGTTCATTTAAAGTTCTGATCATAAATCTATGAGGAATGCAATATGACGTAATCTGTTTACATAGATTGGCAATGGGTACAAATTGGGTATTTATTTACTAGATCATTTATTAGATAAATTAAATTAATTAATCGGGATTAATATAATTGCAGATGGATGTGTTGGATATATTTGAGCTGACCATAAACCAGCCGGAATAGTATCATATGTACACAAGTAGTTGATTTGTTGACTGATATTTTCTGCGCCACAATTGTTTGAGTGTAGTGGATGATTGATAACATATCGACTTTCTTCGTCCCAGAAGCTAAAGTGCATAAGCAAAGGTATCTTAAGAAATTACTTCCGCACGCTGACCACAAGTGGCTGGGCTGCATTTTTTCCAAACATCCAGTCGATTAAAAAATAACCCTTCCATTAAAAACATGACAGAACAAAATCCATTCAAGTATGCAAGCAGAAAAATAATGACGGAAAATTGTTGAAACCGTATTGATGTGTACGTGTTATCTACATCATCAGATTTAGAATAACCTCCGCTGAGTAATTGATAGCTGTATGTGAAACGATTCCATGACTTCGTGGAGCTCCCCATTTCCAATATCATATTTCCGATATGCTGCATTTGATGCAACAAATTCAGGGAAAATGCTAATCGATAATAAATTCCACTTTCAGTAATTGCAGCCATGAAGAACTGAAATTTGTCACGAATGAAGCAATTATTATCTACTTTCCAATAGTACAGGGTCGTTAGGTACAGCGGTTCATTTGCATTATCGACGACTTGTCGACTTGTAAACATTTTAATCAGTGTGTTAGGAAATCGCAAATAATTATGTTCTACATGGCCATTTAAAATTCGTTCTGTGTTCAATACGGTTCGTGCTACCACGAATCGGCCGACGGTGGAGCACAACCTCGGATGAAATCCAAATCTGTATTCCCGGTGAATTGTGGGATTTTTATCTGTAGTGTATTCGCAGTGAATTCGCAAACTGGCGTTGAATTTTGACATTGTATCTACCATAGATGTCGGGTAGTTATTGTCGATAATGAATTTCAAATTTGCAAACACGGTCTTCGAATTTGCGGCATTATCCGTTTGCGAGTGGACCCTATGGTTTCGAGACATTTTCCAAATATTATAAATAGATTTGGTTCCGGCGTACAATGACATGTCATCTCTGAGAAGGTGATGAAAAGTTGAGGGTACGTTTAGAGGACCAGCTGACTTCGTTACAAGAGAGTACATTACAGAAATGTAAAAGTTTCTAAGCACCAGCGCCCCAATCATCCAAGTAAATAGACCTCCAATCATTTTGACGCTTCTCCACCGTCGCATTTCACCATCACCCTGTTCCACTAAAACGCTGACAAGCCAAAAACAAATATTATTTGTTCTACTTGAATCGTAATACTAGAATGTCGCCAGAAGAACGGACAGACCGACTGCAGACGCTACAAGAGCTGACCAGACTGCGTATGTGAAAGGTGCGAGAAGCACCTTAAATATGTTCGTTTTTATTTTTCCCGGAGCCCCCAAGCCATAGATTTCATCGCTACCAAGGACTACTGAGAATCGCAGTCCATCAAATTGAATGCCATATGCAAGAGGAGTGTGAACAGCTCTGTCCCACTCTTTCCAGTCTTTCGAGTTATCTACCATGCCAATGGGCTTGTTCGTATACGAAATGCTAATATTTTCAAACAGTTGAAACATTTCTTTCACGCAGTGCTCCATGCTGTACTGGGCCTTATCAACTTTGATCATTTTTGCCAAGTCATGGCACCAGAGCTGATGGTTTGTATCCGTGAACACGCCAGTGCGGAAATTATTCAGCCTTTCCCGCACTCGGACGTTGGTAGTCAAATTTTGTACAGGTGATATGTGGAATTGCGATATGGAAAATAAAATTTTAATTTTAGGTACTACGTCAGGACTGATCCATCCCATGGATGCTATAACTGCTGCCATTATCTCAGATTTCTCGCAAGCTAAACATTCGATTAGCCAAATGTTTCTTAATTGGTAATCATTAACAAAAACCACAATTAATTTCGATGCCGCCATCAGTTCGGGAACCTGAACGAAATATTTTGCCGTGGATTCATATTTCATCCGCGGAGGCATTATAGCTAGAATGAATTGTGGTCCAACAAGTCGATAATCGTGTGTGTGGCGATAAGGGGAAATCGAATCCCAGAAAGGTGCAAATATCAGGGAAGTAATGCTAAGATAGTCTCTTCCAACAGCAATACTAGTAGGCATTGAGTCATTTGTTTCAAAGATTGTTGTAGGAACAAGAAGAACGCATGAAGACGACCGCTTTTGGGAGCCAAATATTTGAGAATGATTGAAGCCGCGAAACATTTCATTCGTAAATGGTGGCGAGGAATGCATTACCACAAGGAAGGTCACTGAACGCAGCAATATCTCGTGGTCAAGTGAAATGTTGCATGACTTTTCTTTCAATGAGCAACTACTTACGAAATGAATTGTACACGAGGTATCATCAAATTCACGGAATATATTCCCAATATTATTTAGCGATAATGTGGGGCTTGGGTAGGGAAAAACTGGCAAGCAACTGGAATTTTGCAACAGACTAATAATGTGCAGCATTATGTAGGATATACGGTACTGTCGAGACATTGTTTGGTACTTCAAAAGAAATAAGTAGATTCCAATTTCGTTCCCGAATGAATGGTGCGTGTACCTTTGACAATGTTTGCACGACTTTCAATGTTACTGTCTTCAAATTTCAATTGTATACCTAAATTAGTTAAATAGTTTCCAAACAATAGTTTTGGAATAACGCGTCACTGGAACATTCCCGTTTCCAAAACATGTAATCAAAATATATATTTTTATGAAAATATAGTAGCCGTTATTGGTGTTCTAGCGTATTATTAAAAATTTCTAATGGACTTGTCAATTGGTTTACGAGAATGATATTTTCAACATCAAATGAATGGTTTAATTTTTAGTTTCGTTCAACGGTTAACTTAAATTCAATTGTTGAATTGTTTTTGAATACATTGAACTACAATATGTGTTCCTTGAAAATGACAACGGTCAAATATCTACAAGTGTTGTACATGGTCCTTAGCATCATGTACTATTATTGGAATATTTCCTTTCACATAATAAGTTGCTAAAATAAACGTTGGGCACAATGTTCTGCATTGTACTTGGCTCGAGTATACCTGAAAAGTACAATGCCAACAATGGTCAATGCTTTTGGCTCCTTTTATTTTTTCTTATGAAGAAGTATATTTTATTTGATTGCGACACCTGGATTACCTTTGGATCGTACAATGATCACTTGTTAATCCGAAGTATATCTCCTAAAGATTCTCACCTTCATTTAAGTTTTCCAGCGTTATTCATCCTAAAATGTCAACGAAACTGTTGGTTCGGAAGCTCACGATGAGTCGTAGTTTTATTTGACGAGATGCCCATTGAATATCATAGCATACTACATTATTTATCGACATCTTCACTTTCACGTAATTTACCTTTACTTTACTTAAATGAGTGCACCAGCCAGAAAGTACGAAATGGAATTGAGATCAATATATGTACAGAAGGAACTAAAACATGTTAACGCATTAAACTATTCCACAATAATGGCCTTTGTTTTCTACGGTAATATCGTTCCAGGAAAAAAGAACCTCCACAAATTACAATAGCACAATAAATGCCACAAATATGTAAGAAAAATCCACTAAAGTCAAAGGACTAAATGCCGCGTCACTTTCGGTACTAAGTTCAATCTCTTCAAGGAATTCTTGATTACGATATTTCCTATAAGCAGCCCTCTCAATACTCCGCCGCCGCCGCAATACTCTGAGATAATACCGCAGCTTCTTAATAGCCTTGCGCTTCCCGAAAGGACCTGGGTCGCTGTAAATACAACATTCACCATTAAGTTTACTAGAGACGTCGAAACTATACCAACCATGGTTGAAACGAACAGATGTAGATGACCAGATCTTCTTTGTGTTAATTAGAATACTTTAATATTTCATGTTCTCGTCCTTCTAAAATAAGACAGCTAGTTTGATTTATTCATCACGAGAGAATTAAATGAACCAATTATGTAGCCTGAAGTTATTGTACTACATCTTGTAGATAATAATGAATGCACATCGAAGTCATGCACATAAACAAATAAATGAACTATTAAAATGGAATTTCAAGATATAATTGTGTATCGATTAAGAATATTGTTTATATGTTAAGAACGACTTTGAAATATGCTCAGTAGATAATATTCGCGGATAAATTATTACTAAGAATTTGATGGATATGTTTATTTTCAGAACAAGTACATCAACAAAGACTCTAAATACCTTGACGGGAAATTATTCGCGACATGTAGTCTGTTTTGCTGCCGCGCTCCAACTTCTATGTATGGTAGATTTTAAACAACAGTACTTTCATCAAGTCAGTAAATTGACAATTCGGCAACCGAATATTTTTTCCTATCGTCACGAATCTCTTGCTGTACCATGCTCATAACCTTAACGGCAAATGACGTGCTATCCGTTTTGGATCCACCATAGTATCCTGTACGATCCCATCGGAATAGCTTCCACACAGGGAAGGATCCATCCTGATACTGATGGGTGAGGATTACCTTAGTAAGTAGTACAATTTTATCCCTCACTTCCTTAACATTTGCTACATCCGAGCAAATCAAACTGTTTCCTTCTTTGTGAAGTTGAAGCTTCATTGCGGCCATTATGCAACATGCAGTCTGTAGTACCTGGGAGTTCTCGGTGCTCATCTCTAGCAATGTGGTCTTCACAAGAGTGGCGAATTTTTTGCCAAACAGTTTTTGCGCATACTCTGATTTTTCGACGTATCGAGCAATCAGGAAATATATGACGTACCTGTCTGTATAGTAGATCATAAAGTGCTTCAGGATCGCGTTGACATCGAGCAGATGCTGATCTAAAAACTTGTGGACACAATTAACAGAAGAGAGCGCCCGCTCGTCCGTGTCTATCCCGATGGATGCTAAAAACCATAGAGCGTTTACCATGCTACCAATATCCTCCCTGGCTTTGTCTAGTAACCGTTTATCCATTATAACTTTTCTGTTGTTATTGCCATCCATAGTGCCTGGTTCAATGGGGATCCAACTTCCCATGCCACCGTGTGGTCCGATGATTGCAGTATCCAACATTACATTTGCGACCCGAGTGCACTCCTCCAAAGTTATTTTGCCAAGCCGGTACAATACCGCGGCAGAACATCCAGTGTCGTCAATGTCGTCAGGAAAGTAATCTTTGATTATGTCTGGAACATTAAGATAGTAGTTCCAGAGTCCAGACGACCTCCGGCTGTTTTCAAGCACTCGCTGTAACGTGTCCAGAACGGACGGATGTATATCTTCCTGCATTAGTAAATCCAAGCAAAGGCTGGACTCGAACGACGAAGGCATCATTCCGACCGCAAGATGGTTCATGTCGCGGGAATGCCGTACCTCGCCAGGAAATCCGTACACTACGCTGCAGTTCATTTCAAGAAACCGAATGGCTCGTTGTTTTGCTACGTCTAGAATGCAGACAGAATCCTCGGGGAACTCAAACGCACCCTTGCAAATTGGGTATCGGTCGGCTAGAAACTGCTCGTATTCAAACGTATACATCCTTACAATATTTGTCCTGCGATGATTTTATAACAACAACCAGCTTTTCTGAAATTTCGTGCTGAAGCGAACAAATAATGGCAAAAGGGTTTGTTAAGTCCGAAGGATTCGTTTGATGGATGACCATTTGATACTCTGTGTTACATTTTATATCTTCTACGAAATGTGTACAGGTGTACGGTGTAAAGTTGGTAAACCTTTTAAAGATAATAATGGCATATTATGTATACAAATTATGAAATTAAAATACAATTATAACTTAAGAATTGTTGAATGTTGCACAGATTATGCAAGTTTTATCCACGCAATCATTTGTCTAAGTTGTGGTAACTTGTTTGCTATACAATGTAATATTTATTTCGGAATGACATGTCTTGGGAAAACATTGTTTCAAAGTGATTGACGCAAGTTGTCCACAAGCATACATTGAGATCGCCATAATGATCTAAATACTGACTATGCCAACATGCTATCAAAATCAAACTAAGCATTATTGCGAACGTATTATGCAAACAAATAAACGATTTTGCGGAATGACTTCCTCAAATTAAGTATCACAATTAAAGTTGAGATAACTTTAAATCTAACAATTATTCTTATGTGCAGAGCTCTCCGTTTCCAAATTGCAAAAAGCACATTATTGACGTTCCGAGTTATTGCCCACTTAATTTTATTACGGCAATCTTCACTAATCGTTTACTCTACGGAAGATAATATTATGATAGACGATTATGTTGCGCAATTGTGACGCATTTGGCGTTGCCAAATCGTACCCAGTGATAACACAATATGTACCCCGTTTGTACCCAAAAAAATATATGCCTTTTACATGATCTTCGTCTATTGCCATTACAATTTTACTTATTGGTATAAATTTGTGGCAGACGCAGCAACAAATGATTTCCTAATTATAATACTGAAGATTGGCTGGAGACATTGCGTTTATCAAAATAAAGGTTTTGATGTGTAATTGATTTTAGATGTAAAATTGAGAAAAACCGCTGCAATTGTTTGCAGATATGATACATATTACACGCCATTCATGTAAGGCATTGATGAAAACTTCTGTGACAAAATTCGAACCTTAATATCTCAACACTGGTAAAACTTAGGTCTACAATTCTTGCATATTTAAAATCTACACACCTTAAACTACAAATGTTACACTATTACAGATTTTTGAATCCCATGGTATCCCATTTCCCGGAGTCTTTTTGATGCGCTCTCCGTCACTGCTTTTCATGACTGCTCCGCCACTTTCTTGCTGATAATCGTATAGACAGTTTTAAAATCCCCTCAGATTTTTGGTGGGTGGGATCGTCGGAAGTACTCGGACATACATAATGCCCAGAATCTTTCAATTCCCCTCGCTTGTGGCACGTTGGGGGCGTTTTTAGATTTTGGTACAAAGTCAGTACTTACTTCCTTAATGTACTGTGACACTTTGTTGGCGTAGTGTGCAGTTGCCATGTCGGGCCAGAACAAAATTTCATTACGGTTGTAATGCTTATCGATGACGGGTAATAGTCGCCTCTTGATACACTCCTCCAAGTACACCTAAGCACGTAAGTTTCATCGTCTAAAATCAACACTTTACGAAGTTTTTTTGGTACACATATTTCAATCCAGTTTTCGCACGCTGTTCCTGCTTTTTGATGTACCTAGGGGCAGTTGGCTTTATGTAGGATTTCAAGCCCAGTTTCTTAGCTTTCACATGCTGTAAACTTTTTGGATTACAACAAAGTTTTGTTGCAGCTGCACTAACTGAAATAGATGGACTGTCCTGAAGACTTTTCAAAATTCGTTTTCTCATCTTGGGCGTGTCCACTGTGCCAGGACGACCTCCACTTCTGATGTAATTAGTGTTTTGAGTAGCCTGATACCTGCTAATGATCATGTATATAGTACCTCTTTTTTTACCTTCACTGGTAAAATGTTGCACGGCTTTGACCTTTGACCTTTCCGCAACATTTTCAAAGTATGAAATGATGCGTTTTTGAAACTCTTCGTTGGCGATAGTTTTCATGGTGAAGACAGTGAAAAATGAAAGCGAAAAAATACCGGGTCGTAGTTTAGAATATAAGGAATCAGAATATATCTGGTTTTTCCCTTATCTTATCTCCCATCATTTCTTATCTCTTATGCAAATTTGTCACAGAAGTTTTCATCAATGCCTTACGTGCAAATTTGTCTGGTTCACTAGGTTGCGTTAATCATTTCCAAACGAGGAAACAAAGTTGTTATTGCCTTCCCTAATTGCATCAAATGTCGAAATTGTCTGACTCTACTGACGGAAATTCTCTGCAATGGTTACTATCAACTAATCCAGTTAGACGAGTGTTCGCCTGCAATTCAGACGATTTATTTCAATAATCCGTGGAAGTTACAACAAGAATATTTTGAATTTTTATCTATCAGAAATTTTGGCGTAAGCGATTCCATCAACAACAATTTCATTCCGGACCGAACGGTAAAAACATCATTTATCAATATCCCTTTCATGAGCTAACCACATTGTAGCGATAAATGATTTTGAACGCTTTCTATACAGCCCGTCGGAATATATTATGACAACAATCCGATTTATGGAAATACACAGAAATATTACAACATTCATGTATTAGTGCGAGTACTTTTCACATAAAATGAGTAAGTGGATTTCAAAACTAATAGTCAGATTATATGTTTAATACTTTAATACCGTTTCAAACTTTAGATGGCCTTGTGTACGAGGGGTACAATATCCTTGGATTCAACTCGTCGTTATCGCCACAGGAGGAATATTACGAGTTATTTTCAAGAAAGGGTTTGCCAAGCTTCTCAAATTCTACCATTGTGAAGTCTCTTAAAAAATATGAATATTATTATAATTCCTGGTGCTTTACCAGATGCGCTATTTGCATGATCAACTTGACAGTATGATAATTCACTGCCAAAGAATAAGGTTATGCTAAAAAAATGTAACAAATAGAACAACGAATCTCAGCAGCTATAAAAGGCCAGCGCATGAGCATCACCATCATCAGTTGTTCCTTGTTCTTTATACCGAGATTATGCTCGAAGTAATTTAAGTTAAGTTTCTTGACTCTTTACTGGTCGAGCTATATTGCTCCTAGAAAGTTAAATATTTCTAGGAAACTTGGAATTCCTCTGAAAAGAGATGCTTCCATGTTTCCGTCTCAGCACACCCCAAACCTAACACAAGAATTAAGTCTGTAAAACAAAATCACTTTGTTCTAACGACAATTCATTTACCATTCTTCATAGTGTATTTATCATTGTCTGATCGCATTTATGCATGGCCTATGGCTGTACAGGCGAACCATAAGTCACATTAGCAATTTCATACTATCATAAAATTCCTACCACAACGGGACTTCACAAATTGGGGGCTCAACCGGGATCCTGTGGTCAGACGAACTTTATAATTTCTAGAAACATTCTCTGAAATAGAAAATGTCTGGAAATAGGCGCAGAGGCAGAGCTGCTGCTGAAAATGCCGATGAACTCGAAGCGGTCGCTCTGGCTGGTCCTGTACAACGCAGCCCACCGGCTCAAAATATCAATAATGATAATATACCTGCTCCTCCACCACTACCAAATCCAAACGCTGGGCAACGACCTCAGGGTCCAGAAAATCTTGCTCTGCAAGATAATATGGTAAGAATGCTGGATTTGCAGCACAATGCAATACGGTTGCTAGAATTCAACCATGCCCAGTCTGTAGATGCAATGCGAGCAAACAACAATGCTCCCGTCACAGCAATCCAGAATTTAGGTCACGCATTTCAAGCAAGACCTCATGTGCACCAAGCAGTACCACCAGCACAAGTACACCAACAAAACATTCCTCCACCAAGAGTTGCGAATGCAAATGTGCATGTGAATGCAAATGCACAGGTGAATGGAAATGCACAGAATAATGCAAACGCAAACAATAATGCATTGCGTACTCACCACTTAAAAACTAGCGACATTAAAATTCCAACGTTCTCAGGGGCCAAAGATCATAAAACGCCATATGATTATTTGTTGGAATTGGAAAAGTACCAAGCTATTCTTGGCTATTCCGAACCCGAAATTTTACATAATGTCATTCCTCTGTCACTCATCGGAGATGCATACCAGTGGTACCGTTACGAACCACAATTCAATTCAATGAACGAATTTAAAAGACGACTAAGAAATGAATTTCAAGCTTTAGGCTACAAGTCGGATCTCAGGCGTGAACTAGATAACAGGTACCAAGGTACCAATGAGCCGTTAACTTCGTTCATTAGAATAATCATCGATTATTATGAGAGGATTGGAGATCCAGCCACAGAGCCTGAAATGGTGCGTCAAATAAAAAGATTAATGCACCCAGAATATCGTAAGGCATTAATTGGAATGCAAGTAGATACACTTTCTGAAATGAAAACTGCCGCAGCACAGGCACAGGAGCTCATAAAGAGCTATCGTTCTTATAAGCCACCACCAACAAGTGGAAGCTTGGAACCTTCTCTAGCATGGAAGCCAATCGGCACCCAAGAAAGAGCATCTACAAGTACAGATGCACCAGAAACAAAGGTTGTGCCTTTGTCTCCAAAACTTCACATGGCTGCAGTGGATCCTTATTCCTTTTACCATTCCACTCCCAAAAAAGAAGTCAGGTTTAGTAACCAAACTAGACCAGCTTCACCATCTAGATCCAGATCACCTTCGCCAGGACGAAATGACAGATGCTACGTCTGTAATAATCCTGGCCATTATGCTAATCAATGCCCTCATAGGCGCTTAGCAAACCAGAATACAGGCAATGCCTCAGAGAGGCTGTTATGCAATGACTCGAATGAAGAGGAGCTAACAGCCATTGACCTCCCTCATAAGGATAAACGTCCATTTATCAATGTCGAACTACTCGGTGAAACTTTCCCTGCATTCCTTGATACTGGGTCTTCTCTCTCAGTAGTTGGAGATGAAGTAATTAGAATAATTAAGCAAAAGGGAGTCAAATGCAAGGAGAAGAGAAAAACCATTAGATTCCTAAAGGGAGACTATGTAGCCGAAAAAGTAGTGACGTTAACCGTTGATTTTGAGAGAGGGTCACGGAGACACACATTCTGTCTTGTCCCTGGCACAATAAAAACCGTTTTACTGGGAAGAGATTTTCTCGGCCCAGCGAAAATAAACGTGCACATTGGCGAAGGGGGTTGGTCTGTTGGTAGCACTATTGATGAAATCCTACCTTTCATTCCTTCTCCCTGCTCACTGTTAGCCGATGAAGAAAATTTCTGTGACTCATTTTTACATACCATGCTTATCTTGGAGGATTATGATAATCCGTCCCTGGTGCTTGCTAATTTAGAGCATATGGATGATTCTTCCGAAACAAAGGAAATTGTTGATGAAATATCACTATTTCCTGGTTCAGACCATGAAAGCTTAAAAGCACCATCATCATTGACAGCAACACAAACAAAAATAATAAGAGACATGTTGATTGAATTCCTGTCAATTTTTACTAAAGCTCCTGGCCTCTGCATGGCATATAAACATACGATTGATACCGGTGACCACAAGCCAGTATCAACAACATTACGGAGCATGTCTCCAGGAAAGCGTAAAATTTTTGATGAGGTATTTCATGAATTATTGAAATTTGACATAATTGAGCCAAGCAACAGTGCTTGGTCAGCTAACGCTTTTGTTGTCCCAAAATCGGATGGCGGTCTTCGTCCAGTGATTGATTATAAGCCTATCAATAAAATAACAGTTCCTGATGTTTACCCAATCCCAAGATTGGATGATATGCTCTCGCAGTTAGGTACATGTTCCTACTTTACCTGTCTGGACTTATCTAAGGGATTTTTCCAAATAGCAATGAATGAAGAAGACAAACCCAAAACTAGCTTTATTTGCCACTTTGGTAGTTGGCAATACAAACGCATGCCCATGGGTCTTCGTAATGCCCCAAGCACATTCATGCGTTGCATTGATAAGATCCTTGGACCAGTAAAGGGAAAGTTCTGTGGAGCCTATTTTGATGACGTATGTGTATTTTCTAGAACATTTGATGACCATGTGTCTCATCTTCATGAAGTACTGCAGCTGCTTAAAAATGCTGGGCTTACAATTAACCCAAGCAAGGTTCAATTATGCAGGAACCGATTTAAATATCTAGGCTTCATCGTAGAGCCCGGCAAGTGCTATCCAAACCCTGATAAAGTTGCCTGTCTGAAGGCTTATCCTCAGCCGAAAAGTCCCAAAGATATTCAAAAATATCTTGGCTTTGTAGGTTTTTACCGGCGTTTTATTCCTGATTTCGCAAAGCATGCTAAACCATTAACTGACTTACTGCGAAAAGGAAAAAAGTTCAATTGGACTTGTGAAGCCGAAACAGGGTTTCTTGCCCTCAAAAATGCATTGTCAAATTATACTCTACTTTATTTACCAAACATGGATCATGAATTCATCGTATCAAGTGATGCTAGTGAATTTTCCATTGGTTCAATATTACTACAGGAAATCGATGGCGTAAGGCATCCTGTGTGGTTTGCAAGTAGGGCCCTTAGACCAGCAGAGTTGAATTATTCAACTACGCAAAAAGAAATACTAGCTGCGTTATGGGCAATTGAAAAATTCAGAGGCTTCATCGAATATAGCCACTTTATCTTGGAAACAGATCACCAAGCTATAAGTTGGCTAAATCGAATCAAAGATCCATCGGGTAGGCTTGCCCGGTGGTTCATGAAATTACAAATGTACGATTACGAAATTAATTATCGCAAAGTTATGAGAGGTGCTGATGCTTTAAGCCGCATTCATTACAACTTTGCATTAGAGCCTGAATCCTCCATCTTTCCCACAAGAAGCGAACTTATTGAGGCTCAGAACAAAGATAATTACTTGAAAAAGATCAAGAGTTACATTCGTGGTGAACACGACAAAGATGACACATCTCAATCCATAAAGAGAGATGCTGATGATTCCACACTAAGTGACGATAATATGCTGATGAAATACGTAGGTAGCAGAGGTAAACCATGGGAAGACGACAGTATGTACTGGCGTGTATGGATACCATTCTCTCTTGTGCATAGATTCATCAGAATATTTCATTGTGATGATCTATCATGCCACCTTGGAATACGAAAAACTTTTAAAAGACTGGAGCAACGAGCGTATTGGAAAAATCTGCGTAGAGATGTTCAGCAGTATGTAAATCACTGCATTACATGCCAAAAATCTAAGGCTGCTCGCCTTCCTCCAGTCCCAGCATCATCATTCATTGTGGATGGGCCATGGTCTTTTTTAACTATCGATATTATGGGCCCATACGCAAAAGGTACGAATCAAACCACTCATTTATTTTTAGTGGTCGACCATTTCACACGCTATGTGGAAATCTTTCCGCTGCGAAATACAAAGGCAGATAACATCATTAAAAAACTTTGGGAAGTATGCTTGAGATGGGGAGTACCCAAGTGTCTTTTATCTGATAATGGCACTCAGTTCACTTCTCGTGTGTACGAGAGCTGGTGTGAATCACTAGGCATACGCAGATTCTATATTTCTGCTTATCACCCCCAAGCTAATCTCACTGAACGGTACTGCCAAACGGTGAAGCACATGATAATCTCACTCACAGACAGATGCAAGGAGTGGGATAAATCTCTACCTGAACTAGCATTTGCATTGCACACTTGTGTAAGTGATGCTACTAGTTTTACTCCGGCTTATGCTAACCTTGGACGGGAGCTGAGAACTCCGTTCGATAACCACATGCAAATCCAATTATCCAATTTTGCATGTGTCACCGAAATCGGTGAACGACTTTCAGTAGTTCACAATGTAGTGAGAGATGAGCTTCTTAAAAGCCAAAATGGTCATTTAAAATATTACAACGCCAAGACCAAGGCGAGGCAATATAAAGTCGGCGACCTTGTATGGATGAAAACTCATTTCCTATCTGACTCGTCACGGGGAATAACTGCTTCTCTCTTGAAGAAAAGAGCCGGTCCATACAAGGTAACGAATAAAATTTCCGACAGCATTTATGATCTTGTTGAGATCGAAGGTGGGGGCAAAGTGAGAAAAGTCCACATAAATGAACTCAGTCCGTATTTTCCTCCACTTGATAGCAATGGAGAAGAAAAGCCAAGAGCCACGAAATCGGGGTCGTCCATTCCCAGGAAGGATGAATCCATACTTTTACCAAATGCCGATGTTTCCTCCCGGCATGTTCCCGTGGAAGGGCTACCACAATGGGTCACGCAATCCGAATCCGTGGAATCAGGAAACGTTAGCCAAAAAGCAGGAACGGACTGCCAAATACAAATCCGGGGCAGTTCACCAACGTCGTACTGAAAGAGAAGTAGCCGATCTATCGCCATCAACCTCCAACAATGCTTATAGTGTACCCTATAAAGCAGTGATTCGTGTCCGTGACATTGAAACCCAAACTGATCCCGTCATAGTCATTCCACAAAATAATGTGGACTACCGTCAAGCTGCCCTTGACGAAGATAAAAAAATTAATATGCTACAAGAAAAACAACGCATAAACCTTGCGTTAAACTCTCGGAAATACGTGGCTCAACTTAAAAACAATAAGTTAAAACAGCAGCGAAAGCTTCAAGCTAACAAAGCTAGTACCATTCCTGATGCAGAATCCCCAATCATTGGAGCAAAAACGTCAACCTTCCGACCGATTCCTTTAAAGTTAACTGTCCCTTCAAAAGAGAAACAATCATCAGAAGAATCACTAATGGATAGTATTTTCGGCAGTGATCAGGAGCGTCCACCTACACCAGGAAAGTGTTCCAGCAAATCTGAGAAGAAACCAGTTGATGACGACTCTCTCCTCCTTTCTGATTGAGCACCTATATACACCATCATCACTATCTACTCATCATGGAAAGTTCGAGACACTAGTTCCAGTTTGCAGCCACCTCATTCACATTAAATTATTGATAAATTCAATTAGGTATTATCAAGCAGTAATGTTATTTTCAATTTTCATTCATTTTTCATTTAATCATGTTATAATATTTATAAGTATTGTATACAAGTTAATATCGATGCAGTGAAGTTTCTAGTTAAGTCAGTCCAATCATATTTACAAAATATTGTGTTCTGTATTTCTTTCAATTTTGTGTCAATAAATCATAGTATGATTTATCTTGTGAAGGGGGAAAGGGTGTGAAGTCTCTTAAAAAATATGAATATTATTATAATTCCTGGTGCTTTACCAGATGCGCTATTTGCATGATCAACTTGACAGTATGATAATTCACTGCCAAAGAATAAGGTTATGCTAAAAAATGTAACAAATAGAACAACGAATCTCAGCAGCTATAAAAGGCCAGCGCATGAGCATCACCATCATCAGTTGTTCCTTGTTCTTTATACCGAGATTATGCTCGAAGTAATTTAAGTTAAGTTTCTTGACTCTTCTCTGGTCGAGCTATATTGCTCCTAGAAAGTTAAATATTTCTAGGAAACTTGGAATTCCTCTGAAAAGAGATGCTTCCATGTTTCCGTCTCAGCACACCCCAAACCTAACACAAGAATTAAGTCTGTAAAACAAAATCACTTTGTTCTAACGACAATTCATTTACCATTCTTCATAGTGTATTTATCATTGTCTGATCGCATTTATGCATGGCCTATGGCTGTACAGGCGAACCATAAGTCACATTAGCAATTTCATACTATCATAAAATTCCTACCACAACGGGACTTCACACCATTTACACAATTGATGGCAATAACCGAACCTTTGTAAGGATTGCTGGTTTCCTTACCAAATAATTCAGCTACTTGAAACGGTTGCTCCAGAGGGCGTGACCAGGTCTGGTATCGTCCCAGCAAAACTTTAATTTTATGGAATTTTTTACATGTCAATTCTGTGACTTAATTTCTTGTTCCGTTCAATGGTTAACTAGACTTCCTTTGAAAATGATGACGGTTAAATATCGAGAAGCGCTGAACATGGTTCTTAACACCACGTATTATTACGGAATATTTTTACACATAATGCATTGCTTAAATGAACATTTGGCACAATATTCTCCACTGTACTTGGCTCAACGAGTATACCTGATAAGCGAAAAGCCGACAATGGTCAGTACTGGTTTTGACAGTGCTATTTTTATTTTCTTACTTAAAAGTGTATTTTATTCGATTGTGACACCTGGATTATCTTTGGATCGACTAATGCGTAATATTCATTGTGTGGATTCAGGATTATTTGTGTAAGGAAATTCCGGACAAACTTGAAACTACTTTGTGCGAAGAACATTCCATTTGGCTATTTGTATCTATGCGTCAAGCAGGATTAGTCCACCAGGCAAATGAGAAAGTACGTGACCGTCGCTCCAACCATCTGCGCATGGAAGCGAATTATTAAGTGCTTTCACTTTTCATACACGCAATGCAATTTACTGGTACATATGCCGGCGAAGACATTACCTTTGCCAACGTGTTGTATGTCACCGGAAATATATTGGCTGCCTTAATTGATACTGCATGCGTATCAATCTCGTTAAAAATCAAATAGACATCTTCATTTGGGATCTGTTTCAAGGTTTTCTGTTGATGAATCCATACTTTGAAGCGGTTTATCTCCAACATCACGTAAATATTCATTCGACAGATGATCCGTCCATTCAAGTAGTGCACATACATTAATTTAATCACCTTCTGGTTTACGTCTGCCGCAAGAGTCAGAATTGCGTATCCCACGGATATATAAAACAATTGCACCGCCTGCCCTTCCCAGTCAGGACTTTTCCCACTTTCCACAAAGTATTGATCAAATTTAGCTCCCCTGTCGAGCACAGCATTCAACAAGAACAAAAGAATGCTCGGACCTATTGTCTTGTTTATTAAATCCGCCAGCTCCTTCCGAGCGTCATACTTTGCTTTAATTTTTATCCAAGGTGACTTCTCTCTTGGTTGCAATATTGTAATGATGTCGCCTGAACTTATGGAGTTCTCCAATCCATTCATAAATGTCACTGTTGACGTCCACAACGTGATGACGGAAATGTAGAGTAACATGTCGCAATAAAACGGCAGCAGTCGTCTGTGTAATATTTACAAATATACATTTAAAATTACCGCAGGTTGTTTATATTTTAGTGAAATACTTCAGAAGTTTTTACCTTGCCATGTATCCCAGTAGGCCAATAAATCCGATCACATGATCGGTTACAAAATAGGTTTCCAGCGACTTTGTCTTGGATTTTTCAGAATGCACGAAATACATTTGCTTGCCAGACTCAATCATGTTGTGCCAATACCACTCCACGTCCCAGTTTCTGAACGATCGATGTTCCATCATACCCGCTCCTTTAATTCCTCTGAATAGAACGATTGTCGAGTATATAATGAAAAGGAGTGCAACACTTAAACCAGCTTTACTGCACTTTGAGAGACACGAGCGTTGTCTATTTTCAGTGGCCATGCATTTATAATTTTGGGCATTGAGTAAATTCATGACTTTCAAAAGCAATGGTCCGCCATTCCACAATGTTATTCTCGTGAGAATCATAAGCGAAGTGGATGTCATTCTAAACACAAAGTTAAAGAAATAAGTTGGACTTTTCTGGAATTGTTGGGTCAAATATTGTCGCGGGCCAGGTAAAAACCAGAAGGCGGATAAAACTGTTAAAACTACACAGATAATCTTTTGAGGCCACCAGCTGTTTAACTGGTAGCTGTAGTGTTTTGACTTTTTAAAACAAAATGTACTCATGCCTGTGTAATAGGTTATGTCAAAGAACATTTTCAGGACGGTACATGTATCCATTTTTATTATGCTTTTTATGAGAAATAATCAAATCTACATAACAGCAGTTATGTATTGCTTTAATGGTTGCAAGTATTCAAGTTTCTATTCACTGAAATTTTGTCTTTTTCATTAAATCTTGTTCCCTGGTGCGGGAGGTTTTTATCACTGTTATACATACGTACATATAACTTCTAAAATCCATTTCAAAGCTTTCTCGTTCAATTCCATTTGTCGTATGATCTGGAAAGTATAGTACGTCATTCATGTAATTGCTCGTTGAAGTCATGTAACATACAAGTGCTCTTAACTGACTTCAATGTATCAATTAGTGAAGCCAAGCATGCATTGATGTGTCATCAATTAGTTGTAACTATCTAAACTTGGTCTTAAACTACGATTTATATACTACATTTTCATGCTCTCTACCACACAAAACGATAACGATGTTAACCGAAAGATGATTTTTTATCATAGGCTGCAATTTTAGTTCTATTATCTCTACTTTTCGCAAGCTCTATAGTAGTCGCTAATTGCATGATGCAATTTGCATCATACTCATAAAGAGGATATTGGTCTAATGTAGGGAAACAACTATAATGATCCATAGTGGACAAATGTCCATTCTGATGGAAGGATGATGTTAATTCGACGAAATACAGTCGCCAATTTTTAATCACAAATAATTCTTGAGTATTTTCTTCACTAAATATCCCCTTGACTTGAAATCATCAAGACCCCTCTGAGTATTACATATTCCGTTCTATGGTTCATTAAATCACGAATAAATTTGCGACGGAACGTCACACCATTTTACGTGCGACCGGGTCAGTTTTCCGCATTATTAATGTTGATTAACGCTGTCAATTTCGCATGTAGATATGTATAATATTGCCATTATGGCATTCAATAATCAAAAAATTAAAAATGAATAATTAATTGTGTCGGTAGCATGTAATTGTCAAATGTAATTGTAAAATTAACTGCATTTGTGATTTGAATGTGTAATTAGTTTGTAATTACGCTATTTGCAATTAGAGAAATGTGTGATGTGGGCGATCGCACTTCTCGAGCCAATATTGCGGAGGTAATACCGAAATTTCTCAACAACCATGCGGATTCCCCAAATGACCTGAAGCACCTTTAAATATCTTCTCATCATATCTTCCTCCGTTTATTTTACCGGAGACGTCGGAACTATACCAGCTATGTTTGCAATCAATGATGTAGTTAATTTTAAGGAGATCTTTTTTGCGTTTGTTTGAATACATTAATATTGTATGTTCTTGTACTTGTAATACGACAGCTAGTTTGGTGTATTCATCATGAAAGAATTAGAAACAAATTATGTAGCCAGAAGTTGTTTTTACTTCATCTTATAGGTAATCATGAATACACATCCAGGTCCTTGACATAAGTAAACAAATAAACTACTTACTCGGAATTTTAAGGTGGAATCGTGGAGTCATTAGAAATGGACCAATCTGTCGAATATTGCTAATCTCTAAATATTTAATGATTAATAACAAAAATTCGAAAATATGCAGCTTCCTGATTAAATAGCTTATTAAACAGAATAGAGTTTTATCGTTGAAACAACCGCGATCGAATAGCGCTAGTATACAGGTACGACGTAGCCATGCATTTATGCTATTCATGTTCGTGATTAATAATTGAAGTTGAAGAATGCATGCACATTGAAGAATGGAACGCAATTCATCCCAGAATGCAATACTGATATCGGAGCGACAGAAATCTTTTTAATGTCCTCATGCACAGAAATTATTATGAGAGGTGGAGCACCATTATGTCGAGGAAATTGTGCAAAACGGAGCATAAATAGATAAATCATACATACTAACGTCTTCCCACTTATCCTGCTTAAATTGAGCTTGTTTACAGATGAACTTGACAATTTTTTTATTTTATCTGCATATATACTAGCTAAACGATTTTATGTTAAAGTAGTAACAGCTTGAGTATTAACAACTGCGAATTGACATTGTTCAGAATGCAGACTATCATGTACATGAATGCAGCAGATAATAATAAGTCAGGATATTATACATTCAGTCAATACACCGTTCCATGAAAAGTGATTTAATCTACTTGGAACTTGTGTGCCCTTAATGATGAACTAAACAGAGGATGAGTGGCAGAACAAAAACAGAACAAAGGCATTTGACTTGAGTGCCATAATGTCGAGGACTCATGTGATACTTCGACACATGTAAGTCTGAAGTGCAGGTAGATATAAAAATCCATACACATGCACGTCTTGGATATTGACGGTACACGGGAAAATTGCCAATAATAGTAAAGAATATTTAACACTCAAGCAAAGAACTTGTCAATACGTCATTTTCTGCTTTGTATGATAATGAGGCGGAACCTTCAAATTAGAAAAAACATGACTGAAAAATATTACGTGGTAAATGATGAAAATAACTAAATTCACCATTTCTCCAACAAGGTCTTAAATTGTGGAACCACAAATCACTTGAAATCTCTTAAAAGCGTGTGTGCTGACGGTCACCTTCCTGTCAGAAATATCTCCCCATTCACTGACTCCGTAGTGTGGTGCGCTCTTCTGTATGTAATTTAATGAAGAAAAGATTAACATAAGCTTGTGAATATTTATTTCATTGGTCGTGAATTTATTATGGTTTAATATTACATTTTGATTAGACACTAAAAGTTTGCAAAACAGAATTAAAATATGAAATCGCAGGCTAGGGTAATTTTTTCGTTACTTTTGCACTTACAAATGTTTGCTCAGCATCCCTTGCTTTACGTCACAGCCAATTTAACAGATCTACCAAAATTACACAAAACTCTTACAAAACATCTGGTTTCAGTATTCGGAAATATGCCCTGCACAGCTCATTTTTCAAGTGAACCGAAAAACGGAAATATAACGGTAATTGGTGATATCATGATTAAAGTATTCTCTTCAGTTCTTCTTCGGAGTCTCATTAGTCTTCAAAGTACATCCGAATTCACAGCAAACTTTACACGTGACTCGGTACACGCCAACATATTTCGACCAATTAAATTATCACTTTCATGTACGTGTGTTTTATACATGACGGCAGACAATCCTCCTGTCGTAACACACAATAGTGACCCTAATATTTACCGATCGGTTTTGTCGGAATACCATGCTTTCACGAATAGTATATTTCCATCATTCTGGATGTCAATTTCTCGGCCGGATAAGGATGGGAGGTACACAAGGCGCTACGGTCCAAACCTGTACTTTACCATGGTCTTGCAAACCAAGCCATTATCCCCAAGTACAACGCTGTTTATCCAGAGACCAGAAATTATGTCACGAACAAAGATAGTTCTCCTTATAATTAACAAAAATGCAGACGCTTTAAACTATTTCATTTTGTGCCCTACATGTACAAATTTCAGACTAATTTCATTGCTTAGGCCGATTGTTTCCAAAATACAGTTTGAAATTATTTCCAGTATAGCCGTCTTCATTCCAATTTCATTTACACATGCATCAATTATCGATTTCTCCAATTATACGCCTTTACAAACCTTATTGTCAGATAAAGTTAGTGACTTTGGCTTCCTAGTAGATAACAATGAAAATCACAGGTCACACTGCAACTATTTAATCAAAACATTTAACATTATAGCTAAGTATGCTAGTGAATACATTTTGTCCCATTGCGTTAGAGATTTATTTACGGCTTCACAAAACAGCAGTATTTATTTTACTCGTTACTATCTCGAAGCATTTGCCGGATATTTTGAGTCGACAGATACTTCGCAGTGGAATGTAATACGTTTGTCTGGTAGAACATTCCTACCATTTGGATGTGCATTCGATGGACTGCGTTTTTCGCTTATGTTGGGAATGGATGAGAAATTCGGAGTGGGCGGTGGAATGGAAAATGCGGCCGGAATAATAATATCACCCTTATCAGGTTTAGCTTGGACATTGTTTATTGCCACATTTATAATTATGATTTTATTTTTACATCTTAGCACGCGTGCGCAAGGATCCAAGCCAAGCAACATATTATTCTGGTTACTGGCAAATATTCTGGAACAAGATTGCGGCTGGATTCAGTCGTGGAGAAATTGGAAGACGATTCTTTTGTTAACAAGTTGGATGATGGGAACAATGGTGTTTAAGAATCTTTACACATCCGCCGTGTATTCAATGCTGACAATGACGCCATCCCCAAAGAATGTTCCGGAAAGTAGGGATGAATTCCTCAGCGAGTCGGGCGCGACATCGTTTCAAATAATCACAGATCCAAAGCTGTCTAATCAGCTGTTGTATACATTGGAAAGTTGGAATGCAACTAGAGAACTTGTTACAAAATTGAAGACATCGACCAATGTACCCATTTCATTACGCCATGTCACCCGATTTAAATTCATTACCGAATACTTTGTCGGGACTCAAATCATTCTCAACGCTTCAATTGGTAAGCCAATTCGATGTAAACACGTCTCGAAAGAATCATCTGAAATGTCAATAATGGATAACATGTGCCCAACAAAGCAGCGCATCGTATTTCTTTATAATGTATTCAGTAGATTCGCCACATGGGATGTAATACGATTTCACAAGCCCCTCTTTCAAATATTTGCAAATAGGAAAATTATCGAGAGAGTTAATATACCTTTGTTTGACACCAAATTCTATTTCTGGGCTGTGAAACCAAATGATCGAGTCCGTGAAACATTTCAAAATTTTGTTGCGGGTTTGACCGAGAGCGGTATATTTTCGAGATTAATTTTTGCTCTGAATCTGGCCGAACAGCATCGGGCCTTTTCTCAAGCACGATGGTTTGCTAGATGGTTTGGCAACTATCAAAACAATTGGAATCGATTCACTTATTGTTTCCAAGCTATTACTGGCGATTTTACAAGAGATGGTTTAAGTTTCGATCCGTATGAACCTATTACATTGCTCCAGGTTTCTGTTATATTTTTCTTATTGGCTTTTCTGTCCACTATCTGTCTAGTGGTATGCTTTATAGAAATGTTGGTGGGAGGATTTGCTACTCGGTAATTATTATCTAGTTAATGTACTGAAAAAACTTTAACAACAACAACTTAGGATTGATATTTTACATATGATTATCTGTTTCCTTACTTTTGCATTAAAAGGAGGACAATTATTTTGAAAATATTACGCGTAGGCTAGCGTCTCCAAAATTTAAATTTAAACAATGTAAGAATAATGACATTTCAAAGTATCAACCACATATTATAGAACGTAGTTTCCTAACAAGACTTCAGACTGGGTAGTGTGATATAATACAATAGATGCAACGATCATTTATTTTAAACGTGTGTAGGTATAATAAACTCAACTTATTATGTAATTAACGCGGTTTGAGAACGATTTTGTACTTATTCTCATTTGATATTATTTCTAAGAATTCTCGCATTACCGTTTGGAGTATGCATGACGAGCATTTAATATAGTCTCATCATAAACATCCATTCGATTGACAGTACTCATCCCCACATCTTCAACAAGACATTTATTGGATGTTTTTGTGGAAATCATATCTATATTTCTAAATATTTAACTGAATACCTGAGCGTTATAAATTCAGCTACCAATTGAGCTTTCCGTCCTCATCATCATCTGTGAACTAATATCCAAACACATCAAGGATGTACCATCGTTTGTGCTGAAATTGATCTTGTACAAATTATTTGATATATTTAAGGCACCAGTTAAATAATTCTATAAATAACTAAACCAATTCACCGATAAATCAGTTTTAACAATAAGACGGATTTAATTAATTAAACACAAAATTCCACCCGTAATACTACCATAATTAAGTCGTCCCTCACTGCAACGTTACAATTTACCTGCTAACAGCAATGGAAGAGAAAATTGAATACAAATGGAAAGGACTGATAATGCAATATATATCACTAATATGAGCAACTCTATAAGTATGTGTCTTCACTGCAAAATGAGAGCTCCGGTGAATACACGGGAACCAACTCTATGCAGATTTTTCAGAATGTAATGGAAATATGGTGTTTTTGAGGATATTGGCCGTGAGAGTACATAAACTGGTAAGGTGTAACCTTTAATACATAACTACAGGAAAAGTGATGTTTGAAAAAATTGCATATTTGGATCCATATCTGACCATTGTACAACATCTATGAAGCTCAAATTACCATCCCCATCGATTTATGGCATACAGAATTGCCCCTTGCCTCGTGCCACTTGCCCCATGCCCCTTGACCGGTGCCCCTTGACCCGTTTGACGGCAACAGTTTACACTTTCTTTCTTTTAACTGTAAAAGATCCATGGAAGATGTTGCAGAAGCCGTTAAGCTTGGTGGTTGTTGGAAAATAAACAACAAACACGGCCAGTCTTGTCTCCATGTTGCCGCGGAAGATGGAGGCTTTGAAATATTTCATTTACCGTGGGCAGATATCAACTCAGAAACATACTACATCCAAAACACCTCTTCATAGAGCTGCTTATGCACAGGAGAATTTAGTGGAATGTATCGAGGTGTTGGTACAACATGGAACAGACATAAACGCAATGGATGCTGGAAGTCGAACCATGAAAACTCTGCTTCTGGAGTATAATAAGCGCGAATACCTGGAAACATTAAGAAGCAGAGGATTCACATTGCAATAAAGAGCGTCACTAGCAGTATAGTAAATGTACTCACTTTAGAAGAGAATATAATGTACGAATAAATTTTGAACGTTCAAATTATGTATGTAAATTAATTTCTAAGTTAATCATTTTGAATGACATGCAATTGCATTCATGCCTTCCTATACAATTATCTGTTGCATAAAGAAAAGTTCAAGGTCAACGCCAAACGATGATGAAAACAATGCAACTACAAATTTAATGAAGTCAATAATTACAACCAAATGGTAGTCCTTTGGTTAATAACATTTACGCCCCGTGCATTGTAGTATCAATACATGCCTGTGCTGGAAATCGATTTCCAAACATAGATTCCCTCGTTTTAACCGTACATTACTTTGAAAGCAATAACACAGAGAATCTTATTTGAAACAGTGAATTCCGAACAAATTTCAAGCAATTTTATAACGTAATGGTAGATTTCATCGATGAGTAGTTTTTCTCTTCCAGTATGGTCATGCCCGTTAGTGAGACTAAAGCAACAAGAAATTCGTTATTATTTGCGTTCTTTTTTCCCACGCTACGGAATATGATTAACATGCTTCCACACAGTAAAACCATGTATGTCTTGTTTCATTGCTTTGCTTATGAGATTGCGATCGCACAATGAAAGCCATGCATAACTCACAAAACTGACAAAAGTATGTATTTAAAACTAAATTTGTTTCGGTAGGCCAACGCGGTACCCTTACTACAGGCTGGACTTGAAATGGCACGCTTTCAGGGAAAATTTAACAGACCTGTCGTGTATTATTATGAAAGCGTCTTGTCATCTATGCCTGCATAATTTGTTAAATGGTTAAAATTACCACCCACAGCATAGTAAATAAAGTCATATGTATTTCAATAAACAAGGTAGGTAAGTACAGATAAAATAATTATTTCTGCTAATTTATATTGTCTTTCAAATTCGACAATAATGTCAATTTGCTTTAAAGTCCCATGTGAAATCAAAGAAATAAAACGAAAAGATGAACATGATATAAATTATAAACTTCATGTTAAGTCTGTTCACACCTGTATGAAATTTGTGAAATAACATTTATATCTTTGCGGGAAATGTGCCTCATTTCTTAAACATCAAGTTCCGACTTTCAAGGAGTAATAAATTTCCATAATGAGTTATTACACAATTGTTTGCTTTAGATGATGACGTTATTTTGATCATTATACCCAGACACTGGTTTTTTGGAAGTTTAGGGTCATATAATAATTCATTGCATTTAAAATTTCCATTCTGCCAGTTATACTCAGCACACGTTCCCACAGAAATGATAAAAATGTTGCTCGTTATGTAACTAATTTTGTAATGCATCATGCCATTAATTTTAATTTTCAAAATTGTATTAAAAAATTTATTTATTTTCATGGAAAATCCACCGTGTAAAATCATTTGCAAGTCCAGGTACTAATGTTCCTGTATAAGGAGTTGCCTTAAATTATATTTATTGATATAATTGTTCCGGTTTCATTACCAAGTTTGCATTATTTTTCGAAGAAGCAAACTATTGATTAGGATCTTCACGATAGGTTCCAGTATGACGCCAAATAAATTTTTTAGCACATTATTTAGGTACGTATAGTCGTAAAATAATAGATAAATGGAGAAAAGAAACATCTCCACCACACGTGCACAGAGGACCAGTAGCTGGAGTAACCTTTTTGCACACGGTCAGAAGCATTATATTTAAATGCAAAATCTCCGTTTTTGTTGCAGTGTAACTACGTGATTTTTAAACTTGCTTATATAAGATCTCCAGACGAAGACAAACAGAGGAACCAGCAGTGATAAGAGGTACCTGGCTCAATACTTTCCTGCCGTGCCTGAAGCTGGCAAATTTTGTGTTTCAACTTTTATTTTAATACATTGTTTTGCTATGTAATTACAAGTGTTTCTCACGGTTCCTTTGAACTTTCTTAACAAATTGAGAATCTGAAGCCAAATACCATCATTTCTCAGCATCGACTGACCGAAGGATAATGTTTATCAAGTTTCATGAGCATGACATAACTTTGGTGATGACATGACGCAGGTGAGACGAGATGATCACTGCATTTAAAAAGAATGCACTGGTAGGATAGTTCATCATTTGCACTCGACCATTCAGTAGAATCACATTCCACTTCCAATAGTATTAGCCAGAATCATTCCGATCACGATCCCATTTACAATGACCTCAACTGACTGTCAGTTAGAACGCAAGCCAAATTTCGCCATTGGCATGGAACTGCTGAAGGAAAAGCTAAACAAAATTCCAGTGATGGCTCGAGAGCTGAATTTGATGGATCCAAAGCATCTTGGTCGAGTCTACATTAAGAAAGAAAATGGGAGTGAGGATCTGTTGGATGGGGTACTTTTTTCCAACCTGGACTGGAATTGGTACCAACCGGACGGAACTCTCCACCCCGCGTCGCATATATACCGAGGAAGAAAAATGTCGCTAAGGTTCGTTGTCAAGAACCAGGACAGATTCGGAAAAGACGTGGCGTTTACTGCAGCACTTGTCTGCCCCCTGGGAGTTGGGGAAACTGGAACCATTGACTGGAAGGGAATCGCTGCTGCCGAGCGGCTAGAAATGGAATATGGCATGCAGTTTGGTACTTTCAGCAGCTATGATGACTAGTACTTGAAGGGTCTTCAAAGCGCTGCCTGTTCTGCATTGGCAGTAATGATGTCTCCTTACAAACAGTTTTCTGAAATCATTCCATTCGTCGTCTTTCTTAGCTACTGCTACGTGATGGACGACGTGGTCGACACTGACGCCGTTCACAATAGACAACTATCCTACAAGGAATTGGCAACAACGTTCGCCACTATGGAGGGGGTTCTACTTCATGGCAAGGATCCCGAAACGGTAGAAAATCCTTTCCACATCCCGAATTTGAAGCCCATATGCAGATATATAAAGCATTTGAGTCAAGTGCTGGTTGACAACTGTCGTCCTGAAACGATAAACACGTCCTTCAGGGATCTCATTGAGAGCTTCAACGCTGCCTCACTGGCTCATTCGAAAGAGTGGAAGGAATTCAAGTCAGGTCCGGCCAAGGAATCCGCCCGCAGAATGTACTCAAGCTTGCGGCTCTTGGACAGCGCGGTGATTCCCACGGTCGATGTACAGCAAATGATTTATGGTCATCGCCTGGACCCTATTGTCGAGAAAAGCTTTTTGCACAGACACATTGCCAAAAGCGTGTCCACGCAGATTGCATTGGTGAATGACATATTTTCCTGTCGAAAGGATGTCAAGGAAAAGGAAACTTTTAATACGTGCTACATGAATCACACCATCGGTGGGATGACCCTTGAGGAGGCAATCCAGGAGACTGTTAAGGAGGCAGATCGAATTGTGGAGGATACGGTTGAGACAGCGAAGTTCATGTTGCAGATTTTTGGAGATGACTCTCCGGACTTGAAGGACACACTCTATTTATACAAAGCCAATATCATGGGTCATATTCAGTGGTATAACTATGCATTACGCTACCATGGCGGAGTTATACTGGATGTCGTTGTGCATCCTGATTTCATCTAGTTCTTCTTCCTAAGGACGTTCTCCGGTCGGAGTGCTTACCTGAAACATTTTAATTAGGTATCTCGTCCAACAACCAAATTGGCATTGATTACATTCGCAATTTAGTTACATTTTATTTGTGTATACAAGTTATATCAATTTGGTTATGTCATTGCAATAAAATTGTCATCTTACTTTCAATTGTACTTACTTTATAGATTATTTGGAATACATTTTGAACACTCAAATTATGTCAACTCATTTATACTTTCACTCATTCATTCATGCATTCAAAATAATAATTGTCTGAAGCATTTTTTGGTAATGTAGACTATAATCTATTTATCCCATTCCTTTAGATGAAAGCGATGAAATAGCATACGAACATTTAACTGGCATTATTTGCAATGGCATGTAGAAAATGAACGTAATATATTAACAAGTATCCTAGACCCTAATCCGAGAGAATGCGAAACCACACTTTCATGGAAAATTAAATTGTTCAATATATATATGCATATGTATATAAATCTATAGGTATCAGAAGAAGTAGAGTTGTCTATGCACATACATATATACATTACGCTGCAAACTACCAAAGCAGAAATATATTTTCATTTCATTTTCTTTCCGGGCTTTGTTAGAACATCTCAGTACGCTGGATCGTTACATCCTATCCTCCAACTTTTTGCTAATGGTATGTGTTCGACAGCATCTGATGCATAATGAAAAGCTGATTATTTTTCACCATACAAACTATGGTCACTTCCAATCCCAAAGGTCAAAGGTCACAGAAGAAGCATTTACAAAATTAGTAACAACAGTTGAAGACAATGCTTCTATATGACCCTAACAAGGAACAAGCTCTCTTATGATTCCCAACATAATTGTTAGGAATAAGGTCAGCAAGAGCAGCGGAGACGCTTAATGCACAATTACCAGTTAATGGGTATATGGGTATTCCATAGATTTGGTACCCCACCTAATATATGAAATTTACATGTGTGAATAGGTATATAAATCAGATTCAATCTAAATTTTCAACGCGATGAGAAACAAGACGAAATGTGGAACCCACCGTGTTATCACATAATTTATTTAGATAATGCTGGTGATGATGCAGACGAGGGATTTGGTCCAAAGATAAGAGATGCATAACCTTGAAAAATAATCAAAATTCTGGAACATTAATATTCCTAAAATGTATTACAACCGTCAAGGTTAAACGCAATGGTTAGCTTGCATTCTTTACCCTTATCTATCTTTACATACTCAAACTGTGAGATAAGATGCAGAGGGGATAACGTTTCAAACATAATTGAATCAGCACTCTGCTTTTTGTTATTTCACTATTCACATTAACCATTCCAATTTTTAATCATCTCAACAAAACGTAACGTTATAAACTTAAAGTAAAGAATTACTTGAGGTACACAGAAACCAATCCAAAGATGGCGTCAAACCAGCCACGGTTACCAGCTGCCTTCAGTTCAGCAGATACCCGTCAAAAACGAGTAGAAACCCATGAGACATTCATGAGGAAAGCTATCAGCGCTCAAACAATTTTTAATCCAACAAACCTAAATCAGCAGCATGAGAAAATTGTTAATTTGGTGGCAAATGGCTTGAACGAGGAGGAGAAAAATGACCTAACCTACCTTTTGAATCTACGATGGTGGACAATGATTGAGCAGGAGCATGAAAATATATGGAAACTTAAGGGAGAACATCTAGAAGCTAACGTGTGTATTTATCCATCCGCGGATTGGGTATACGTTGTGGCTTACACCAAGAAGTTGGGTAATGTCAATATCAACTTTGGCAATCCAAAAGAAAGAAGGCCGGGTTTTGCTGCTGTCATACGGCATCACAACGGCAAGCTGTGTTGTAGCTACGACTATGATAATCTGATAAAAGATGAACAGGGTAATCCCTTATCACTTGAATGGTTAAGTGAACATGTTCCAGCGGCTGCTGAAGGGAACCAGATAAGCAGAAATTTGGTGATCGAGTTATTTCAACATGTGAAGGAATATGTGGATACAAGCGTCGACGAACCTACTTATCAAGTAACGGTGGTAACGCCAAATTTTTACACTCTCGACAGGCGGGAGTTTCTTCGTGAATGTTTCACTGCAGCAGGGTTCACACGAATCATTTTGGCAAGCCAATCATCACTAACGGCCTACAGGCTAGCCTCGAAATTAGCACGCGAGAAACAAAATGTAGAACCCATTCCAATTCTTGTTTTAAATGGCTGCAATCCATTTCTAAGACTGGAGGTCTTTGGTTTTGGACAAAATAGGATGCAACTACTTACAGCAGCTAAGGACATTCCGTTACGCATTGAAGGCATGATCAATGCTTATCGAAGATCACTGGCACGATTATCAATTCCAACACGCCAGTCCATGCGTTACTGCGTACTATTGAGCGAATACGATGATTCGTTCCATAAATCATTGAACAAGTATTTATGGGATGATTTAAAACTCATAAAAGCAGGAAGTCTATCCGACAAGGATAACCTTTTTGAGGTATTTTGCCTATTTTCAAGGGATTTGACGAGACTTGAGTCAATTTGGAGACTGCCCTCACCGCCGAACACCAAAAATCCAATGTGCATGGATTACAAACTGCTTGTCGGCACTGCAGCTACTTCCAAGAGCCAACCAACCCAACAAAAGCTAAGATTCCAGTGAAAATTCAGACCGGCGACGGAAAAACGTTCAGTATTCTTGCGTACACGGACTGGACAGTGACTAAACTCAAGGAGGAGTTCATACGGCTTCATGAGCATCCTGATGCAGGAGCTGTGATGCTGGAATACACACCTACAATAAAGCTTAATGACAACAACTTGTTGAGTGTGTACAACATTCAACCAGGTAACATAATGGTTTTCATATATTGGACAAACACGTTTTTAGAACCTGGCTTATTTAATTATTCAATTTGCAGACACGGTTATTTATGCAAATTCCAAAATCCATAGAACGATGACACTTCCAACGAGAGAGAAAGTCAATGATAAGTTTGGTACATGTCAGCTTATTGCTAACTGTGTTGCACGTCAAAATGGAACAGAAGAGGAAGCGGGTAATCATTTTTTACTGTTAATTTAATATCGTCATTATTCGCAGTAACCTGTAGCATTAATTAAAATTTTCCACAGCTGAAGGAATCAAGGAGGGATCTAGTTTGGTACTGGCTAAAACAGACTTTGAAAATTTGGCGGTTGGTGATGTGGGAGCAGTCTGTAAAATAAATGGTTTCGGAAATACTATTTTCGTGGGCGTAAAATTTGTAAGTAATTTGATTTGAAGCAACTGCGCTGTCATTAATCAGTAATGGTAATATTTATTATTACAGTTTGGTTATTTTTGGTTTTCAGCGAAAACATCTGTCGTTGGGGACATCAGGAATCCAAATTGAGCATGTAGACGGGAAGGATGTTGAGTGCGACAAGTGTAAGGGCAAGAAATGCTTCTTCATACCACGTGAGCATATTGGATCTACCAAAGATCATTTATTCGAGATTCAGTGATTTTTCGTTACATGCGTTAACCGAATTGAAAAATAGGTGTAAATATTAATTTCGCATTTAGTGGTATAAAAATTAATCATAAACTGTAACAAGTATCATTAATAATATGTATCTGAGAACCGGTGATGAATCGTTTCACCTCAAGCAAGCGTATTCTGCATCCAGGGAGATATCACATGAGATTATACGTCCACTTGATAATATTGGTACAAATAAATCTCTCAACACATTGAATTTTTTATCATTAATACATGTAGATACAAACGCAGCACACCATATTTTTCATTAACTGAACAAAATTATATAATGTACATTGCATATCACCAAAATGTAATGTACGCTGCATATGCTGCCCACACCAGGCATTTGTCATAGCGGCTGCCACGGCAAAATAGCGAGTAGAAATTTGGAAAATGACAAAAATAGGCATCAATGTAATGATTGCTGATTGGAAATTTCATAAATTATTCATCAGGCGCCGTTCCAATTCATAAAGATGTGGCTTGGTGTTCTCCGTTTCCATGATAGACTTTTGATAAGCGAGAACCAGTTTCTCTGCTTACATCTTTCCACTGTTTTCTCGCGATGACAGATCAGTAATTGATGCCGCTGTAATTGTTTGGGTGAAGTGAGGAGTAAGTTAGTGGTTTCATTTAATTGTTTATTCATGTTGAAGTTGGATATTGGTTCCAATGAGGCAGGGGAATTTTTGCATAATGGGAGACCTCGAGAGAGTAGTATGTAATTTTCATAAATGAACTAGGTTACCAATAGTTAGTGAAAGTCAGGGTGGTCGGTTTCATTAAGTACCAGTACATTCATCCGTCTTAATTGCCCCTTTTCGTTTAAGAACTTTGAATAGGAATGTTAATACTTAATGCAATTGCGTCATGATTACGTTTGCGATATCTGTATCTCACTTCAACATCCATCATATTTGTCGTGTGCATGCATTTCTCAATAGAAGGTCATCTATCCCGATCACATAATGCAACCATTACCTCCACGGTTACGGAAATTTTCCATCTCAAGATAAATTACGGTCAAATTTTACAGAGGAAAAGTTGTGTAACGAGTTATTAAAAGCAAAGATAAACCGACAAGAAAATACGCGAGCTGAAGAGGACATCAGTAATTGATCAGTATTTTATAATTGACCGTGACCATTTAATTTGATATAACTGCAATTTTGTTATGAGAGGGCCGCCACGGAATATATTTTAATGCTGAATGTGAACACCGTTGATTGCTTGGTTTGATTGTTCACTCCAGATACCGTTTTGCATAGAGTTTTCTCAGCCTTGGCCGAAGTTAATTCAGGAACGCGAACTTTCCACATTTTGAACTCTATATTGCCTGGGAGGAATAACGTTTGGACTCTCTTCGTATCATCGGTTAAGACATTTGAGGATGCAGCAAACCGGCACATTAAAGAAACGTAGACGAAGAAATCTGTCTAAGGTATCGCAATAATTAAAGTGCATGGGAATTTAATTATTTCAATAATGTAATGAGTACAATAAATGCAGGTAAACGGGCTTGCTTCCATACCGTACGACGAAACGGTGGACACATTTACAGGACGTAACTTGTTTGTAAACGACTGCGGTTGGGACGACGAGCTTTCCCAAACCAGAAATCGGATTACTCGCACCCTTCATGATAAACTAAAATTCTTATCAAAAGGCAAAGGAGAACATCATCCGTTGTCATCCATCTCGTCAAGCTCTAGACCCACTAGAAATCCTAGCTTTCACAGTATAGCTTCAGATATAGAGTCGGGTTCACGTGCGGCATCTCGAAAACTGTCGAGCAAAAGTCGCAGCACTGTTGACAAGAGTATTGAAAAGCGAAGCCGTTTTCTTAGCGAAACAGCCATCAATCGGCTCAGGCAGCTTATTTGTCTCGGTGCATATGTCGGTTCATTTCCGTGGAAGTGGAACGGGAAACTTTACCGTATTGATAAATGGAATTCATCTATGGAGAAGTGCTGGCGGTTACAGTGGTTGCTGGTCACAATCCAAACATCGATTCTCCTTTGTTTCCAGGTTTATGTATTCCTTGACAGTTTCAGAACATCTGAAGCAAGGACCAACAGATCAATTTTTATGAGCTGTTTTGGAATACTTTGGTATGTGTATGCTTTAGGGTATAATCTAAACTGGTACTTCTACAAGGAAATGGTAAGCTATAAATATCTCAACCAACTATACTTCATATGATTCATGACCAACATCTTAGAGCTATTTCATCCCTATATTTTTAGACAAGGAACTACATCAATAACATGCTTGTGTTCAATCAAAACTACGTAGCCGAATACGTGATCAGTCTAGACGATTACGAGGACCGAGGCGGATCAGTGATAAATCTTTGCTTCTTTACCAACTTGTCTCAAATAATCATAAGCGTCAGCTTTTTTCTCAGAATGCCCTTCATGCCATGGTACCTATTTTCCTACATTTATCCTAAGCCGCGGTACTGGCTCATTCCTGGAACTATACCTGACATCATGCTAGTTGGTCAAGTGATTGCGTCTTATCTTCTTACCTCTTGGATTATTGTGGCTCATTAAAATACTTTACAGTTTTGGCTTCGTGAAATACAGTAAGCTTTGGTATATCTAAATTACGTAACCATATGCATACAAATTAATATCAACCTATTTGCTATAGCAACAATAACGACAGTGAATATACAGCGGATGAACTGCGCTCCCCCAAAAACGCCATTGCAACATACAAGGCTATCCAGGTTCTCAATATTCACTTCAACGAATGTATGGCGTCGGTAGCTATTCCGTGGATGAAATTTGTCGTAGCATCTGCCATCATCCCTTGTGGTTATGTCCTGATACGAAGTATGAATGGATTGTTTGTTGATGAGCTTCCCGGTATTCTCACGTATCCCATGAGCATCCTGGACTGTGGATTGGTTGGATTTGTGTATGTAGAATTTATTTAAATGGATACTCATTATAAATTAGGCTGTATGTAATGCACCGCCCTGTTAATTGTTTTCAGTTTACTGAATATGATAGCACAGGTGTTTGACTTGGGATGCAGCTTCATAGACTCATGGAGTCGAACCAAGCAAATGGAGTTTCGCAGGATTTTGATGAGCTGTCCAGCTCTCAAGATATGGAATGCGAGGATGTACTTTATAACGGTGTCTACAGCAATTACATATTTTAAGGTTGTATTCGACATCATTACGTATTGCATCATCACCTTCCCGTAAAGGTAAATTAAGTGAATAGTCGACTATCAGACACATTTTATAGCTAGCAGTCTTTAAGCTTATAGGACATGACACACAGGCTAGTGGATAAGTCGCCAACATAGCTTTAAGTACATATTGTTCAACAATTTAATTGACAGAGGTTGACTAGCAACCTCTATCCGGAAAGACGCTTTCGAATTAGTTAACAGGCTTTACTTAAAACTCGAGTCATGCAAAAGGCGCGTTCAAGCTAATGAGCACGATATCGATATTTTATTTTTAAATATCTCAGAGAATATACAAAGTGGATATAATAGACTACTTCGAATCATCAAAGACAATCAATACATATAATGGCATACATGGCTTCATATATGGGTTTCCCAAACTCCTACTATGGAAGGTAGAAATTTCTAAAGAACAATTTAATCGATGTATAGAATGCTTTGGCTCGTTTTTACGATACTAATAAGGATAGAACAAAAAGTATGAACATTTGTATAAAGAAAATACTTTTGCTCGTCATCAACCTAAATTCATATCGGTATATTGCAACATTTTTTTAATTACGATATCGTTAATGCCGTTGAGTTATACTTACTCTGAAAATACGTCATAAAACCTGGTCGTTATACCCAGGGAGTAATATTGAACGCCTTTTCAATGTTTTTGCAAGGTATGTTGGCTCCAATCATATGTAACTCGGCATGTACAAAAACAGTTCGACTTGCCAGCATCAGTTATCAAAGTTTGTTTAACGAAAATTTTTATTCGATTACTTTATCACAATTGTCCATTTTCCAGTGAAAAGTTCACATCATGTGGAATTAGTCGAGCGCCTACTTTTTGTTCCACTTACCGTAATATATACTTTGGGTAAAACTTTGTCGTGAATAATTTAGTTCTTTCCTTTCAGAGATATGTCTCCTCTTTAAATTCTTATGCACTTGCAAATACTGGCCAACTTTAATTAACCTACTCTCCGTTGTATTGTCTGGCGGCTACTGGGGCTTTGTTGTGGCAAGTTGGATAACCATCAGAGGAAGTGATTAGATGCCGGCTTACATATAAGCTTCGGTGCTGGTAACGGTCACAGTGATTCCTACAACGGCAATTGTGCAAATGTCGTATGTTGCAAACGTGGTCGTTAGATATAATGACGTGATGACCAAGTGGCAAAAGCAAGCGGAGATGCTGCGAGTTGCGACGCTTCAGACTGCAGTAGAGAAGAGGGAAGCAAATCTGTTGTCAAAGTTTGTTCATTCTTATAAGCCGCTACGGATGGCGTACAAACCCTTCTTTGTTATTGATCGGTCCTTTTGTATGGCTTATGCGAGTACCGCGGTAGATCGATTATTTGATGCAGTACTTATATTTTAGATTTGTGGCCAAGTGAAAATTTTGAATATGCAATTAATATGCCCTTACGGTATATACACAGGATCGATATGCCTGTCAAACATAACCACACATCTTATTTTACTTGTATCAAATGTTATTTTATTGCAGATAGCTAAATAGAATTTTAAGATGCACTATATCGTACTAGTTACTTACACTGTAGTGTATATAGTATATTTTATGTTGTATGAAAGTCCGGGTCCTTGAATTTTATTAAATCGTACAGCATTTTGTGCAATAGCTTAAATTCATTGTCCACGACACTCTAGCAATTAGGACGCATAAATTCATTACTAATATAGTACTGATAATGAGCTTTGTGAAGTTTCCTGGGAGACAAATAATTTTGCGTCGATCTGTGACAGAAATTATATCTTTAAATTTCAATTTGAATTTATTATATAACCTAATTGTAATAAGATGTAAATAACTAAAGACTAAATAATTTTTTTTCTCAGTTTTAATTAACTAATAACTAAAAAAACAAGTGATACAACAAATATAACTATTAAGCCTGTGCTCACAGTTAAAAGTAATGCACACAAATAACTCAGCAGTGTACGATTTCATTTATCCTTCCGCTGCATCTCCAAACATGAAAGGCAGAAATAAAAATAACTCGCAGCAACAGAAACCAAGCACTTCAGTAACAACTAGAGAAGCTAGAAAAAGAGACAGCACAGTTATGGATACGAGCACTAATCAAAATAATGATTTGGGTCATACGACTTCAAAAGACGGAGAAAACCCTGCAAAAAAGTCAAAAGGTTACGCACAAAATTGCGTGTGTTCTTCATGCGGCTCGTTATCAACAACTTTAGCAAATATATCAGCACAACTTGAAAATCTGAATAAACTCGATGAGATTCAAAACTCAATAGTGCAACTACAAGAAGGTCTTAAATCAAACACGGAATCAGTGACACAATTACAAGAAAATGTTGAACATATCAATCAAGATCTGACACAAATTCAAAAGCAATTGGGTGATTTTCGTTCACAAAAAATAAAACTAGAGGTTGAAGTCCGAAAATAAATCTAATCATCTCAGGAATCACAGACGCCAATGATGAATCTGAAAAAGATCTGAAAGCAAAAATACAAAATATGGCTCGTGATATACATCCAAATTTCGAATTCACGTATGATACGATTCACCGATTCGGAGAATACAAACCGGGAAAAACAAGAGATGTTCAAATCAGGTTCAGATTTATGACTGATAGAAACGCCTTTTTTGCACTAAAAAAACACGCCAAATATCCTATTTACATCAACGCAGATGTTCCAGAAGAAATACGAAAGGCTGACTACCTACTAAGGAATAAGATACGACAGCTTAAATCAGAAAAAATCACAATTACAAACAGCAATTATCGAACCCATGAAATCGAATCCGGCTTGATCACCTATAAACTGGAACCAAACTACGAGTTTGCTGAAAATAGGAAGGATTCCTCCATCAAGGCGCAAATAATTTTTTAGAAGAGCAAGAGATGGAATAAAATTAACACACATCAACATCCAATCCGTATGTTACAAACAAATTTTAATTAAACATTTTTTAAACGATAACAACATTGACGTGCTCTGTTTGAGTGAAACATTTTTAACTGAAAATAAACAACTACTAATTAATGACGAATATGATTGCCTGCGGACGGATAGGGACTATGTACAATCACAAAAATCAAAGGGCGGTGGTGTTGCGATCTTCGCAAAAAAGGACATGCAAATAAGTGTATATAAGCTTGACAATGAAGAGAACTTAAAAATGAACTCAAATTTAGAAATTCTTGTGACCCGTGTAAAAATGGAAACAGTGGATCAGTGTTTGTTTGTGTTGTATATAAGCCTCCTTTCTATCAGTTACAAACTGTAAAAACGACTTAAAAGCGTTGGAAATGTTAGTTGAGGAGCTCACAGTTACGAAAAGAATGTTTATGATAACTGGAGATATGAATCTTAAATATGATTGGGCAATGTCATTATTGGAAAATGTGATGGTGAAATATAAGCTAAAACAGTTAATTTCTCAGCCAACAAGAGGAAACTCATTATTAGATTTAATTATTACCAATAGAGATGATAAATGTGAAAATACATCAGTGTTTGAACCGCACTTATCTGATCACAAGGCTGTAAAAACACAAATAATCACAAAAAGAAATAAAATTATAAAAAAAAACAAATAAAATTCAGAAACTACAAAAAATGAGACATGGAAAAACTCCATAGTGATGTAAATAGTTGTAATATAGAGATAAAAACTGATGATCCTGTTGACGAAAATTTTGACAAGTTATGTCATTTTGGAATTTGTTTGACACACACTGCCTAGTAACAACGAAGTATATCAAAGACAAAAACAAAAACGTAAAATTGTCAGAGGAAACAAAAATGACGATAAAGAGGAGAGAAGCAATATATAAGTCACTCAAATATAATCACTCGGATGAGCAAACGAAAAAAGAATATGCCTCACTTAAAAAATGGTAAAGAAACTAATTGTTAAAGACACAAGAGACATGGTTAGTGAAAGTGTTGATGTGTACGGCTTCTGGGCAACAGTAAAAAAGCTCACGGTTGCAAAACAAGTTGCAAAAATACCGTTTACAAACAGTGAAATAAATAGACACTTTGTGAGCATCTCAAGTCAGCCTACGACAGTAACAGTTTTACATCACATAGATAATAAAGATGTAGAAATGGACAGATTTGAAATTGCAGAACTATCGGAGGCGCACATTAGATATGCTTGGAAAATGATGAAACATAAGGATAATACAACAGAAGATGCAGTTGGGATATGCAATCGAATGGTCAATATGATTATCAAGCTTCCAAATTTCCTTGAAAAAGTTACAAATATGTTTAGCTCAACAATTAGACAAAAAAGTGTACCCAGTGAAATGAAACTTGCTCGAATTTTTGCACTACCAAAAATAACGCCGGTGGAGAATCTTACTCAACTAAGGCCAATTTCAATCTTACCTGTTTTTGCAAAAATTTTAGAAAAATGTATATACTATCAAATGCGGCAATATATATTATGCAAAAACATTCTTTATGATAGGCAGTTTGGCTTTCGCCCGATGCACTCGACTGAACATGCTGAACTTTATGTGATGAACAGAGCAAAAAATGCACTTGAAAGAAAAAATTAGTTTGCAATAGTGACATTGGACATTAAGAAAGCTTTCGACACGGTAAATCATCAATTATTATACAAAAAGCTCAACGAGTATGGGATTGATTTCAAATGGATAGAGTCGTATAATAGCAAGAGACATACATACATAACAGTTTGTCAACAATAAAGAATCATCAGAAATTTTATCGACCACGAGAGGACTTGTTCAAGGATCAAACCAAAGTGGAATTTTATTCTCATTATTTATAAATGGCATGGTAAAAGTGCTTGCTAATAGTGAAAGTGAACTTATTTATTTCGCTGACGACTCACAAATAATTAGAGAAATTGATAAACACAATATTCAACGAGATTTAAAAGTTTTGGAAAGTGAATGCAACATGCTGGTAAATTGGTTTAGGAATAACGATTTAGAAATAAACGCTGACAAAACCGAATGCATTGTCCATTGCAATAAAAATGATGGCGAGCGGTGTAAAGATTTGACAATCATGATTGATGGAGTCACCATTAGAAATGTAAACAAAATAAAAAATCTAGGATTGATAAAGGATCAGCAATTGACATGGAAAGATCACATAGAAAGCACGAGTAAAAAGTGCAATAAAATTTTGTGGTCAATTCGTTCACTTAAGCAATTATTGAGCTCGGGTCAAATCAAACTATTAGTAGAGTCATTGTGCCTCTCGCAACTATTTTACATGAGTATGATATGGACAAATGGAAACAAAAAACAATTAAAATGTGCTGACAAGATATTTAGATCATGTGTAAAATTGACTTTAGGTAATCATTATAGTCAGGAAGAGTATAACAAATTAATATGGCTAAGTGTTAAGGAGCACAAGGAATTTTCGGAAATGTGTTTTGCATACAATTCGTTGTGGAAACAAACACCAACAGTTTTCCAAGATATGATTAAATTAGATGCGATACAAGTCATCGAAACTAGAAGGAAAATATGCAACTATGTGAACAGAGAAAAATGCGACGGCTTTCTTTCAGTAGCAATGACAGAGGCATGGGCTAAAGTCCCGGAAAAAATACAAAAAACTGAAAGTTTAAAACAATTTAAAAATAAGATACAAACATGGATAATAGAAAAGAGAAGTGACAAAGAAACTGGCTGTGATCTATCGTGCATTGACAAAGTTATTGAAGATTTGAAATTTTTGTTTAATAATTAAAAAGTGATTTTTTCTTTCTGTAAAAAAAAGTTATTGTGAAGTGTGAACATTTGTGAATATCAATGAGATACCCTGGTTGGGGATACTGATATAAACAGACATACATACATACATAAAGACCAACATAATAACTTGCTTGCAAGGGGTTGGGCTACGACGATTGATTAACTTGATATTAATGACTTGAATAAAGATAGTAAATTAAATTAAATACTAATTCTGTAACTACAAGCTAGACGTTATGCCGATGTTTTGAGGAGAAAACTCGTTTATTCCACTGGTAAACAATTTCATTACTTGATACATATATTTAGAGAAAGCATGTGAGGACATGTGCATTACCATTTACAGAATTTACACTATATTTGCATCATTATTTTCACCCATCTCTGAAGTGAATTTAATAAACCATTAGCGATCAGTTTTTTTCTTCAAAATTACCACTGAGTTTAGGAGTAAAATCGCAATTTATTGCTTTGACACTATGAATATACATATAATGATGCCGTTTCACAACAGTCCAATTTTAGCATTTAATGTTTCTATGATATTGAAATATGGATTGAACTGACCGTGGGGATACCGATATAACAGTAAATACACTGGAACAAATAATAGGATATACCTGGCGCCAGTATATTCACCTATACACTTACATGTGGACGAGGCTCCGTGAATATCGATAAATATTTAATGTGAAGATCCACACGTGGCGAGAGGTAGCGCTGATATATGTGCTCAATTAATTCCTGTTGTAGACAGTAAATGTAGCGATGTCCAAAATTAGACTACTTAAATTGCGTTCTCTTGGCACGATATTACATCCAGATTGTTACAACAAAAAGTATACTGTCGTCATTTCTGACAAATTAACATTCTTCTTTTTTCTGTACATGACCAAACATCACACCTGACCGTACGTACAACTCCTCGCAGCAATAAATCGCAAAGTTGACGCTGCGATTATAAAACAGTTTGCTATTGAATTTCTGTTTTGCACTCAAGCGTTAAGGTGCTGGGAGATTGGTAACTAACAATTTAAAAAGGATAAAATCAATAAACTTATTCCAACTGGAGATATTTGAGAAATAAAAATACAGCCAAGAATCTTAGATTAGTACACAACTCAAGTTTCAACAAAATGAATGGAAAAAAGTCACCCTGTGAATTTTGCTCATACGGTTCTGTAGTTGGCAAATTATTCCAATCAGCGTTTGCTATGTTCGTGGTCATGCAAACCCATGCCTCGGGAGCCCAGCAGACGTCCCCAGTATATACCGATAATCACATTACCAATCTAAACCATCATTTGGATGTTTTTGAATCCTGCCTAGTGCAATTAATCAACTATAAAGGTCTTAATTTGAATTCCACGTCAACGCCTCTGGTATTATGGAGATATGCCTTAACACCTATTACTAAAATCGATATCATTACATCGTGGGAGGACTCGAAGCAAACCAATAAATCTTCATTTACTACGATACGGACCCAAGTCTTTACCATTCTGAATACGCGATCGCTTTGCACGGCTCAATTTTTTCTTTTCCCGGAAAGTGCCGAAAGCGATGCCACGGTCACAATAATGGATAAAAAAAGTTATTAGTCGTTCCCTCAGAATTCTTCATCGTGGGTAGCCTCAACAGAAAAGTTAACAAGTCGGCTCCGTACTTCCTTCGCAAGAAACCACGCGACAATTTTGCTATTCTTTTTCAAAACTGGCGAGACGGTGCAAGTCGAAGTTTCACTGTCTATAAACCTTGGTTGCATCTATACCACAAAATCTTGACCACATACAAAAACTATGGTTTCCAGTTTCACATAAATCTACTCGTATTCTTCACCAAACCCGGTTCTAAAACTCCCACCGAAATGGAAAATCAGGGATATATATTATGTATGCATTGCAATCCTTGCAGTCTCTTTCAACCCATTCAGTTTGAGTTGAAGTCAAATATAACAGGACAGTTGAATTATTGGATGCTAAGACGTCTTTCCTATCACACCAAGAGATATCAAACATTTTTCAAGTTACCAATTGCATCTTATCACTGGTCCACTTGGGGCTTATTGGGAAAGTTTCGCAGCTTTCAAACTCACAAGCTCCATTTCCCCGCCAAGGAAATCTACCCATACGATGGCACCTACGCCGATAACTACTTTAGACAAGCTTTGTCCAGCATCGTGTTCGAGAATCACTCATTTGTAATCACTGACGACAATATGTGGTGGTGGGACCAAGGTTTACAAACCATGCCCGCAATTTGCCATTCACCGTCCAGCACACAAGCTCAGGTATCTGAATTGTATCATCAGATTCCGGTTTTCAAGAGTGGTCCTGCCCCTCACCACGAACTTAGTCTTGAAAGAGAAGTTTTATGGTTTACATTTGTGAGCTGTGGGAGGGTACGCATGAGCCAAACCATCGTGTTGGAGTACCTTCTGTCATCCTTTGATGAGTGGATTTGGTACTCGCTCATAATTACGTACGGGGTAGTCACGACAATTCTGTGCAGGACATTGTTGTGCTCAGAACAAGGAGAAAATTGTTGGCCCGCTCGATCCTTTGTAGCATATTTCTCGTATTTTGCAATTATCTTGGAGCAGTCGGCTGGCTTCGAAGTGATTTTCAGTAAAGGAAAATGCATGCATGTAAAATGTATCGCCGTGCCACTAATTCTACTGTTTGTTGTGATAAGCGCAGCGTACAAGAGCAAAAGTATCGAACAGCTGACCTTGCCATCGGAACCAATTCCCTTCACATCCGTCGACGAGTTGATTGAAAACAAGTTTAAGCTGTACTACATTTTGGACCCACGTTTTGATTTGGATAAATATTTGAAACATACGAGCCCTCCCATTTTGAGCCACGTTGACGAAGCCCGAATTAGAAATCAAACTAGTGGCACTTGGCTAGAGGGTCAACTTTTAAATGAGTGCAATCAGGTGGCAATATTGACACCGATGGAAAAGGCGTATCATCTCATCGCCGACATGAAAAATGAGGTCAAGTCGGACCCGAGTCGTTTGCTAAGTGTTGGCACGAAGTATATTGGTAATCTCCGAATGGGATGGACGATTGAAAACAATGTGGATCCGAGTGTTGAGGAACGACTGGGAAAAATATGGGAAGCTGGGATTACCAACGAGTGGATAACTTTTATGTGGAGAAGGGTTATTTTAAAGAGGCGGCGAGGATTTGAGGCATTTGCGGAGAATGCGTATCTACAAAGTGTTGTGGATGGGATAAATAAGAAAAGTGCAGAGTTTTCTCCGCTCAATTTAAAGGGAACGGTGGTGACCCAGTTTATCATGTTATTAATTGGAGTAGTGGTATCAGTGGTAATATTTAGTCTGGAGAACCAAACTGTATTACATCAACATGTTTGCGAGTTTTTTAGAAGCACTCTCACTAAGACTCGTATTCTGGAAACTTGTAAAACTATTTTGATGTTTAAATATGTGCATATAAAACTACGTAATTACCGGTGGAAACGCTCCATGGCACAACTTTTATTCAAGATATTCAACAAAGTTACCAGTTGTGGTTAAAATCCTTCAATGTTACCAGTTGGTCAACGTTGATGGATTCATCATGTTGGAGGTTTGCAGTTCTTGGAGCATACGTATTCATTAAAACATGTTCTTTCTTTCTAAAACACTAGTTATTAGGGAATCGTGCTGGGTCTATGTCATTCTGGATTTTTTAATATGCACAGTAGTCAGTTTGCTTAGTCCATGAATAATTCATTTGCATGGACAAAAATAAAGATACCCAGCTTTCTAAATTCTTATGAATATTTTTAAAGTATTACATTTGTTGGTACTTAAATTGAAAATGTAATTTGTTAATGTGTTACGAGGGCCTTTTGTAACTCTACTTATTATTTGCTCAGTCCAACCGCCCCTTGTATCAATTTACAATTTAAAAAATATTCTTTTCTAGGAAACCATTACGGATTGTGTACAAGTTTTTTTTTGTTATTGATCAGTCGTTTTGTATGGACTATGCGAGTACGGCGATAGATCGATTAATTGATGCCGTAGTAATATTTTAGAATTGCGGACAATAACAATTTGTACTCGGAAATACGTGATGAATATGTTAATACGTTTTATGCACCTGACCGATAAATCTTTAATGTGGCGAAATAGTATAAATAAATTATTTCCAAATTTTTCCCATTTGTTCATGCAAAAAATAAATGTAGCAAGAATGGTTTTAATTTAATTACTAGGAACAATTAATCTCTAGTGACATTGATGTGTTGAGAAATAACTCGTTTATGCTACTCTTGAAACTAACTATAATACGAGAAGTCCACTTCGCTGATAAATCAGAAGTATGAACACATAGGCAACTCTTTGCAAAATACAAGACCTTTCCAGATTTAAATCTCAAATATTTTTCGCTGCTCCGATTTGATATTATTACACGCTATTCAAGGGACCATATGTGAGCACCTCGATTATCATATTCTTTACATAATGTGCAGTAAATTTAAAATCATCATGTGTGGAGTTTTAGCAATAACAACTTAGGCTAGAATTTTAGCTTAGTTTTGCACATACAGTTTCAACCAAATGAAATGAAAAACCTGCGATCCACTTTATACTCACACGGGAGCACAATAAATGGCATACTAATTCGGTATTCGTTTGCACGGTCGTTATGGTCAATGGTCACTACTATGCAAACCAATACATCATCAACCCAACACATATCCAATGTACCGTCTTTAGAATTCAAATGGAATGAATGCTCATGGTCGAAATTTTCATTTGCATAGAAATTGGATTGGGTTGGGCTTATCTCAACCTAATACAATGCAGATTAATTTCATTAATAAAGTTTAGCCGGAAATGTGTTCACAGTGCCAATTTTGGTTCTGATTTGAAGAACGTTCCCTCATGTACCGTAACATTACGACGTGATCCTCATTTAATCTGTACAACTCGCAGTCGCTTATATAAAGTGGCGCATAATCAGAGGCAGAAATTGGAGAATTAGCCCATTGGAGAGTAGGAACACGTACTTCTCAGCGATAATTTGATTAAAATGGTTTCCTGGTTCAAGGTCAAAATGAGGTAAAAGCAATCCGTATAAGCAATTTCTGAAAGCCATCAATTAAATATGCTGTCGAGAACTGGTATAATATTTTATATCAAGTCACATGAAAGAAATGGTCGGACGTGGACATTATTAATTGATTTTCTACCTAATTCACTATCATCGTCATGACAATTGTAACCAACTAATCAAATAAAATTGAAGTGTGCGTTTGCGATTCGGGCATAAACACCTGCTCAAAACCGATACAATTTCGTGGGACGGCCGAGTCCATTGCTAAAATAACTTTACCTTTTCAATACAAATCATTGTATATGCTCTTCTTATATGGACTGGGACAACACCTGTACTACTTTAAAAATCCTAAGCCGTTGGTTATTCATTTATTGTCGTGATACTGTGCTTTTCATAAAACGGAAATCTGCAATTCCCTAGCTTATCGGAAAGGCATGTAGAATGTAGCGACCATTTTAAAATCGAAAGTGAATATTAATATCGCACTCCTCATAGGAATACTGAATACTTCCAATCTTTCATATCTGGAATTTAACAGTCAGTGTTATCGTTTAGCCAAATGACTAGATTGAGTGAATTTGGACGTTGGATTTGAATTTTCGAAATCTCGTCACTTGATAGACAAGAAACAACCTGAATTATCATGTTCATGGAACACATTGTAGTCATGTAATTTTTCATTAAATCATTTTTTACTTTTTGATAACTGAATTTGATAACTAGTCAAAATGTATAGTAGATCAAAATTGTCAACGACAAATGTTGTCATAAATAACTTCCCGAAATGTGGAAGAAAAATGTTTAACACTAAAGGGGGGTTTGAGTTGGAGGAATATGCATGAATAATGGGCCCTGGTCTTTAAATCAATAATCCCGATTTTCTGGTGTACCGAGCTACCAAACATGTGGTTCTGAGTATAAAGATACATATTACAAGCTGACTGCATATAATCCATAGCCATTGTTGTTTCGATGCTCAGTAATGTTACGTTCAGCGACTCAAGAGGGGGAGAATTTAAATAACTTACAATTTTAATCAGAAATAAAACCACAATTAAATCTGACGTAATAAAAGGCTATAACAGGAGGTTTGGTAAGGTGGTACTACAAACGCTTTTATTCCCATTTACAACAACAATTAAACGCTTTTACAGATAATTTACAATTAACCTTCAATTAACATTTTATGACTGGCGCAACTCCGTCTACAGAGCACAATTCAGTGAAAAAAATGACAAAAGATGACGACTGCGCAGGTCCTTATATACTCCTGAGATTTTCCTCCTTCCGATCCTGACTCCACCACGCAGTCGAATAAACAAATAAACAAACTTCACTACCTTAGCAACTAAGTTACATTGCGATCATGACGCATGCTACTACATACTAAATACACTCAACTTTGACCCTGACTTTCGATATGTGCGAGTGTAAGAATTTTCCTAATATTTTGTATGTATCTTTAGCTATGCCTTAACTATCTTCTTCCCAATTTACAAAGATCGATCGCATAAAATACAATAATTACAGCTAATTAATACATCATTTAACATGCAAAGTACATAAACTATGTTACATATTACATTTTATTGGACCCTACTCTACACAGGTAACATCTACGACGCTCCAACAGCCATGTTTTCTTTAAGGAAAACTTAACGAGTTTCCTGGATATGTTAGTAAATCCTAAAATATGAATCAGTGTAACTCTTGAACAGTATTCACGTCATTTTATATACATACAACCAAGCACAAGTGCCAGGTTCCACACACATTTTAAAATTCTGGGTTATATGCACACATTTCAAAGTACATATTCAATTCATCTTAAAAACAATCGTACTTAACCAGATAACCATTAATCCTATACATATATACTACACAACTAGCACGTTTCTAAAAACTGAAATATGTTTTGGATTTTTTTCCCTTTTTGTCACAACATATTCGCGTGGGCTTAAACTTTCCTGTTCTGTAGATTAATACTAAAGAGATTTAAACAATTTTACGGCATTATCAATAACAAGCTAATAACCTGTTGTATTAATGTATCCAGAATAGCCAACAGCATATCCGGCACCATCGTGTGCCAGGATCCAACCTTCACCTGAAATGTATTCAAGCTTTTAACCAGTCGCCGTTCGTACCGTTTGTTCGATGCGTCCTTTGCAAAGATCAATTTAAGTTCCTCACTTTTTACCAGACATTGGCTACAACTGCCGTAAAAGTATTGTCCCACAATAGAGAGAACACAAATCTTCATGACTAAATTCAGAACGATGGCGAGATGCAGATGACCATTGTATTTCATAATTACGCAAAGCATAATGACTATGTTCCAGAATGCAGTTGCGGTGATTATCGGGAACAGGTATCCGCTAATGCATTCGCTAGTAGTTCGTATGAACAGCAATATACATTGGTACTGACGCATGGGGACTTTCAAACTTATGGCCCAATTCATATTCCTCATTTGCTCGATTTTGGTTCTGAAATTTACAAAAAGAATGTTAATGCTTCATCTTGTAAATATAGTTCACTGCGTACTTACGCGATAGACTCGGCCCAGAAGTATAAGTTGACAGAGAATGCTAGCGTGACAATGGTGCAGTACACTGCAGAATATATCGCCATGTAACCCAGATTCAGCTCGCTCACTGCTCCTAATAAAATTCCCGGATAGGAATTATACGCCTCTTTGGAGAGCACTTGAGAGGCCCAGTACAGCTTACTGTGGCGATTTCGAAAATGTGGTATGAGAGGAACAAAGCCTTGAATCGACACTATGACCGCCAAAATCTGGAGGAATTTTGTATATCTGACTGTGTTTGGTCCGACGAAGTCCTGGCCCCAGGCACCAAATCTATCTGAAATATTTAATGACGCGTTACAATGTAAATACTGCACGAAAATGATAGCCACAAATTTTAATTCAGCAACCTTTCCAAATTTTTCGAGTGCGATGGAGTGTATTCAGAACTGCCACAGTTTCGGATGGATTCATGGCGATTACGGCTCCGCCTACATTAGAGACAAGTCGTGCATACATGTGCACATAAAATTTTATCATGTCGGCACCACTCATTGAAGATGAAAGAACGCCAGGGATTTGTGACAGAAGGTACATATTGTCCAGTGTTAAATGCATCAATCGCACTTGCCAAATCCTAAATATTTTTTGGGATGGAGTGACCCGATACGTTTCAGCTTCGATGTTGAACTGAATTGGGAGAACAGTTAGGGTATGTCCAAGTGTGACCAGTGTCGCAACCGATTTTTCCCAATTTACTAGCTGTTGGCTTTTCCAGATTTTTACAAAACTGGGTTTATATGAGTACTTCATTTTCTCTGCAGACGACTGCAATCGGAGGAATCTTTCTTTTTCGACAATTTTACGGTTTTAACTTCCCATTTTAGCTGTTTTACTGAATTTCCAACAATTAGCTGATTACAATTAACAATTTTTGGTTTTACTACTGATCGAACTCTGACGAAAAAAACCGTGACCATGAAATGCACTCAAAAATTACCAAAAGCGAGACACGACTCCACCGAGCTACTCGACACGACGACGACTAAAAGTGTGCGCCTCTCGTTCGCTTAAAAGTGTAACTTTATCGATTATAGTTATATATCAAACTTTTTGTGCTTCAGTTTTTTCTCTGGTTTATTCATCGTCACCACTGGAACGGTTTGAATTTTTCTTCATAACCAGAATGGCTAAAATGAAATTACAAACGGTCTGCTCGCTGGCAGTAACGAGAGCGTAAAATGTTAATGAAGTTTCAATTGGATTTTGGAAATCAGCTCCTCAATAATACATATGTGTTTTCTGATAGGCTCTAATACAAATTCGTTCACCGAATATCTGTCAGAATCTTGTCTGAAATAGAATTACGGACAGTCTGCCTACTTGTTGTGAACTACAGCTTAAAATGTTAATAAAGTTTAAAGTGGATTTTGGAAATCAGCTCTTGAATAATGAGTAGGTGTTTTCTCACAAACTCTCATACAATGTTTTGTGCTTTAGAGTTTATGTCATGGTTAATTCAACACCATTTCATGTCATTTGTCATGTTCATAAACATCCACGTTTTCCATCATGGGGAACAAAGAGCCTTTGACGATTATAAATTTTCAGCAATGTCAGGTAGTTCCGTCGTTTAAGTTGTACGGAGTGAGGGCGTTAGCATGCTATTCTCATTAACAAATCAATAGTGGTAATATTTCATGTTTTGCTCCTTCCGTGGAAATGCTTCTGTTCATAACTAATATTCAAAGCTTGTTTTTGTTTTGCAGGGCTATGTATATGACATATTTGAAAATGCTTAAATGTTTCTCAGTGATGGAAATAAATATGAATTTAAGAAACATCGACCTGAAAGTTTATACATTCGCAATTATCATACAATATTTGGTGTACATAGCTTGACTGTCCGTGTGGTTTGCATAATATATAGTGATTTGATTCGAATAATACGTAATGTAATGATTTCAACTAAAATACGTCAAAACTGACTATATAATTTATCAACGTTATGCATTGATAAAATACACAGATTGAGTTGCAAATCCGACTTCAATAATGAACCCGCGTCTACAGCTCTCAAAATGAAGCCGACTGTTTAATTTGACTTAGTGTGAAGACGATGCTTTTTGTATACCAATACATTGCACGCCATCTATTTGCCTTGGTTATTTTCTAAAACAAGTTGGTCTCCGTTCTTGCATATTGTAAACCGAGAACATAGTTTGTCAAATCAATAATTCACAAATGAGTTATTTGCGTTTACCAATTAACCCGACATGTGAACAGCATTACATTCTTCAGTAAAGTCCAAATCATATTGTAAACGTTTTGTATACTTTATCAACTGGAGATTAATATCTACTACCGACCCTCAAGACAACACCAACAAACTATCCACAATTCGTAGCGGGGCCACATATTTACTTATACGGTGGTGTGATAACAAGAGAATTAATTAAATTCAAATGAAACATGAAAAAGGAATACAATGGTTGATTTACTTGAACGACTTATTAGCGCACTTAATATTACTTTAATGCCTTTTTTATATTAATTGCTGAACTATTCTAAAATAGGAACAGTGATGACTAATAAAGCCTACGGCATTATCAACAACAAGCTAATAACCTGATTTATTAGCTCATCCAGGATACCCAAGAGCATGTCGGGCACCATCGTGTGCCAAGAACCAACCTTCACCCGAAACGTATTCAAACTTTTAACCAGTCGCCGTTCGTACCGTTTGTTCGACGCGTCCTTTGTAAATATTAATTTAAGCTCCTCGCTTTGAACCAGACATTGGCTACAACTGCCGTAAAAGTATTGTCCCACAATAGAGAGAACACAAATCTTCATGACTAAATTCAGAACGATGGCGAGATGCAGATGCTCATTGTATTTCATAATTACGCAAAGCATAATGACTATGTTCCAGAATGCAGTTGCGGTGATTATCGGGAACAGGTATCCGCTAATGCATTCGCTAGTAGTTCGTATGAACAGCAATATACATTGGTACTGGCGCATAGGGACTTTCAAACTTATGGCCCAATTCATATTCCTCATTTGCTCGATTTTGGTTCTGAAATTTACAAAAAGAATGTTAATGCTTCATCTTGTAAATATAGTTCACTGCGTACTTACGCGATAGACTCGGCCCAGAAGTATAAGTTGACAGAGAATGCTAGCGCGACAATGGTGCAGTACACTGCAGAATATATCGCCATGTAACCCAGATTCAGCTCGCTCATTGCTCCTAATAAAATTCCCGAATAGGAATTATACGCCTCTGTGGAGAGCACTTGAGAGGCCCAGTACAGCTTACTGTGGCGATTTCGAAAATGTGGTATGAGAGGAACAAAGCCTTGAATCGACACTATGACCGCCAAAATCTGGAGAAATTTTGTATATCTGACTGTATTTGGTCCGACGAAGTCCTGACCCCAAGCACCAAATCTATCTGAAATATTTAATGACACAACATTACAATGTAAATACTGCACGAAAATGATTGCCTCGAATTTTAATTCAGTTACCTTTCCAAATTTTTCGAGTGCTGTGGAGTGTATTTAGAACTGCCACAGTGTCGGATGGATTGATGGCGATGACGACTCCACCTACATTAGAAATAAGTCGTGCATACATGTGCACATAAAATTTGATCATGTCGGCACCACTCATTGAAGAGGAAAGAACGCCAGGGATTTGTGACAGTAGGTAAATGTTGTCCAGTGATAAATGCAATAAGCGCATTTTCCAAATCCGGAATATGTTTCGGGATGGAGTGACCCGATACGTTTCAGCTTCGGTGTTGAATTGAATCGGTAGAAATGTTAGGGTATGTCCAAGTGTAACCAATAACGCTAGAGATTTTTCCCATGGTACTATCTGCTGACTTCGCCAAATTTTTACAAAACTGGGATTATATGAGAACTTCATTTCCTTTGCAAACTGTTGTGATCGCTTCAATACTCCGTCGTCGTACTTAAATTTATTCATTCTGAAGACCTAATGAACAGTTTCAGACTTTTCGAGGTTTAGAGTATATGCTCTGGTAATTCAACTTGACAACTGCAACAGCTTAAATTTTGACCAGTAACTTGAATGGTTGAAATAAAATTACGAACGTTCGATCTACAATGAACAAGAGCGTAAATGCAATTTTAATTGGTGTTGGAATACTATTTCTTCAATATTACAGTACCTTTCTCGTGAGCTCTCATGCCAAAGTAGTTTACACGTCAACGTGAACATGTCCGATGAAATGAACGTCATAATTTTAAATTTGAAGGCTATTTCATGCCATTTGTCATGTTCACGCATAAACATCCAAGACTTCCATCATTGGGAGCAAAAACATTTTGACAACTTCAAATTTTCAGCAATATCATGTCGTATCGGCGATTAAATTGTACGGAGTGAACGTGTTAACATGCTCTGCTCGTTAATAAATCAATAGCTGTAATATTTGATGCTTAGCTGTTTCCCTAGAAATGTTTATGTTTATAACAAATATTCGAAGCGTGTCATTATTTGACAGAGGTATGTGTATAAGTATAAAACAGTAAAACACATTTAAAAGTTTTCCAATGGCGGGAATAAATATTCTTTTGCAAATATGTAAAGATATAAAAACTAATATTTTACATACAACATTTGGGTTACATAGCATGACTGTCAGTATGGTTTGAATAATTAATATGTATTGATTTTACTTGAATAATATGTAATGCAATGATTATAAATGAAATACGTCATGACTGACTACGGTTTAGGACTGTTGTACGTTGATAAAATACATACATACGCGATAACACGCTTTGCTTACTTTATCAAATAGAACTTCTTACCTACTCCCAACCCTCCAGTCAATAACAACCTATCGATTCGTAATTCGTGGCAAGGCGATAGATTCACCGAAACGGCAAGAGAATCGTATTCGTTGCAAATGAAATATGGAAAAGGAATAGTTACTGGCACACGTTACTATTAGGTCTTGTTTACTTGAACGAATTATTACAACACAATATTATTTTAATGACCTTTTTATTTTAATTTCTGAACAATTCAAAAAATGAATTCTAATAAGTTGTAGTTTAACCATTGTGAACAGGCGTCATATAGCCCGTTTATTTGCGATAGTGTGCTGACTTCGGAATACTCTATTCTTATATGCCTGCTTGAAATGGATACTGAACCACCTTGAAGAAAGCGGTAATAATCATATTAGGAGTTGGATAGAGGATGCATAAAAATGAAATACTGAGCTGTGAACTGTAAAACCTATTCGACTGCAATTAAATACCACAAACCGATCATATCTTGAACGCTTCAAAAAATATAGGCCAACTATGTGGATTTTTTACCCCCAACGTATTAACATATTTATGAGCTTCTCTGAAGAGATTAATGCGATAGAAACATGCAAACACCTACGGAATCATAAACAACAAGCTAATAACTTGTTGCACTAGCGCATCCAGGACAGCCAACAGCATGTCGGGCACCATCGTGTGCCAGGAACCAACCTTAACCCGAAAAGTATTCAAGCTTTTAACCAGTCGCCGTTCGTAACGCTTATTAGACGCGTCCTTTGCAAATATCAATTTAAGCTCCTCGCTTTGTACCAGACATTGGCTGCAACTGCTGTAAAAGTGATGTCCCACAATGGAAAGGACACAAACTTTCATCCCCACGTTGAGGATTATGGTTAGATGGAGGTGATCGTTGTATCTAATAATAACGCAGAGCATGATAGTTATAGTCCAGAATCCAGTTGCAATAATTATTGGAAGCATATAACCGCTGATGTAGTCGCTAGTAATTCTTATGAAAAGCAGGAGACATTGGTACTGACGTATTGGTACTTTCACACTTGGGAACATGCTCATATTACTCATTTGGTCGATTTTAGTCCTAAAGTTAAATAAAAAAGTTTTGCAAATTATAAATTATTTCACTGTGTAATTATTTACATTGCTAACTTACGCAATCGATTGGGTCCAATAATTTAGATTAACCGAGAATGCCAGCGTAGTAATGATACAATATCCTGCCACAAATATCGCCAAGTAACTCAAATTCAGCTCGCTGAACGCTCCCAATAAAACTCCTCCAAACGAATCATATGACGCTTTGGATAGCACTTGGGAGGGCCAGTACAACTTACTATATCGGTTCTGAAAATAGGGTATCAGGCGTGCAAATCCTTGAGTCAAGACGATTACCACCAAAATATGGACAAATTTTGTACATCGGTTTGTTTCTGGTCCGACAAAGTCCTGTCCCCAAGCACCGAATCTATCTGAAATATTTAATACCATTTAATTGAAATATATTCAAATGGATGTATGAATACCATAGCCACATATTTTGGCCGGTTACCTCTCCAAATTTTTCGAGTGCAATACAGTGTGTTTAGAACTGCGGCAGATTCATCCGAATAAATCGCAATTATTACCCCTCCAATATTATTGACAATTCGGACATACATATGAACATAAGATTGGATCATGTCGGCACCACTCATGGAAGAGGAGAGTACGCCAGGTATTTGATATAGTAAGTAAATATTGTCCAGAGTTAAATGGGCCACTCGTATGAGAAAAATCCTAAATCTTAAGCTGGACGGAGTAACCCGATAAGTTCCAGTATGAATGTTGAATTGAATTGGCAAGAACGTCAGTGCATGTCCAAGTGTTATCAGTAACGCCAACGATTTTTCCCATGTGACTAGATGTTGGCTTTGCCAGATTTCCACAAAACTGGGTCGATAGGAAAACTTTATTTTCCCTGCAAACTGTAGTGGCCTGTTCAAAATTTCACCGTTCATAAATCTTTCCGTTAAAGGCACCTTATGAAACATTTCAAGTGCTTTCTTTTTTTACAATTTATAGTCTTGCTCTTGGTTAATTCAATGTGAAAACGGTGACCAATAAAATTCTACTGAATTACTTTAGCTGTTGAGATGAAATGACAAGCTTTATGTCTGCAAACAGAAATTAAAATAGTGAATTAAAAAATAAATAAACTGAATTGTGAAAATAGGTTATTCATTTATACAGATATTTTGGCACAAGCACTAGTACCGAACGAGTTGAGACGTCAACGCGAACATATTCGTACGTCAAACTGAGCTTATTATTTTAATTGTGAAAGGTATATCTTGTCGTTTGTCTTGTTCACGGTTAAACATCCAAGTTTTCCATCATCGGAAGCGTAGACTTGCTGACAACTAGGAATATTCAGGAATATCAAGTAGTATGAACCGTTAAACTTGTACGCGGTTGACGGCGTTAACACGGAATGCAAATTTACTAGTCAATCGCGTTAATGTTGCATCCCCAACTCTTTCCCGGTAAATTTTTCCGTTGACCATAAATATTCGATTTTGTGCTTGTAGTTGGCAGAGTAATATATGTTTAAAGTAAACATTAAAAATTCTTAGACATTTTGAACAGCAGAAATACATTTAATTTATTGATAAAGTCAGAAAAGATTGACTTAAAAATTTGTAGATTCAAATCTAACATGCAATGTTTGATTTACATGGCATGGCTCTCCGTATGGTTTCATTCTGAATTTCAACAAATCGTTCTTTTGACGCATCATGTTTCTCGAATGAAGTTGCCGTGCGATTGATCTAAATGGATTCTTGCCTCGGAGATATCACGTTATTAGTTTATTTCAATTCCATGAAACACGGTGTCTGTGAACGTTGCGGTGAACAGGAATAAATATTTTAGACGAGAGAAGTTTGACGGTTGGCATAGTTGTCACGTTAAAACTTACAATATCAGCAACCATTATTCATGGATTTCCTTGCAAAACCAATATTTTCATTGAATAAATTAAAACAATATTGCCAGATTCAGCATACTCAAGACGCATACAGGCTACACATAGCCATGTACATGCACACATATACTATATATATATTATATTATAATACATTCTTTTAATATATTACACAATATTGCTTATTCTATAAATGAGTGCGTATAATAAATAAAAAAGGATCAGTCATCAACAAGAGAAGTAAGAGCAAGCATCATCTAATTCTTTTATACTAAGCGATGTTCATCGCTATTGGCAATGCACTTGCCAAGCATAAAAGTACATATACATAGCTGGTGGAGATGCTCGTCGATTTCGCTAGAAAACCTCGTAGCCAAGAAGAAACGCTATAATTTCCCAGAAACAAATGGAAAACGAATTACGAGAAAGTAGACGCCAACAAAAGAAACCTCCTGAATACGGGCAGTTACAACCACCAACCAGAAGAAGAAAACACAAAGAAACAGACAGCAATAATACAAATAGACCAGTTAGCTCAAGTGGAAGTGAAATTAATGAAGCAAGTACAAGTGCAGTGAGTGACAATGTGCCAGTGCCAAGGTCAAGTACACCAGTTCCATCCACGTCAAAACTAACACGAGTTAAATTGCCAAAAAATCCAGCAACCAGCTCGCAGATTATACAACATAATTTTATACCAAATTTAGAACCAGATTCAGATGAAGACAGTCCGAGAACAGTGAATGTGAACTTTAAACCCCGTTTCCAAAACACGCTCCAAAGACTCAGGAATCAATCACCAGGTATCAATTCACCTCAATCAACAGAAGTCAGTCAATGTCACCTGAACACCGGAACACCTTTAAGATCGGAGACAGCTAAAGACAAGGTCAGTTTAAATCCTTCCAGATTAAATTATTTAGAACGGCCAGCAGACCCTACAGAAGTACCTACGTCTGAAGCAAGTAATGCTGAGTCAGAAAGCGAGGCAATCGCAGAGCTTGCCAACGGTGCATATTCCCCAGACATAACAGACATAACAAGAACAAATACAGCATCAGAGACCAGCCCAAAATCAACAGAAACTCGTAGCACCTTAAAACGCATGTATGAAGGCTTGAGAAACCTTTCCAAAATATTTTCGAGCAAAAGCCCAGAAGACCCGCCCTCGACTACTTCCAGAAAACCACAACACTCAACTCACAACGAAGCACGAGAAAGCGTTGCAAATTACGCAGACCCGCTCTTAACAACTCCAGAAAGTAGACAAATCCAAAATCCTTGTGGGGACTGGACAAATCATTGGGATCAATTAAGGTCCAGCCAAGATCACAATAGCACTTATTATACAATATGCAGCAGAGACTTGCCTACTAGTGACGAATCCAGTGAGAGTGAAAACCGAGAAGAACAGAGCGACAGCGACTCCAACGTTTCCCCGTCTCACAGTAGACAAAATCAAGATCATGATGGAGATCTTGAGACTCCACTTATACGACAAGCACCAACGAACCAACAAAAAACAACAATATCAATCCAGACACAATCACAGCCCCCAGTAATCCCAGTCCCACCAGCAAGACCACCGACTCCAACACAACCACTCATTCATGTGGATGCGTTTGCGTCTGACCTACAAACAGTAAGGAAACGAATCTTTAGATACGGTAGGCGAAAAACCAATCATCAAAATCAATTTTGGAATGACAGTAAATTTTTTATTGGCATTGATTTTACTGGGAAAAAAAGCATTGAAAAAAGAGCCATTTTGGGAAGATCTTTCATTTGATTTGGGCTCCGCAGTTTTTGCATCTCAGACTCCCAAGAAACGCATCAAGATGAGCACAACGTTGATGCCAAAGTATGTTGCACCAAAGTTGACTTCCTCAGCCCTGCAATTGTTCTTCAGAAGCTTCAAGCTCTGGGGAGGCTCTCAAGGTCTCAATGATGATGCCATGAAACTGACTCTTCCACTGGCATTTACTGAGAAGGAAGCGTCACTCTGGTTTCAACTAAATGACAATCACTTAAGAGATGCTACAATATCATACGACGAACTCGTAAACTTTTTCTTGGAAGACGCACCCCTCCACAATGAAGAGACAAAAAATGTCTTTCAAATTTTAGAGTCTCCTCCTGAACAAGGAGAGTCTGCTTCGTCTTACCTATTGCGAATACGGTACGCACTCGGGGAAAAGTTTGCAACTTATCCAGAAGAAACCGTGGTATAGGCAATCTTAGGAAAACTCCCCACTCATATCGCAGGCTGGATTGAAGTCAGAGGAAAACCTGTAACATTTGACAGATTGAAACGCGCTGTAAAAGATTATGAAAAGAAACATGACTCAACATTTTCACCATTTTCGCTTGCCGCAAAAATTAAGGCAGAACCACAAGTAAATGCGCTCACATTTGCCAGACTAGCTCCAAATACCAGCACCAGCACCGACACAGAAATTAAAGGGGTCTTGAGCATCCTTTGCAGAGAACTTGCTGAACTGAAGACCGAGAATGAGCAGAAAATGAAGGAGCTCTCCGACAAGTTTACTGCTCAAGTAAACAATGTTTCAGCCGAAAGCAAACCTAGAAATCAACAAAATCATCAAAATGGTAATCAACAACGATATAACGGAGGAGGAGGATATAACGGGAAATGGCGAAAACCATTAATATGTTACAACTGTGATAAGCCCAATCACAGAGCAAGCGAGTGCCGAGCTCCACGTCGTCAAGGAAGAGGAAATTCTCGATATTTCCACAATTCAAACCAGCAGCAAGGATATTGGGTGGAGTAGCCACAACAACCAGCACAATGGAACCAAGTCCCAGCCCTTCAATATCATCCACAGGGAATCAAGGCAATTGGAACCAGGGACAGCAAGGACCATCATATCAAGGTCCTAGCCAGCAAACCTATCCAAAAAACTATTAGCGGCACGGCCACGTGCCGTGCCAGATGCACATTCCTCCTCTCATCAGACTTCATCATTTCATGTTCATGAAAAATCAACATTAAAAGAGGATACACATAATAATCATAATAATTCCATTCAAACTGGAACTACAAACAAACCTATCATACCAATTATAGCACCAACAATCAAAGAAAATCATGCTCATGATTCAATCAACCAAAACGCAAATTGTGCAAATTCTACCAATACTAACAAAACCCAAAACATTGATCATGTTTGTATGACCATTGTATCGCAAATATTTGAACTTGAAGACGGTAGCAGACTCTCATCAAATCATCAAGGCCCGTCATTAAAAATCAAAATAAAAAACAATTACTTCACTGGGTTATTGGATAGTGGCGCAGTATGTTCTTTAATACGTAGAGAGATTGCTGCGTCATTCCCCAAACACAAAGTGAAAGGTCTTTCATTAAAATATATTTCAAATCACAAAATATGCGATGAAGGATTTGCTTTAGTAACAATGAGAATAGACAAAAAAGAAATTACCTACCCATTTGTCATAGTCGACGAGTTAAAATATGATCTTCTCCTCGGTTATGACTTCCACGAAGCATTCAATATCAAGGTAAATCCGGAAGAAACTCAACTAGAGTCAAATATTTTAGGAAGTATCAAATTATCTTCACCAAAACAAAACTTTTTGCAAAGATTCAATTTGCAGCAACACAACTCTGTCAATGATACCAATTCAAGTTTATCAGTTTCAGCAAAGAAAATGCTGACAAAAATAATTGGAAGCTATACACTTCTGAAAAATGGACATTGCCAGCACATTCCAGAGTGTCAATACCAATCATTACTGATGGACTCATGGCAAATGCGTGTGCAATAATTCGTCCATCCACCAAAATATCGCATACAAACAGTATTCTCGTACCACACATGATCATCAACAACAACACTAGGTATGTCAATGTCATTAACATGTCTAGCATTGAAAGGACTCTTTGCAGTAATACTTGTATTGGCAAGCTTGTAAACTATGTTGATGAAAAAAGTATAACAAATGCTGATTACGACACTGAACCTACCAAAGTGTCCTCAGTCAGCTGTGAAAACAAATCAGAAAATGAAATAAGAAAAATGCACCTAGACACATTTCAATTTGGTTCACAAATAACAGCAGAAACAGAATAAGCTATGCGATCTGCTATATGAATACAATGATATCTTTAGATGGAACAAAGAAGAGCACACCACTTGTAAGAATTTTAAATATCATATCGTGGTGAAGGGGAAGCCTTGTCAAGTTGATGGCTTCCCAAAAAGTGAAAAAGAACATCAAGTCATAGATGCGGAAGTGGAGTCCTTGGAGAACATATGCATTTCTAGTTCCACAAAAAGATGAGAATAATAATACAAAATTGCGTATGGTAATTGATTTTAGACAAATTAACCAATAAACAAGACCAGTCGCGTATCCAATCCCAAGGATAAACGAGATATGGGATAAATTAAAAATGCCAAATATATCTCATGTGTGGATCTTAGCTCTGCTTTCCACCAAGTAGAATTAGACGATGAATCTAAAGAACTAACTGCTTTTTCCACGCGCAAGGGACTTTTTGAATTCAATGTGATGTGCTTTGGGCTCATAAATTGCCCTGGCGCATTCACACAATTAATGGCGGCCGTGTTATCAGGCATTGAAGGTAAAGAACTATCATACTACATTGACGATTTAATCTGTGGAACAAAAGACGAAAAATCGCATTTGAAAAAATTCAAAGAATTATTTGAAAGATTGAGATACTTCAATTTTAAGCTGAAACCCACCAAAGCAAGATTCATGTTCGATGAAATCAGGCTACTTGGACTGACGATATCCGGCAATGGCTTAAAAATGGATGACGCACAAATAGAAGCCATGCGCAATATGCCTGTCCCAAAAAACAGGAAGGCTCTGGAAAAAATGTTGGGTGCCTTGACATTTTTTAGGCGCTTCGTAAAAAAATATGCTAACATTGCAAAACCACTACAAGAACTCTTGTCTAAAAACATCACATTTATATGGACATCCAAACAAGAAATTGCATTCGAAAACTTGAAAACCGCGTTCACGACACCTCCAATTTTGGCTCATCCCGTTTCGGGAAGAGAATTTTTTATAAGTGCTGACGCGAGCAAAGACGCAATAGGTTGCATGTGTAGTCAGAAGGATGAGAATGGAGTTGAAAGGCCAATTGCTTTCATCTCCAGAACTCTGAATAAACATGAAGTGAACTATACCGTGACAGAGCAGGAACTGTTAAGTATCTGCTTTGGGCTCAAGAAGCTGAGACATGTAATATATGGTGAAGAACTGGTAATTAGAACTGACCATGCTGCGATATGCCATCTTTTCAAAAATGCAAGATATCAGCATCTATCTCCAAAACTGACGAGAATGCTACTTTTTCTCCAAAACCATAACATCAAAGCCGTATCACATGTGAGCGGTACCTCGCAAGTACATAAAATCCCAGATTGTATTTCTAGGTATACAACAGGTGAAGCAGAACCAGAAGGTCCTGCGAACGAGAACATTGTTGAACTCGACATCTTGGGTATACATATTGACCAGTTCCAGCAAATGCAAAACGATGACGGAGAGATACAAGAACTAAAGAAAATCGTACAATTAGGTAATAACTATGGGAAAAATAAGCATTTAAAAATTCACGACAACATTCTGGTTTACCAAAAACCGGACATGGCTACCCCATTACCATACGTACCACGAGAATTACGTCGTGAGATACTAGTAGAAGCTCATGATGTTTTATACAGTAATCACCCAGGAATTTTCAAAACATTTCTGCGATTAGCAAGCAGATATTACTGGCACGGAATGCGGAAACATGTCATACATTATGTCAGGAGTTGTTGCGAATGCCAAAAATCTAAAGCAGTGCGACAGCTACCGGCAGGAATGATGGATTACGTTGAAATACCATCAGAATGTTTCCAAACAGTAGTTCTGGACATTTGTGGTCCTTTTCCAAGGGCCCGGAATGGCAAAAAGTACGCCATAACACTCTGTGATTCCTACTCCAGATATTACATTATGGACTCGATATCAGAGGCGACATCAGCACAAGTAGCCAAATTCCTTGTAAACAAATGCATCATCATTCTTGGTTTGCCATTAATTTTGCAAACTGATCTGGCAACAAACTTTTGCTCAGAGCTGATGCAAGATGTTTTAAAACTTCTAGGCATAACCCACAAAACGTCAACATCATATCACTGGCAGACACAAGGAAAGTGCGAAAAACAACATGATACTATCAATGAGAAATTAAGAATTTTTGTGAACGAAAAATGCCAAGATTGGGATGAATACCTAAGCTATTTTCAATTCTCTATGAACACGTGTGTCAACGTGACCACAGGCTACTCTCCATTTTTTCTGAATCATGCAAGAGAAGCAATTTTGCCCAGCCAAATTCAGTATGGCTTAAGCAAATACGTTCTACTAGAAGATATGCACAACAAACTTGAGGAAGCAAAGCTTTTTGCCCACGAGGGTATTGCTACAAGCCAACACAAACAGGCTGAAGTATATGCTGAAGAGAGGGAATGTTCACTATGCAATACCTATTTTATGGTCCATATACAGTGAAGGAAAAGTCAGCAAATTCCGAACTAAATTACTTATTGGAATGTCAAACAAAAAGAAAGAAATATGAGGTTTGGGCTCATGTAGAAAAATTGAAACGTTTCATAGAAAGAGATGACTCACTATTGGATTTTGCGGAAAAGAAAAATTTCATTTCCCTAAACAAAGCAAAATCAGACAAAACTACATCTGACAACACGAATGCGGAAGAAGTTGAACAACTGTCACATATTGACTCTGAAATTGATCTTGACGGTGGAGAAGAGGATAATCAATCAGTATCTTCAGAGATTTCAGAGAGACACGGACCAATTGAAATTATTCAGAAAGCATCAGAAACCGATCCTGGGAACGCCATCCCAAAAGCAAATGATAATTTGCAAATTTCCACTGCACCTTCAAAAGATTTTCACGCTCATAAAACACGATATTTCTTGCGTAGCAGAAAACCAGTATCGTACAAGGAATGAAAATGGCCATAATAAATTTATTCCTTTGTATGATGATAGCTTTGTATGAAGTTATGTAGCGTTTGTTTATAGTGATGAAGGTATCAAAAAGACAGATGCAGTGGTGAAAATTTCAACTGGCGTTTCCTAAAGGGAAATTCCTAAAACATTTTACGAACCAAGCTCAAACCTGATTTACACTATGGAACTGCCAAAGTTCCATGATTTTCTACTCAACCACACTTGTGTCGGAACTGAAGATACATGTGAGGCGTACGCTCACGTGTAACAGCTCATAAATGACACAATGGAACTTTTATCTTACTCCCTACCAAATAAAGACGATTTTGAACAGGATCCCGAAATCAGAAAAAGGGGTATCGATCTGCTGGGGGATGCATTACATTGGTGTTGTTCTGTGGCTCATAAGAATGACCTCAATAAAGTCGCCCAAGACGAGAGTGACCTCAGTAAATTAGTCACTCATCTTAAAGATCAAGTTGCGCAACAACATGAGAATATTATACAAGCGAATGAAATGACAAATAAATATTCGGAGCAGCTGCATGTTTACCTGAACGAAGTAAATGAAGCTAATAGTAATAAATTGAGCGCTGTTGGAAAAATGTCCACAGAAACTGAAAAAAGAGTAACGAATCTAGAGGATATCACCTCTTTACTAGGCAAAGCTCAATACAGAGCTGTGATTTCTACGACTTGGATGGAAGTAATATCATCATGTATGGAGAAAAAGATACCATATTATTTAGTGAAGCCGAGTGTATTAAAGAAAGACTTACAAGAAATGAACAATTCTATTCGAAAGCATAATTACACATTATCCGTCCAACCTGATGACGTCCATGCATATTATCATTTGGACACAGTGACGTGCTCATTTTCAAGAGACACGTTGGTTGTGAGAATCCAGTTACCTATTATAGATATTGGGAGTAAATATCAACTCTTCACTCTCACGAAGCTACCGTTTTTTCATGATAATGCCATCTGCGGCATTGAATTTGGAACGGAGTACATACTTTACAAGAATGGGAAAGAAATTATACCATTAACAGGACATTCTGCTGAAGAATGCATATCATTGCATTCAAGCTTATGTTACGTTTCGCGTTATCATTCAGAGATGATGCATCACAAAGACTGCTTAAATGCGGCAATAAACAAACAAAGTTCCGTCAGGGCAATAAAGGAATCATGCGTCATATTTTGTTCGAAGTATGACGCTGATAACCCAATCATCATAGAAATCTTACGAAATAGATACGGAATTACAGGACCTGGAGACAGTGTAACAATAACTTGTGATAACGAGAAACCGATACATCATGAAATCAGCGTTCAAACAGGATTATCTGAATTAAACTTGGCCTGTAATTGCAGTGGTCATGTCAAGGACCAAGTAATTAAACCAACGTTTCCTTGTTCTGAAAACATTAAGGAATCGTCACTGCAAAGAAGCATACACGCCAGCTGGTCAAACGCTGATATTGATAAAGTATTAGTATCACGGCATTCCTACTATGAGAACATGTCGGAAATATTGAACAAAAAGTGGGTCAAAGAAATCCCAAATTTAAATTTGTCATCAAAACCAGTGCTAGAGTATGAGCTACCCGCTCATGTAGAACATGCATCTTATCTATCATATTTTATTGCTGTGATTGTATGTATAATAATAATCGCAGTGATATTAGCCTACGTAAAAATTAACAAACTGGATTCAGCAAGTTTGATCACTAGTGTTGCCGCACTTTTGTTGCAACGAATAGGTCAAACGAATTCCTTTCCAATTAATACTGACACAATTGATACAAGTTTGGAAGGAGTACAAACAACGGAAATTACAGTCATCATGTTCTGCGTTATCGCGGTCATAACGATGATGAAAAGGTCCAAACTAATGACAATTTTCAATGACAGAAATTCCACACGTGGTCGTGTTAAAGTTACGACCGTAGATGAAAACAATCCTAATGCCAAAGCTAAAGTGCTGAGGCAATCATTTCGAAAAAATATCAAGAAGGGAACGAAGAAGCAAGATTCCAATGTTAAACAACTTCAGTTGTTATTGGAAAAGAAGAAAGTAGAGAAACAAGAGCAGCAGCAATAATGTTTCACCGAGGAAACTATTGCTGACGCAAAATGTAAATAAGGTTGCGGATCATCTGCATTGTACATAGTTTTTTATTATTATTTAAAATCATTATATAATTCACTATTCATCCATTCTAAATATATACATAGCTACTACAAACTACATACCTATTCTATGCAAATTTACTGTATCTTCGCTATTACTACTCCGTATTAAAACAACTATTTAAGCAACAACTATCTGTCAAACTCATCATCATTCCTTCTTTGTCTGAAAGAAGATATTGATCTTATTCAAAAAAAACTTTATCTGAAATTTCTGCTCAGAAATGTCAGGAGCGTCTCAAGGTATGTATTGGCGTAAGAAAAGCGCATTCAAGGAAAACGTGATAGCTGTCTTGCTGTTTACGCAGCTCGCACTGCGTAGTGCGGGGGCAGCTACCATGCCTCTGTCACTTTTTTCCGAGTCTGAAAACTTCAAGTTTTCCGAAGAAGATTTCTTCAAATTCAAAGAATTTTATGACGAATTGATAAAATTAGTCATCAAAGCCAACAAGACAGCTAGCGATTCTGATGAGGGTCCTAGCTCTTCAAAAAAGAAAAAGTCCAATGGTAGCAACCCCAAAAACAATTTCGAAGTAATCTTTGACCCAATCAGCAAAAAATTTTTCCCATCGATTAATGCTTTTCTAAATCAAGTCAGCACAAATCCCATTTGTGCTTACTGCAATGAAAATGGTCATTCCAAACAAAATTGTGCGAAGCTGGCACGTTTGCGCTGCTTCAATTGTCATTCTCTTGGTCACACTGCTAAATTTTGCCGTAACCCCACACGACTATTAAAGAAGTGTGTCATCTGTGGTAAATGCCACTCCAAGCATCATCCTACCAGGATGCAGTAAGCATTTCTAAAATTGAAGTGATTCAGAAACTGCTTTCAAAAAAAGAAACTTATAAAACTCAAAACATATCTTAAAGCCGCTGCTATAGCTGCAAATCTGTAAGTAATATAAATTATCTTTGATTAAAGAAAATTTTCTCTTTCTCTTAAGTGTGCAATTCAGCGCACAAATGTACATACCTACACTATAAAATAATACATTAAAATCGCTTAATATTTTAGTGGCGACATGCCCAACAACAGTTATTGGCAAAATAGTCGGAGTGATAGGGACATGTTTGTGTCTCTACTCCGAACTATTTTATCAATTATCCAGAACATCACGGGTGCCAGCCAGGAGAATCAAAGCACCCTTGTTAAATTCTGCATGACGTTACTTCCATTCTTTATGGTATCACTGGAGCTGTTTCTCTCAAATGTAATCGAATTAATCGAAGAAAAATTGAACTCGCAGTCCCACGATACAACTGCCGCCTCAGCCATTAGCCCTGATCCTGGTGCATCCACCAACAAAAGACGTAGGACAAACTTAAAATTAGAGCCGGAACCCAACTCCAACGAGGATGAGGATGAGGACAACAATGACGAAGCTTTGGACGGACTTAACGACTTCGGACTAACGGACACACCGCCAGCAGAAAATTACACCAAAAACCTAGTCTGTGGGAAATGTAGAAAATTAGGACACAAAAACCGGGATTGCAAGGACAAACGTGTGAACAAGAAGAGGAGATTAAGACAACTTCATCCAGGATACTTCACCAAGGGCCAGTAAAATTAAACACATACATATTTTTTTTCTATGTTATATAATTATTTACTCAAATTTTAAATCCTGAATTCCTATTTTGTATTTCAACTACACTAATTCTTTCAAATTCCATTTTGCAATGTTAAATTTTCACATAAATATTTCTTTGTTCGCGGAGCGAACAATTCTAATAGGGGGACGAGCCATGTACATGCATACATATACTATATATATATATTATATTATGATACATTCTTTTAATATATTACACAATATTGCTTATTCTATAAATGAGTGCGTATAATAAATAAAAAAGGATTAGTCATCAACAAGAGAAGTAAGAGCAAGCATCATCTCATTCTTTTATACTAAGCGATGTTCATCGCTATTGGCAATGCACTTGCCAAGCATAAAAGTACATATACATAGCTACATACACCCGGAAAGTAATGATAATTAAGATGAGGCGTGGGAAAAGAAGAGCTTGTTATCAAATGCTCTATTTTCTACTTTTTCATCATCGCAAGAGCATATACAAATATTATCTTGCTTCAGTAATGGGATTCCTAAATGAAGATTCCCACTGAAATCATGTAGTGGACTTACAAAGACTTGTGTGGAATATGAACTTGATAATACAATTTTTTCTTACGTTACGCAAACATTATTGATTTTGCAATTCTAAGTGATTACATTGTCGGAGTAAATCATAGAATTGAGTTTCAAACAGTCATTATTTCGGTTCCATTATCTGAAAATGTATGGCGACTGGTAATTCTTGAGTAGGTTACTGCATTTAAAACTCAGAATGGCAAACTGGTTTTATGACATCATAAGCACAAATGAGCACATAAAATGTTTTTGTTGGAGGAAAACACCGTTTGCTTTCTCTTGAAAATGTAATTGTTTTCTTGACATGTGTTTCTCAGGCAATGAATCCACAGTATTTCAAATGAATGAATCTGTGGGATGCTGTAGAAACTAGGGTATACAATTGGCTAGCAAAATTTTACTGTTTACTGTTGTCGTTAACATAAAGGTACACTTTAGTTGAGTATTTTAGAACACACGTTACTGTTGATTGTAATTTGAGATACAATTTCGAATAAACGGTACTGCTTCATAATGTGCTTTCAGTATTTAGAGATGTTATTTCAGACGTTCCTTCATGAGATCCGTCGCATTGATAGAAAGATCGAGTTGATTGCAATGAATAAACAAAACTACATTAACATCCTGTAAAAATGGGACTGCTGATGTAGACCGGAATTACTTTTTAAAAAATGGGCAAATCTTACAACTAATTGGCATTGGTTTGTGGTCAATTTTTTAATAGCTTCTAATGTCTTCAGGTAAATATTAAATCGAGCATAAATGATGATCGCCTGCTAGGCAAAACACCTGCAAAATATATCGGGACGTGAGAGAAACTGCGTAGGTATTTTTGCCAATAAGAAGTGTACGCGGTTTTATTTTATACATAGAGTGAAGTTATGAATGGAATGAAATATTTGAGATAAAAGATATAGATAGAGAATTAAGTTGAGAGTGTGCTCAAGAAGTATAAATTTAGGTAAGTCGTTTGGATAGGAGCAGCAGCAAAGATAACGTGAGGTTGTCATTACATATTTCTGGCATGGCGTATAGTCAGGCTGTTTTGCACTGGAACTCTAATACCGTTCACCACATCTCCGAAGGAGTTATTTACTTCATGGACTAATTTCCACTTACAGCTGTTATATGAGCTTGATGTGTCACACAAGCAGGTTAGCACACGTTTCAGTGTCTTGTCATTCAATGCAGAACACTTCTCACGAAACACGAAAACGATAAAACATCTCCATTCGTTTTTCACTTGATTTGTGGAGTTTATGGAGCCGTTATCCTAGCTCCGCTTGTTCTAATCATTGCACAATATCATTTCGTCCACTTCGACTACTTCGTGTTAGAGACTCACTTAACAGTCAAGTCTATTGAGCCTTTACTGCTTGGTTCCACAGCTGCATTTCCAATTGACCTACAGATTTCATTTAAGAGTATACAGTCAAACATATTTCCTTCGGTTGTACATTTTACAAGATATTTGTGGATAAATGGATCTGAATTTTGTGTTTCTGGAACGTTTATGTATTTAGTTCTGACTATCTCCATGCGTTACGTTTTGCGTTTTCATTCCAAGATTTGGGGATCCCATTTACAGATTATAAAAATATGTTTAGAACCTAAAATCTTTAAAATAATTATATTGAGCAGCAATTGTTTATTTTTATTTTTCAACTTACATTTAACACCTTATATTACGCTTCGATATATTCCCTACCTAACAGGTTATTATTTATGTCGAGACGACATATTTGTATAAACGGCGTCATGAAGGAAGAATCCAATTACTGAAAATGACATTTGCAAGAGGAGGAAGTAGTGACTGCTTCCCGCAAATGAACAATGTCATATATGTTATTACTGTAGGGAATTATTAGTTGTTGAAATATTTTTAACGAGGACTGGCGAATAATTAAAATTTAATGCATGTGAGTAACTGTTACCTAGTCTAGTTAGTGGTAATTACTGCTGGATTACTTTACCACCTATTATTATTTGCCTTGTTGAGATTAACACAAACCATGTTGAACAAAGATGTACTAACCTTATTGAGAAGTAGATAAATGCTTAATATATGTATGACACATTAAACTAGGTAGACATAAAATCAATACAGCTAAAAGTAGCAAAGATCGTTCGTGCCTCGAGCGCTTTATACAATTGAACCCAACTCCTAAGGAATCATAAACAACAAGCTAATAACTTGTTGTACTAGAGCATCCAGTACAGCTAACAACATGTCGGGCACCATCGTGTGCCAGGAACCAACCTTCACCTTAAACGTATTCAAGCTTTTAACCAGTCGCCGTTCGTAACGCTTGTTAGACGCGTCCTTTGCAAATATCAGTTTAAGCTCCTCGCTCTGTACCAGACATTGGCTACAACTGCTGTGAAAATAATGTCCCACAATAGAAAGAACACACATTTTCAATCCAACGTTCAGGACTATGGTGGGATGCAGGTGATCGTGGTATCGGATAATTACGCAGAGCATGACGGCAATAGTCCAGAATCCAGTTGCAATGATTATTGGAAGCATATAACCGCAAATGTAGTCGCTTGTAATTCGTATGAAAAGCAAGAGACATTGGTACTGTCGTATTGGTACTTTCAAGCTCGGGAACATGTTAATGTTACTCATTTGGTCGATTTTAGTTCTGCAATTAAATAAATACAGGTTTTGTAAATTATAACTAATTTCGTTTTATAACAATTTGCATTGCTAACTTACGCAATCGACTGGCTCCAAAGACATATATTAACCGAGAAAGCTAACGTGGGAATGATACCGTATCCTGCCACAAATATCGCCACGTAACTCAAATTCAGCTCACTCATTGCTCCCAATAGTATTCCTCCAGCCGAATCATATGACTCTTTGGATAGCACTTGGGAGGGCCAGTACAGTTTACTATATCGGTTCTGAAAATGGGGTATCAGGCGAGCGAAGCCTTGGATCGGAACAATTGCCACCAAAATATGGACAAATTGTGTATATCTGACTGTTTTCGGTCCGACAAAGTCCTGTCCCCAAGCAACGAATCTATCTGAAATATTTAATGGCATTTAAATTTTTAATTGTAATGTTTTCCAATAGATGTATGAAGCCAATATACACATATTTAAGTCAGTTACCTCTCCAAACTTTTCGAGTGCGATATATTGTGTTTAGAACTTCTGCAGATTCGTCCGGATAAGTGGCAATTACGGCTCCACCAACATTATTGATAATTCGGACATACATATGCACAAAATGCTGGATCATATCGGCACCACTTATGGAAGAGGATAGTACGCCTGGAATTTGAGATAGTAAGTAAATATTGTCCAGAGTTAAATGTACCAATCGTATGAGCCAAATCCTAAATATTAAGCGGGATGTAGTAACCCGATACGTTTGCGACTCGCTGCTGAACTGAATTGGCAGAAAAGTTAGTGTATGGCCAAATGTTACTAGTAACGCCACAGATTTTTCCCATGTTACTAGCTGTTGACTTTGCCAGATTTTCACAAAACTGGGTGTATATGAGTACTTCATCTTCTCTCTGAACTGCTGAAATCCGGGAGCAATCTTTCTATTACAAAACATTTTCGTTTTATTTCTCGCTTGAGCGGTATTAGTGAATTACCAACAATTACCTGATTACAATAAACGATTTTTTGATTTATTACTGATTTGACTCTGACTAAAAAAGAACAATCACCATGAAATGCACTCAAAAATTACCAATAGCCGAGACACGACTCCACAAAGTATCGCGTCACGACGACGACGACTAAAAGTGTTCGCCTCTCGATCACTTTTAAAATATTTATAACTTGGACGACTTATAACTGATAAATAATTTTTTTCCTCAAATGTGGTTCCATCATAAATTTATCGATTAAAATACTATATGGAAGATTTTTGCTTTATTGCTTATGCTCTGGTAAATTTAGCATCACAACTGAAGCCGTTTACCATTTTGCTTCATGACCAGAATGGTCGAAATATAAATTACGAACGGTCAGTCTACAGGCAGTGAACGAGAACATAAAATGTTAATGACGTATATACTAGATTTTGGAAATTATCTCGTCAAAGATAGATAGATTTTTCTGATAAGCTCTAAAACTGGCATAGTGAACACGTCAACGTGGACATATTCGTTCACCTAATATTTTTCGTAGTTTTGGCTGAAATGAAGTTACGAAAGGTCTTCCTACTGACATAAAACTGGAGCATAAAGTATTAATACACTTTAAAGTGGATTTTGTAAAGTAGCTTTTCAATAATACATAGGTGTGTTCTCATAAGCTCTCATACACTTTTTTGTGCTTTAGGGTTTATGATCTTGTTAATTCAACATCACAACTGAAACAGTTTTGTTTGATTATCTCCATGGCTGAAATGAAATTACGAACGTTCTGCCTACAAACCGTCAACGAGAGTGTAAAATTTTAATAAACTTTAAATTGGATTTTGGAAATCAGCTCTTCAATAATACAGAGGGACTTTCTTATAAGCTGCCATGCACTTTTTTGGGGTTTAGATTTCATGCTCTGATTAATTCAACATCACAACTGGAGACATTTAAATTTTGATTGATCACTTGATTGGCGGAAATACAATTACGCATGTTCTGCCCTCAGTGAGTGAACCAGGGAGTAAAATGTTGATGATGTTTCAACTGGATTTTGGAAATTGGCTCGTCAATAATACGTTGGTGTTTTCTCATAAGCTCCTATACTGTACTAGTGAACACGTCGACTTGGAAATATTCAGTCACCTAATATTTGTCATAATTTTAGGTTTTTAAAGCATTTCACGCCAACTGTCCTGTTGACGCATTCACATCATGTTATCATCGGAAACAAAAGCAGCATCTTGACAACTTGTAATTTCCAACAATATCAGGTAGTAGTGCCAATTGAAGTTGCACACAGTTGAACGCATTAACACGGAATGCTCATTTAAAAATCAATCGATGTAATGTTTGCGTTTACAAATATCTTCGAAGCGTGCTTTTATTTGGCAGAGGTATGTAAGTATATAAGTAAGAGTAAACAGTAAAATGATTAAATATTTTTCAATGTCATAAATGAATATAATTTGTTGACAAAGTGCGGAAACATCATCATGAAAGTTTCTACATTCAAAAGTAATATCCAATATTCGATTTAAATAAGATGGTTGTCCGTACGGTTAACGGTTTACACAATAGATGATGCTTTGACATAAGATATGAGCTTTCTGCACCATAAATCCAATTGTTTTACTTGATGCTAGATTTCTAAATAGCTCACAAGTTCAATTTTAGTTCAGGATCTACGGCAGAATTTCAACTAACATCACTCTAGACTCATCATGTGTCCCGTATAAAGTTTGAATAAGGCTTACTCGTAATATTTGCCATCTGTTTTATTTACTTATAACAGCAACTATTGTTCATATGTTGGCTGCAAAATACAATATTTCCTCTGATAAGAATAAACCAGTATTCAACAGCGCCAACACACTCACGAAACGATACACTAATAGCCCGCGTGTTCGATACATTGAAGATTTACGGTCGCGTGTTCTCACTCGTCTACTCGCAGATCAGAATCTCAAGGAGTGACGAAAACTGTATTTTATTTACATGTAACGACTGCCGATGGCATCTGCACATAAGCAGCAGCTCAGTGAATTCTTGAATTACATGACAAGAGTCACGAGCCGCTGTACGATGCTTCAAGACCCGGAAAACAATGATAATTAAACAGAAGCGTGGGAAAAGAGAAGCTCGTTAGCGATTGATGTATTTTGTGGCTTTTTCATCGCCGTAAGAGCCAATGCAAGTATCATTCTTGTGTTTGTTTCTGTAATGGAATTACTAAATTAATATTACAAATTCAGTCATGTGATATCGGAATGATATGGAAAAATAAATAATTGTGTTGAGAATGAATTTTAATAATAAAAATTCTCGTTAAGTTATGCTGTTATTATTATTGAAAATTTTTGACTATCAGCAAAGCTTTGCAGGTAGCAACAAATTTTTAATTTTCAACCTTCCAAAAGGTTGCGTAGGTTATGGCAGTTCCAAAAGAACAAATAAAAAACAGGTTTTATATCACCTTTCACAATGGAGCAAATAAAAATATTTTGTTAGAGGAAAACACACTTGTTGTTCTTGAAAATTCATGTTTTTTACGCGTGTTTCCATGTCGGTGAATCTACAGCAGTTTTAGTTTCACAATAATAAAATATTGGTTGGAGTAGTAATTAGGATATAAATTTGGCTGAAAGAAAATGTTTAATTGACAATCATAACAGCAAACGTACCACATGTACGCCAAGTGACCTACAAATTTTTATACAAGAAATTCAATTTCTGTTAATTGCTGTTCAAAGCTAGCAGGGGAAAAATGTAAAACGATAAAACTGCTTGCCTAACTTTAGTATAGTTGTTTGCTTCACTGACTTGTTGTTCAGAACTTTATGCATTTTCACACCGTAATTCATTCAACTACGGCAAAACTACAACCATTTCAGATACACGCTCCGAAAATAGTAGCGCTGTTATCAGTACCCTCGGAAATGTTTGAAGCAGAACTCAACTGGTAGTGGTGTGGCCTAAATATCAACTTTTAGTCCTCTGACCACCTCACTGCCTCCACTATCTCCATCCAGACGTTTCAAAATGTCTACCGATATAAATGTACCGACCATCTCAACGCTATCATTAGAATCACCTCATAAGGAACGCAATGGAGACGGTGCAAATGATGAATTTGCGGAAACTTTTTCCGAGATACTCGTCAGCGTTAAAGGCCTTGTGACCGTGACTCAAAGCGGGGATGGGATGGAGGATCTGATCGATTGGCTAAGCACTGTGATGCGTTATAACGTACCGGATGGCAAGCAGATAAGGTAAAGTACAATTGTACGGGATTATTCATAAGCATTTGTTAACTCTCCTCACAAAACTCCCATGAAATTATCTATAGAGGCCGATTAGTGGTGACCGTTTACCAGCAGCTCCATCCCAACGCCACAGCCGAAAATTTAAAGTTGGCCAGTATCCTTGGATGGATTATCGAAATTGTAATTGGGCTATAATTATATGTGTTACATGCCCACAAACGCATCGTTGTTAATATATTTGACCCTTGTTTAAAAAGCTGCAAGCATCATGCCTAATAGCGGATGACCTCATGGACAACGGGATTTCCAGAAGAGGTAGACCCTGCTGGCATATTGTGGACAACAAAGGAAGCATTGCATTCAACGATACCCTCCTGTTGAATCATGTCGCATATCAGCTCATTCGAAAATATTTTGGAAAAGCGGATATCTATCAGGAGCTTGTAGACATTACTCAGGACGTCTCCTTCAACACAATTTTGGGACAGGCCCTTGACACTCAAGTGGGGAGATCCGGAAGTTATGAAAAGTACACGACCGCCATTTACGAATCCATTGTAACGTACAAAACGGCCTATTACACTGTGTATCTTCCTTTCGCATATGCGATGATATTGGCGGGGATTTCAGCAAATAAGGTGGAAAATCAGGAAACTTGGGAAAGGGTAAAGGAGATTGCGCTAATAATTGGCAAGTTGTTTCAAATTCAAGATGACTACTTGGATTGCTTTGGAGATGAAAAGATGTTTGGAAAAACGGGGACGGATATTCAGGAAGGAAAGTGTACCTGGCTTTTTGCCACGGCGTCGGAACGATGCGACGGGAAACAACTTAAGGTCCTTAGGGAACATTATGGATTAGCACAAAATGAAGATGTTTCTGTTGTTAAGAAGCTGTACGAGACTCTAAGTCTTCCTTCAATCTACCACGACGAACTGAATGACTTGGTTAACAAAGTCGGAAAGATGATGAGGAAAGTAGCTAACAAGCAAATAAAATACAGTTTGTATGCTGTCCTGGAAAAACTACGTGAACGGAAAATTTAACTCTGTATTCAGGGACTTTGAGTATTGATGCAGGAAAGTATCTAATACAAGATACGTATGTAATAAAAATTACTGTTTCTATGGTGACAGCAATTTTAGCGAAATAATGTCATTTCACAAGACGATGTGTGGAGTCATAAGCCAAAAACAACATTTATTTAAAATTTCACATGAAACTAATAGAGTAAACAATTCAAGCACTTACTGGATCAGGATCTGACATTTGCTAATGTTCCAAAGACCGGTACAATTGAATTATTGACGCTCAGGTGCTGCTAATATAATTTGTGTACGCTTATTGTTGTCGCTAAAACAAAAGCACATTTTAGTTGTACATGTACCAACACATATTATCACTTGATAGTAATTTGAGATTAAATGGCGAAAGCACTGTATTGATTCACGGTATATTTGTAGCATTTAGGCATGTTAGACATGCCTTCATCAATACCGTCACATCAACAGAAAAAACGATTTGATTACAATGACTTATCAAAACTCCATTAGCATCCTGTAACAAAATTGTGCTACTGAATTGTGTAGACGTGAATTATTTTTGATTAATCCAGCAGCTTGAATTTTATAAGTCATTAAGGATCATAATCTTCTCATTAATTGTCACTGGACTGTGGAGAAGCAGACAAGTTATTAATAGCCAATCTATGGATTTTATTAAAAAAATATTCAACCCAGTCCAAATGTTTGACATTCTAATTCTAATACTTTGTGCATGCTTCAAGAGACGGAGTAGTTATGGTGCAGCTACAATAATGGATACATAAATTAATCCATAACGTAATCTCCATGATGGCTAAATATAGTGGAAACATACCATAATCCCGTAATATACATGGTAAGTCCGTATTGTACTCAACGAGCAAAAATATAATTTTTTGCATTTCATCCGTAACAGTATGTTCGCCTACGCTGTCCCATGTGATATAGTCAACCATGCTGGCCGCTGCACAAATCCATTAAAATCTAATTTTATAAAAGTTCATGTAACTTGGATAATAGTTCAGAAAGAAATACTAAAGAAATCCATTACAATTTCATTCCGATAGTCATTCTCTTTCAACAGCCTACCAGCAAATTTCCAATTATATTAGGCAACTGTCAGCTTATTTCTAGCCTGGGCATGGCGCCGGTTGTGAAATACCGGTTATGCTAAATGCTGCGATAAGACGTCAGATGACTGGATCGATAATACAAACTAGTGCAGACAACTCAGTTGAGAAGGTGTGCTGTTTTACATTCATTCACATATTTGAAGCGTTAACAATTCTTTATTCCAGATGTTCACGGCACGAAATTGTATATTTTTGAATCATCTGCAGCTGCAAATTTCAACTTATCTAAAACACGAATAACTTGTTGAATTTCTCTGCTCCGACAAACTCCAAAATGTCTCTAAGAGCAGCAGTGTTCAAACTTCATGGAATACTCGACCGTTTTGTGGCATTACCATATCGAGTCGACATCTTTCGTGACATTCTCGTCGCTAATCCCTCCTACAACACAACGTTACAGAGATTGTACCGAATCTACTCCCAATGTGGCGTAGGTTGTTATTACATATTTCTGGTGTGCCGTATACTCTGGCTGTTTTTCCACTGGAACTCTTACACTATCCACCACATTACCCAAGGAGTTATTTACTTCATGGCCCTATTTCTACTTGTCGTTGTTATCACAGCTTGCTGCGTCACACAAGCATGTCAACACTCGCTGCGGTGTCTTGTCAAGCAATGCGGAACATTGTACACGAAACATGAAAACGATAAAGCAGCACCACTCGTTCTTCTCTTGATTTGTGGAGTTTATGGGGCCGTTCTCCTAGTTCCGTTTGCATTCATGATTGCACCATTTGCATTTTCATTTCTTCCACTGCAATTAGCTTTCGGAAAACATCTAACCATAAAGTTTATTGAGTCTGTACTGCTTGGTTCTACAACAGCATTTCCAGTTGCTTGTCTTGCTTCGCGTATGATTTTAGATGTTGCAGGTGCAGAGGTGTCTGCCCGTTATTCGTATCAACTGCATTTTCAGAAGACGAGAAGTCAAAGCATTAATTTCATTCCGGTCATCTCAACGAATCAATTTTTTATTTGTTATAAGCGTCTTCAAGTTTTGAAAATGATTCTAGTACTTACGTCGGAATGTCTTGAATTATTTTTCACGGTCACGATATTTGTAGCTGTACTTTTGGCGTCCTGCACTGCTTACGCTACATTGGAAATGTACAATCAACTACCAATATTATTGTATTTGCTAATGCCGGTTGCCACAATAACGATTGTTGTCATCAGCTTGGTAATGAATGGGATGGCCAGCATTTATTATCAAAACGGATTGAGCTTTCGGCAATTTTGGAGGGAACATGCTCGAGCCAATGCTGTTGCTAGAAGACTTCTGCGAGCGGGTCCCGCAGTTGGGTTTGAAATCGGACCTTACGGCATTGCAGATGGTGCTTTAGGCTTGCGTATTTGCGACGACATTGTTAACAATACAGTTGATTTGCTTGTAATGACGAAACTATAAATTATACACTATAGATAATCCAAGTGTTGATTAACATTAACAAATTTGTGCTAACAATTTCAAAGAGATCCCCGAAAATTATGCGCTTACGGCAGCGTGAATAATAAAGATATTGTGGTTGATGGTTTCTCGAATCATATTTTTGTACTTTGAATGCAGTATATTCCAGCAAGAGCTTTACTGCCGACTAAATATAAACATACATTATATCAGCATAAAAATTAATTTTTCCTATTTAAAAAAATTGTTGATTTTATGGTGGAATAAGTGATCTTAAGAATCTTTGCGACACTTAACCTTTCCTAAATCTTTCGCCAACACCAGAGGAGCATCGTAGGAGGGACGATGAGAAAAGTTGATGGCAAGAAAATAAAATACAGTTTGTGTGTGTGGTGCCATGGAAAAGTTACACAAACGATGTTTTAACTACGGAGAGTATTAATGATTCTTGGACATGCAGATATAAAAAAACATTGTGTTACTGAATGTTGGCTTGAATAAATAAATCGTTGCAAACTTGCACATACGCGCAAGGCGCAAACACATCCACCAGGTTGTTTCAAGTCAATCAACGTCGCTTTTTTGGCGCTAATAAGAAAACTGAATGGTCCTAACACGCTAGCAATTTTGTAGAAATGATAATGTTTCACAAAGCGATGAACGAATGAATATGCCCCAAAAATGTATTTCATTCTAAAATTTAACATTACAGTATTTAATTAAGTACATAAAGAAATGAGACGGTCAAAACTTAGTGTTAGTTAATTTGACAACGGTAAGCGCAATTGATGAATTGACGCTAACGTACTGCTAGTATAATATGTAGATTACTGCCGCTAACATGAAAGCACACATTTGTTGAGCATTTTACAGTAAAAGTTATCTTCCGCCACTCGTAAATAAGTGCAAATACAATTGCAAAGAGATAAACAATTATTTATTGAGAAAGGTGACGTTCTACAAAAACGAGACTGTCTAGTTTCAGATTGCTTCAGATTATTTCAAACTGCTGAGAACTTTGTACCTAGTCCACCGGGGAAGCACTCTAACTTTAAGTTTGTTCATAAACTTCTGTACTCTTTACGTGCCAAGTAGATAAGTAAACAATGCAGTCTGCGTAAACTAGGCAAAGTCGTGATATAAATATCTCTGATTTGCGTCATTTGGACCAAAAGTATAACACCAGCATGTAATGCACTGAATCGTGAGAGATTAGGCAGACTGCTTAAACAAATGTGCACCAATTATGAAATCATGAGGCAAGAAGAACCCGAAATCCAATCTATCTTTCACATACACTAAAGGAAAGTTTGAACAACGACTAACCCATTTTAAACTTCAGAGGGAAAGGTCTGGGAATATGATAAGTTTCAATGCAATTGCCTGTTGTCAAGTTTAACTTTGTGGTAATTTGTTTGGTGATATTTTCCCCTCTTATACAGTGAGTTCCGTTTCGCCAGAAACTACATTAAAATATTCAGGTTATACGGAAATTCATAAACAAAATATATTACTGTCTAGTTTTCACCGCCTCCGTGACATTATTATTTTAGTAAAAACAAGAACAGTCTTCAGACTACGCATTTAAGGCAGAACCTACGCATGTCATTTGTCCTAATTGGGTAAACGAGTTCAAGGGCAATGGATATAAAATCCAATTAAAATCTCTCAAAATATTGTATTAATTACAATTATTGAAAATGTGATGAAATCGCGTCATCTCGTTAAACATTGTACGTCACAAAATCAAAGAATACAAACAACGCCAACACGCACTCAATGTAAATTATTCAAACCCTTGACCTGCTTTTCATTCTCGCGCGATGTCATCTTTTCGTTATCGTATCTTTAGAAAATACAAACTTAATTCATTGTCATTCTACTTTCTTGAAGGCTATTTTTAACATTTTGGAAAGGCTTTTAAATTATTGAAGTGAATATCGTTTTTACATCTGAGAATGTGTTTGGAAGTCTATATAAGTTGTACGTGCGTCATTTTACAATTTAATATATTAAAATGCTTCTGAAAAGTTTAGTTCAAATGTCGTATTTCAAAGCAGACAGAAATACATTTTCTTTGGAAATTATTTAGTGCATAAAGTAATTCAAGAAATGCGAGTAACAATCAGTATGAAATGAAAGGTAAACGCTCATAAACTGGCACAGCCGTATGGCGATTGAATTTCGACTTGATCCTGAGTTTCAGTTTGAAGGAGTTTTGAGTCGATAGATTCCATTTCGTGATTGTTTTCAAGAATATGAAACGTAATACCAGTGTGTGATATTATATATTTCTATAACGCAATGTAATGTGAGTCCATGTGGAATGTAGCGGTACGGTACACAGCTCGTTTATTTGCTCTTTTGATATTGGAAAGAAAAAGGTATTGATTCAAATTTTCTTCGGAATCTTCAGGGCTACCTACAAAATAATAGATTCAGCTTTACACAGAAATCGAAAGCAGGAGGCAGCGAATCTTTCGTTTCATCTGTACATTGAGATTTTGCGGAGGAGGCAACTTGAGATGAGTTTTGCTGTTTCATGTATGCATTTTCATAATAATGTATTATTGGTTACAAATATGTGCACTACCATGCATTCAATTCATGCTGCCTATTATTTCGTTTTTCATCTATTGGCGATGAGAACCACTCCACAGTAATGAAATGCGTCGTGAAATCCATTTCTTTTTGTAAATTTTATTAGAAATCACTCCATTGTTTCCTGCAAGAAATATATACGACGCCTTGAAATCTTCTCTCTTGTTGACAAAATGGTTGTCATTATTATTAGAGATGGGAGAATGAAGGCACAAACAGGTTGCAGTGAAAGTTTCCTTATTTGAGTCTTGAATTCATTCAATACTATTGAAATGTTTCTCTCGTTAATGATAATTACATGCTATTTACTTAGAACTGGCAATAAATTCTTAGTCTTCACTTTCTTCAAGTTATAACTTTCACCTTGAAATTGGCTTTGATATTCCTTGATTGAATGTAAATGATGCGGAAATGTTGATGAATCTAACGCGCGCTTCACCAGACTGGAAATGGTTTCTACAAAGATAATGAGTGAATTCCAGAAATAAGTACGGCGAACAACAGTAGTGACTACGGCAATGAAAAATGGATTCGACAAACGATCGGAGAAAGCGTGAGACTCAAATGAGATTGCATCCTTTCGAATGGCGCAGTGCTCCAATCGAAGCCCTTTGCTGTCTTCTGAAAGTTATAAATCAATAATACCTACATACAATGGTGTAGAAAGCAATGTGCCACTACAATAGGCTATTGTACAGAGTCAAGAATTTATTGTTGAGGAGAATTTGAGTTCCAAGACAATCGTTTGAGTGTAAATTGGCAAAAACAAGTGTTTTTGTACATGTGACCGTGCGGAGCGAAGCGGAGCACCAGGATTCTTATTTCTCTCAGGAACAATGTGCATCATATACACCCAACATGTTTGTATCTGTATTCTGCTGAGGCTCGTACACTTAAAAGTTGCAGTTTAATTCTTCCATTTCAATGTAGCACTATGCCGTTCTGTTTTTTACGTGCTCTATACCTCACCATTTAGTATTTGATGCATAACTATAATGTTAATGTAATGATACATACAATACTCCTTTTGTTTTCCTCATTTCCTGAAGATAATTATTTAATGTGCATCAACATACACATCCGCGGTGGGGAATTGTCGCCATCGCCTAACGCAAACTGTGTGGGATACATCAAGAGTTGTGGGTTTTTCCTGAAACCATCTCACTGGAAGATAAGAAAACAAATACATTAGTAACGTGGGATCAGTTACACAATGCTTGACAATGTACCTGCTTGCACAATCTCATGTCATCTCGTAAAGTAGTCCACGTGTAGCCTTGTTAACAGAGATGTCAAGTTGTGTTGATGTTCCTTTCATCATAAATATACTAGCCAACAAGTGTTTCTTTTCCTTGTTCATTTCATGCTCCTCATACCACACTTGGAATATATTTTTGAAATCATTTTAATAGAATGGCAAGGAAACTGACTTCCAGACGGCATGGAACTGAAAATATGTTGACATAAAGGTTCAACGTACGACAACGGAAAGATTTTTATGAAATACAACAGTTTTCCACGTGTCTCGCCTTCGAGTTGGATTCAATTTGTTTTTTTGTTTTGACATCAAAAATAATATCCAGCACATTATATTACAATAGCCATGAAAAGATTGTTGGATGGTTGGAATAAAGAAAGGTGTTTCCAAATAAGACATACGGCATCCCACACTGTGATACATATATCGTTTACATGAGTTATGTGTTTATATTGATGTGGCTACACTGGTTCAAAAATGTTCCACGTGCTAGCATAATCTTACGCAACTCTATAAGAATTTGACAATTATCCAACGCGTAAAGAATGATTTGCTTGAATATATTCAATATATTACAATGGATTTTTGTGGATATAACCAGCCTTAACATCTCGTAATGCACGACTTTTATAGATCGGTTCTACAAATATTGTTAATTACCATACTGAATACTAATGCGTTCGTGCCTTACCTCGTGCTTTGGCTAGTAAGGTGGATGTTGCTACTGTTCAAGTTACGAATGTACAAAACCGGTTCCTTGCGAAGCCCAGGAAAGTTAGAGCGAGTAACGTCATCCTGATATTGTTAATGGTGGAAAGAAAGTGAAAGCACCTCGACTCACGCATGTCGTGATTTCAGTGGGGCTAAACTTTTTACATGATATGAACTGTGTCGTAAGCCGTAAGTTATACTTTGTCGAAGTACAACTTTAAGTTTAACAGAAGAAAACTCAATCAGTTTTGCACAAAGCACACATACATAAATGCAAGTTGGCAGTGAGTTTGTTGTTGACTATGGTATCTGTTAAAAGGTCATGAAAGACAATACGTAATAGATGTATTCATAACCAAGTGTTTCCGATATAACCATTAACTTTCACGACAAGTATAAACAATTTAAAGCTTTTTCAAGGCCGCCACTTTAGAGTGACCTTTCTAAATAGATATCACTTCTATCCTACTCGGTCGACAGTGCATTGTATCCAACTTGTCTGGCTAATTATATTGAGGCAAAGTACTCAGGTTAGCGTGTTCATTACACAACACAACGAAAATTGAAGGAAAATTAATTTGTACACAATTTTGAAGGAACCATTTGTTGTTGTTGTTGTTGAATAACTCTCCTCTTTTATTATTACAGCTCACCAGCATTGAAAACAGCAATATGCGGATATATAGTAACAACTTCTTAAGAAGCATCATTTTTTTTGGCTGTGACACCCTTTTGTGGCTTTGGTTGCGGATCTTGGCGAAACTAGTATATATGGTTAGGGTCTATCAAAAAACTACCACATGCATAGTTTCATCGACCTGCTTGGAGAGCATCCCTAGTGGGAGGTCAAAATCGAAATACCGCCGACCCAATTATTTGAATAGAACTCCTGAACACACGGCTTGGAGTAAATTTCTGAAACTTATCACGTACAATGGTGAGGGCTAGTAGTATCAGAAATACTCTGTTATGGGACATTCGACCTACCGTGGTGGACGGTGACACGCATTTTGTTCATTTTCGGACATATCTCGACAAAGTATTGGATACACGTGAGGTAGATTTTTCGCATTTTCAAAAAAGTAGCGGATGTACCAAGTAGAACTTGCGGAGCTCTATACAATGCAAAAGACTTCATTCAAAAATATTTATTCGTTGAAGAGATATTTAGTGAAATAATTTTTGAAGATGTGATGTGAGCCGTTCTGTTTATATTCAAACCCCCATATCTATCTTAATACATTATATATGCGCAGGATCAATATCAAATTTGGAAGAGCATAAGTTGGTCTATTGGCTACATTGAACATTATTTGATTCAACAGACTTTAATACAACTGGGGGGTCACGCCTGCTAAAAGTTGGATTCCTGCCAAATCGCGACCAAAACATTCCGACGTCCATAACTTTCATCAAAAGTGGAAATTGAAAAATCTGAGAGAGTACGATTTGCGCCATCTCAGTGGCTATCCATCGCACTTTAAATTATAAAGATACACCAATTACTCGAAAAGTTAGATTGATTTAAATAAATGGGTATTCTATTTGTCGAAGAAACAATTGCAGACATAACCGCCTGCTTCCAGCCACCTGGGTCATCCAGGCGGCTCACATTTCAGATTTAGAACCTATTAAAATAGTACTCTTCAGATATGCACAAGACGAAGTATTTTCACGGGATCAAGATTTAAGGGGTCACCTCTCGAAATGTATGTTTTAAGCGAAGTGTGTTGATTCAAATTAGTCTAACGTTTAGAGCTATTGACGTATTTACATGATTTAGAGCGCAATCGATAGCTGTTGAAATAGCGCAAATAGTACTCTCTCAGATTTTTTAATTTCCACTTTTGATGAAAGTTATGGACGTCGGAATGTTTTGGTCGCGATTTGGCAGGAATCCAACTTTTAGCAGGCGTGACCCCCCAGTTGTATTAAAGTCTGCTGACTCAAATAATGTTCAATGTAGCCAATAGACCAACTTATGCTCTTCCAAATTTGATATTGATCCTGCGCATATATAATGTATTAAGATAGATATGGGGGTTTGAATATAAACAGAACGGCTCACATCACATCTTCAAAAATTATTTCACTAAATATCTCTTCAACGAATAAATATTTTTGAATGAAGTCTTTTGCAGTGTATAGAGCTCCGCAAGTTCTACTTGGTACATCCGCTACTTTTTTGAAAATGCGAAAAATCTACCTCACGTGTATCCAATACTTTGTCGAGATATGTCCGAAAATGAACAAAATGCGTGTCACCGTCCACCACGGTAGGTCGAATGTCCCATAACAGAGTATTTCTGATACTACTAGCCCTCACCATTGTACGTGATAAGTTTCAGAAATTTACTCCAAGCCGTGTGTTCAGGAGTTCTATTCAAATAATTGGGTCGGCGGTATTTCAATTTTGACCTCCCACTAGGGATGCGCTCCAAGCAGGTCGATGAAACTATGCATGTGGTAGTTTTTTGATAGACCCTAACCATATATACTAGTTTCGCCAAGATCCGCAACCAAAGCCACAAAAGGGTGTCACAGCCAAAAAATGATGCTCAAGGTATACTCATATTGACAAACGTCTCTCTGGTGGAAAATAATAGGACAAAATGAAAAGTAACAATCAGACTATATCCACAAAAAATAGCAACGTTTCGTTTGTTGTAAAAATAGCATCGTTTTTCGGCAGTTCCAAAGTTTGCCATAAGTAATGCATCTATGGAAGATTTTGTATGATATAGAAAAAGCATTCGAGCAGTAATCAACAGGTTTTTCCTATTTTGCAAGCCAGCACAATGTATATCTTCCTGTTCATACGTGCTTGTTACTAATATCATTCACGATACAAATAAATTAATTTATGAGTCTCGGATAAAGTTTTATTTTTTTGCTTATTACGTTTGTCGTGTTCCGGAAAATTTCGTGCTCATCTTCACAATTTTCAATGTAGCTGCAAATGTGTTTCAAACTAGCTTGAAAAGTTTTCGGTTCCGCTTTTATTTCATCTTCTTCGAATTTCCTTTCGTATCGTTTATCTCCGTGTTGGATGATCACTTTGATAACAGTCTTGCGGTAGAGTGCAAGAAAGAAACATAGGTTAGTAGTAAATTCACAGAGCACAAAGAGAGCTTAAAAATTATTATAAAGCTGCACGTGAAATTGACTCTTACTGCAACGTGCAAGAGAGACGGGACAATACGTAGTTTGTAGTTTCTTGAGCACGTACACTTTTCACTTCAGCGCGGTGTCTTCCGGCTTAGCAGTACGTTGAAGAATTGTTTTCTAACTTTAATTTCCATTTTAAGTACCTTCAAAAACATTAACAATTTGACATAAATTTGGTTGAAATATAAGTGATGAGGTTGTAGGTGTAAAGACAACTCTACCACACACCAGTTATTTAAATTTCTATTTACTGCCGCCATAATATAATGGGTTGTACCTTTAAATATGCAGGTACATTTAGCGATACATCCACGCATTTACTGTTGTCCTTATCTCGTTTAATGGGATATCCAATTAGATTAGTCAGAAGTGTAGAAGGTGATATTTCCGCTAGTGAGCATCTTTTATATATTACGAAGTAGCTACAATTTGAAGGATGTAAAAGTGACTTTTTGTTGTGTTTACTTATGAACTCTAATGGTTTTGCAAATTACAGTGTCTTTGTAATTGTGTATTCTTCAATTCTCAGAAGTTCTAGCAGATCTGTCAGGGAGTGAAACGGTAGATCAATTCTCATTACGACATTCATTTTTTGCTCCTGGATTGGTTAGCCCTAGATTGTATGAAATTGGGCGGTATATATCTTTAATGACACCATTTAATATTAACATAGCTTGATGTCATCATTTCGGACTAATACCATTAGTTTGTTATCTTTGACCAATTTCCTGCTTCTAAAGCTTTCAACAAGTCATGAGCAGAAATATAAGGGGACGCGAAAACAACGTCAAAATGGTTTGTTCTTCCGAGAAGTTGTATAACCATCCGGTGAACAAAATTATAGTGTCACTTTACATGTTGTTGGTTACACAATACTTGGCGCTGTGGATAATCGCATAATTATTTTAACCGTTCATGTAACTAGAAAATATTTTACTATCCGACGGATACAAGGGAAAGTTTTCAACGAAACGGAAAGTTTTTTGGTCCATTACGAGTTAGTGTATCAAGTCATACGAAAAATGGAACATAACGGTATAAGATGATGCATTATAAAAGTCGTGCACTGGGGTACCCTTCAAAATATTTCGTCGACTAATAGGGATTTAGGCATTGTTTTCGTATCCAATGACAACACATAGTCGGGAGGAGGCATAGGACGGGGTCACTGGGTGCGTCCTATTTACGAAGCATAGTGACATGCTACTGCACGTAGTGAGATTGTTGATAGCGGATCTACTGCTTGATATCTCCCGATTGCGTGAAATAGTTCAGACTTTCCAGAATAAGACCGTGCGTACGCTGCAGCGTCTAGTTAGTCGGTTTTGGTGAGAGCTCAAGTCCAGTTCCCCGATCTCGCATGGTGTATTCAAGTCTTTTTCAGATGCATATATCTCTGAAGAGACCAGTTTAACTAATAGCGGGCAAAATGAACAGTTCTCTGATTTGGAAACGATTTTCGCATATTCCATTCCAGGCTGAAAATGACGACAAGGATAGCGACTACCGGTCTAATAAATTATATAATTTAACAGCATCGTCATCATCTTTTCAGCCCCACATTTCTCAACAGTTATCATCGGTGACAACAGTTAGTACATCCGTGATTACTCTTTTATTTAGAATTCTGTTTTTGAGTTTCGTCATCAACCTCTTGGTCCTGCGAAGCGTAATCTCACTGCCAAGTAGGAAACTGAAGAGGTACTGAGAATTTGAATTTTGTTTTAACTCTCAAAAAGTAAATGGTCACCTGAAAACAAGATTTTATAAACTTTGATTTTTACTTGAAATAAATATGTTTACAGGGCAGCAACTATACTTGTGGCACACTTGAGTAGCATTGCCATTCTCTTTGCATGTTTGTGCGTTGCGCTAGTAAGTGAGTATGTCAAATGGGTAAACCTAACAGGCCATGGAATGTGCGAGCTTATGAACTTTTTGAAAAGTAAAAACACTCATTTAAATTAAGTAGTCATTTGTTTACAGCTGTTGTATTAAACCATTCCTTATCATTCTTCTTACAGGCGCTATAATTGGAATTTTTTCTCTCAACATTGTCGCAATAATTTATGAGCGGTTTCGGGTATTCAATTGCTTCAATCAGGGAAAGCTGCTGTTGTGTCACGTAATAATGCTCATTTGGATTCCGGCCATAGTCGTAAACATTCCAACGGCTTTCATGGTTGCTTACCAAGAGGATACCGTACCCATCATATTGAACGAAAGAGAACATCAAACAGAGATGAAGAAAGGCGTTTGCAAGCCGGTGAGCACAAATGATTTAGGGAATAAAATATTGCGTAAAAGATGTGAATTATATAAGATGGTGGGAACAGATTTTACAGCATAATCTTGTGTCTGTTTTATATTTCATTACCGCATAGGTTCTATTGTTCGGCTTGCTTGGAGCAACGGTCGTGTACGAATTTTTGAGATTTTTGTTCTTTCACGTTTCTGTTGCCTGCTACATGGTCTATGGTACTTTACAAGAACAACATGAAGCCGAGTTGCAACAAGAAACTGCAAACTTAATTTGTTTCTTTTTGTGTTACTTTCTAGCCATGTACAAGATTCGTTCAAGCTTGGCTCAACTCGACTTGCTTAAGGTTAATAACACCAAAAATAATTGTAAAACTGATTACAACAAACACATAATTGTTTGCACGGGTTTTTTTGTTTTACCTTTTAGCCCATTCCAAACAATCAGACGAGAAAGAAGGTGAAAAACATTCGGTTCATCTACGTTCACTTCATCATCTTCATTCTAATCTGGCTACCAGTTGGAGCTTTGATTTTCACATACCGAGTGAGGAAAACGAAATCCAGCAGCTCATCCACCCAGAACCTACTTATTGGTGCAATCACCGGGCTGCTCGTGTTCTTGTACCTTGTGCTCAATCCACTGATATATCTGTGCTTGGACGTGGGATGCTGCTTTTGTCTGCGAAGGAAAGACAAAAGCACATTTTCTCGTCTTGGACGGGACACGAATGCGATTGGAGAAAGCGACGAGGTGAATGCTTGCCACTCTACTGTTTGTAGTAATAAAGGGACGGAAGTGAAAGTTCATGCGTGCGCTTCAGAAGTCGCAAGTGGAAACGAAATGGAAATGGTCCGGATTCAGAGTGGCAGACAGAGTAAGATGAAAAGTCGCAGTGAATTGAAGAGAGAAGCCAAAGACGCTGACAAGAAACATCGAAGCAAGTCTAGCCGTCGTCGGGAAGAGCTGCATTCTATTGATATGAGCAGAATTTCAACGTTCATGGCCAGCTCGTCTTCATGAGTCAAATATTTATTTGCATATATACGTGTATATAATATTTATTTATAATATAAACATTTGTCTTCGTCTACGCTTATATGCAACATGTACTGATGCTAAACGTCTAAATATCCAAATGTACCCATACTGATCGTCTACTACTACTACTGGCAAAGCACTTTGTAGGTGCATCTGTCACAGATGATCTGTGTTTACCTGGGAAATGTGTACCTGTTAGAAGTATAGACGTATCCAATATTTATGTATAGAAAGTAGAGACTAATCATATCCCTTAACTCCAATATTTGAGTATTTTGGTTCAAAATATTTGTGATGGTGCGTCACTTTTCCTGCTTTCCTGCACCTGCGCATAAAGGTGTAAGTACAAACATGTCATACGATAGTGAAAATAAAACTGTGCATTCCAACTTATTGTCGTTCACAAACTTCGTTTCGTTGTGCGTGCATTAGGTGGTATTTTAATTAAGGTGTATTTATACATATCAGTTAAGAGACAAATTCATATTTGGTGACACGGTTCATATCTCTCATGCAGACTACCGACCTCACAAAATGTAATGTTCACATTGGCGTTAATAAACAACGGGAAAGAAGTAAGGCCTCCTTGAAAAACAACCAAATTGCATTTGCAAAGACAATTACAGGTTATGTTTGTGCATGAGTATATGGCGCATATACAAAATTATATTAGCATAAATGCTAAAGGGCATCGACTGAAACAGGAATTTCATTCCTTAGCACTCTACTTGTCTGGATTGTCTACGCATAATAACATTTCGCTCTCTCCCCCATAAAATACATTTATTCCAGTTGACAATGATTTCACCTTTAGCCAATTCAAACTACACGGCTTCCACACACGCTCCTACAACTCAACTTTAAATTGTAACTTGCAGCAATAAGCTGGTATATCGGATTCTACGAAATCATCTCATTATTGCAACTACTGTTGTCGCACGTGATATCCCGTGGCTAGTGAAACCATGAAAACCTGCTTATTTGAGAAGGATATGAATGTCGTAATAAGAAATAGAAAAGGATAACTAAACCGTCGCAAAACTTTGAAATTGGAACATGGAATCTTAGGTTTTTACATGCGGTTTACTTTCCATTCTCATTTGTTTGTGTTATTGTCAGATTTTAATATCAACTGACGATGGCGACATGAACAAATGTATGTATGCGCTTGTGACAGCATATATATCGGTTATGGTAAAGCTAATCATCTGTACAAAAATATTATATAATTACTTATATCATTATTATAGAATATCCTTAATTATTTTCCAACCGTTATCAGGGCGTGTATGTAAAACCATGTTCCACATTGGAGACGTACAAGACATTGCATCAATAAATCATTTTGCATACAGGTATGTGATAATATCCATTAAAGTTTCCATTATTGTCTCACAAGGAGGACAACTGAACGGAATTGATGTAATGTCGTTAGTCATACACTACAATTGTTACATATTGATTATTCGGGAAAACCGGCAATAGCAACAAGACTGTGTCGAGGTTGATACGTGGTTGATTTTTGACTATTGGTGTTTTCATAAAACGATAGAAGCCGACCTGAAGTAAAAGTGCATATTATGTGCTTGACAACACTGAGCATTGATGTTATAACCGCCACGAAAACATACATACTATCATGTCTTACAGTTTGTACAATAGCCGCTATGCCATAACGCGACACATTATTCCAAAATCATTTACGCGGTACGCCATTCAAATCAGCAGTCTTTACTTTCTAGTAAATATGACATCTGATACGTACAATGAAAGCCATTTATCTATTCTTTTATTTGGGATGGCATACTTTTTCTTGTTTGTTTAGCTAACTTGTAAAATGTCGTTGCCGAATAGGTAGAAGCACAAACAGTGGCCACTGAAAGCGACAAACGAAGTCTGTTTTTTGTAGCAAAATCCGTGTGTAGTGTGTACACTTGTGAACTGATTCAATGTGAACTGTAGAAGAATAAGAAATAGAAAATTTTAGCTTTCATGATAGAACTTTTATGTTAAAATCGAATGTCTACTTAGCTCATTATAATTTAATGAGTATGAGTCACGCAACTGGAAATATTATAGAAAGGGGATGTGTAAATTTCACGTGATTTTTAGACTAATTTAAGGATACCTGAATCAACCTTGCGCTACAGCGACTTCCACTTTCAAGCCATTTCAAGTAATTGGCTTTGTGCATCGCCTGGGCTTGTAGTCACTGGTTCCAAGCCAATAGTTTCACAAGCATAGGAAAGGAACTGTTCACTAATTGAATTTCTTTCGACTTTGAAACATTATTTTCTTTCCCTGTGTTTATAAAGGTAATGAAGAATGAGGAGAGCTGGTTTTTGAGCTCGAGTTCATTACCCATGTGGATTGAAAGTGCGTAATGTATGGAACAAATTGAAATGGAGTGAAAAGAGAGCGTTATATGGCAAGGAAGCCACCCATGGATTAATTAAAGCTGTTGAGAAATCCTGTGACGGTATTCTTTAAATGTAAACTGATCTCAAATGGATGTTGTTGATGTTTGATATTCCTTGTAGTTTAAAGATTTCATTAAATCAGATGCATGCTTACTCCAAAAGTAAAAGTGAAGATAGATATATTTAAAACATACACGCTATCAGTATAAGTATGCTTGTCCTATAGAATCCAACCAATTACATATCAGCATGTTTCTACAGTCTACAAAGCTGTTTTGTTTTTGATACTTTTATGTGCTCGCTGAATGCAATTGCCACGTGGTGCGACGCCCTCGCAAAGTGAAATGAAAAGATTGCAGACTCCACGGTTTTAAGATTTGGAAATATGAAGCCCATCACTGCATGTGCTATTTGTAGACATGAAAACATACACTTCCTCAGTCTCCGTCTTTGTGTCACTGCCATTCAAAAGAAATCTCATTTGAGAAACTCGAGAGCCAACCCTTACAAAACGAAGTACCTATAAGCGCGTTTTGCTTTCTGCCAGGCCTCCTTGTGTTTTAATGCATTCGCGAAAAGACATGAAAGATGAAATATCGTTGGAAGGAATTTAAAAGGATTATCTTTCTACGTGTTGTTTTGTTGATAACTTACATACATAAAGCCATTTCTTTACACTGTGGTATATTGTTTTGCTGGAGAGTTCCAGGAAAGGTATCATTATTATCAAGAGACGCGTGAATATCTATTTGCTGGTGCTGGTAAAGACGATATACTTCCTTTAACTTTCTTTGAATGCAGTAATCATTTGCAGACACCCATCAAGCAGCAGGAAATGGAGGAGATCTGCGGATGATACTGACGTCATAATGGACATAAAGACCTGTGCAGCATTAATGCTATCTAGACTGAACATATTCAAAACGTAATTACCACACTTATGGTATGTTAATATAATGTCTCGTTGTGGTCCACAAAGCATTTCCAACACTCTTGGGTTCAAGGTTTCCAAATATCAATATGCACTACTTTTGCGTCCACGTCTGAAAATGATGATGCCATTTTGTAAGGTTAAGTGCTATGGCGCTCTCTGCGTGGCACCCAAGCAGACGCTAGGTAAAATGTCTGAACTTCAAATTGCGAGAAATTAATATTGTTGTGAAGTGCTTACTTTTAATAATATCTCCTTTGTGGTCCAGTAGCCATTGTACAATTTTGAAGGGGTAAGGAATCCATTCTGCTGTTTCATTACTTTGCTCACTAGTTTTTGGTGAGTCGATATTAACACGTCTCCCTTTCCTTACTATATAATACCAAACGAGTTATATTTGATTTACAACATCCTAAGCCATTCCGAAAAGCCACTTTACTTTCACTGTAATATGAAATGAAGCATTTTTCTTACTCATGTCTCCCGCAGAGTCATTAGCAGATACCTTGGATCTTGCCAAATAACGCGCTATGTATTGTATTTATGTTTTCGAATTATCACATTTGGAAAATATGCTACTACTTTGAACAGTATGAACACTTGTTACTCGAAAGATTTGTTTTGTTTGCACAATCCACCTTAATTAGGGAAAATCGTGCACCAACATCATCGATCCTATTCAACATCACCCTTTCTCATTGAAAACTTGTGGAGATGTGGAGGGACTTACTTACAATTTTGAAGATATCAACAAGTTGTTTCCGGCAGTGAATTCTCCGTCAAAAATGACCTAATAGAGAAGAAATTTGGCATTAAAATTTTGACATATGTTTATGTGATGGCTTATCAAAAAGTGGTTGTTTTTACTTCCCGTCAGTGGGAGGAGATGTCAAAATTTTTGTGCCAAATTGTTTTTCCATTAGGTAATTTTTGGTAGAGAATTCATTGCCGGAAAACGGGTTTTCGATATCTACAAAATTGTTTGGGAACGGTTCATTTTGTCGGAAAACAGCAATTCAAAACATTGAAAAATTGTCGAATCTCACGCCCTCACGCTCCATCAGAACAAACCCTATATAAAAGATGGTTACACTACCCGAATCTCCTTTTAATGGGATTTCCAACACGCCACTCGGATTTTATGTCACCGGTGAACTTTGAAAGATATAGGAGTCTAAACTTGTTCATTTTTTAACATTAATCTTCTCTGATTTGAGAGCCAGTGACAAACATGTGTACTCGAATATAAAAAATCGAAAAGATACCCCTTCTTGGGCTTTTAACGAGGATTCCAAATCTGGTTTCAAAATTGAAATCGGTCAATATTTGGAAAAGTTGTGCATTACTCAAAATGACCCGTTCTCGAACACATGTTGGTAAATGGCCCCCACCATTTTGCACCCAACAGGGCGAAACTTTGCATTTTGTCGTTTTAGGTAGCCCCAAACTCAATAACAAAAACTAACCGGAATCCGAGACAAAACATTTTAGGGGGGGGTCAATCAAAATAAAAAACGCTCATAAACAGGAAATAAACAACAAATAGGTATACTGATCTCATCCTGCTAATGATCTAATATAATGTTTTGTCTAGGCGTCGACATTTTCCATTATTATAAAAAGGTGCACTTTAATTATCCTCGTAGCCTCCCTCTGAAACCAACGGCGAACAATGGCCAAAAATGAAAATGTGGAGTACAGAGCGCACAAACGTTTTTATTTTTCGATCATAAATGTGCCCATGTGGGCTACATAATGTTAGATAGTTCAATTATTTGCACACTCTCCAGCCGTCTCAGAAAGTAGTCTGAAGACATGCAAAGTTTGACTTATTTACTCCGGAGGAAGTATATTTTCTCCCACCATTTTCAAGAGAAATTGCTGGTGTGACTGTCGTTTTCTGTTAGCCAATAGCCTCTATCAAGCATAACTTATTGTTCCTTAAGAATTTCTGACAACAATAAAAATTTGTGTCTGCAACTTTTCTTAAAATGATGATATTTTCTCCGATCTCAATCTTTCTCCCGAAATTTTCTCCGGTTCAAAGCCGCGTATCCGCACACGTTTTCCATGCATGAGTCTAAATGTGGCTTCATTACCGAAAACTTCAAGGTGAGTGAGCCTTTACATTGGAACAAATTAACCAACAAACTACCACCACCTAAGCCTGTTGTCTGTTACCGGAAGTCTCGTACTACCGCCGAGATCTGATAAGTGAGAAGTAACAAGTACAAGGGGGAACAGTACTAGAAGTGAACATTTTAACAACTGTAATAAAGCCATCTCCAGTTGCTTCACTTCATTCAAAAGGTAACGTCATAAAACATACTGGTTTCAGTTTTGAGTGTATGTGAGTTTCACGTATTTTCATACTTGAGGTTAATTCCGGAATTCTTTGGTAAGCATAACAGGTTTGGGGACGATGATGGGGGATACCTCGGCTGCAAACCTGATGCTTGCTTCCGCCTGTTTGTCCTTTCCATCATTAGAAAAGAACACATAAAGGAATTGGGACTCAAAGAATTACAAGGAGATTGGTCAACCTACAGTTTTCACTTTTTTCTTTTCATGTCTCTTCTGTTATGTATTTTTAGCAGATTTTTATTAAAATATGATGTCAGCAGAAGTATAAAAGCTTTTCTAAAAGACATGCATTTGCCACATAATATGCATTTCGTGCCAATTGAATTCAATATAATATGCTGTGTTGATGACAGGTAGATGAGTTTCTTTTACCGATTACTTTTAGGCTCTTACATCTTACATCGAAATATATTCGATTATTATCATGCTGCACTTACTCGGCGAGAATAATCAGAGGCTTGATAGGGGCACCCAAAAATGCCGATTTTATAGCAAAAGTAAAAGTTGCTGGTAGGGAGTCATATTCACTGAACACAAAAGAACAAACTTCGTCTGATCGTCGACTAAAGCTGTAGAAAAACCAGAGGCTCAATTTGATATGAAAAAGCAACGCAATAAGTACCACTGTACGATAACACGTTGCTTCTTGATTGTAACTGTAACTTTGTATGGGAACCGAACTTTAGAGTATATCGCCAGTTGGACTTTCTAAAGTAAAACGTTTAATTCCACTGTACAAACTCACTTCGTTTGTGCAAAGCTTTTGTGTGTTATTAACTTGTTAGGTATGCCTGCCGTTTTTATTTACTTTTGAATCTGGCCGTGTACGTGTTTGATGGTCAGTATGTCCAAACAAAAAGGGTTGGGCTTTGGGAAAATGCTGGTTCTGTGGAACGCAAAGTACATTCCTTCAAAAACCTTCACGACGAACATTGGCTACGTAAACCTGGTTGAAGGTCACTAGGTAATATAATGTTTCCACATGACTTCGATGTACGAATCGAAACAAATTGACGACTGTAGTGTTACGTCACACGAGGAGGACAAGATTTGCTTTGATTTGTGCTTTTTAATATACTTGAAAGACTACAATATAATTTTTTGTTGAGTAGATGTTTGTGCCGGTTTGTGAACGGCCACAACTACAGCATGCAAATGAAGGCTGGTTTGACCTTTAACTATCTTTCGAAAGCGGGTGGTGCTTTGGCGGTCATTTTGGCCAAACTAGGAAACAAATTGTAAAGCAATCCCAGTCTGAAGAAAAGGATTGAAATACAAAGTATGTATCGCAAAGTACGAGAATTGAGTGACAAGCATTCATCAAATTTCAATTACGCTGTTGTGATTTATTGTTGTGAGCTCACATAATCTTTTCCCATAAACTACTGTTGTGCACAGCTGGCTCTCCTGCTGACTGAACGACAGCTTTTTTGCTTGTTGTCGATTTTGTTGTTGAATTGAAGGTTATAAGTTTATATAATTTTCCGCTTTTTAAGTTGCGCAGCATATCGAGTAGGCGAGGAGAGTCCGATATTATTTGTTATATGAAGAAATGAGATCCCAAAAATACTTTCCTGAAAATATAGGCCATTGAGTCCGAAAAGCAAACTTCCCACCTGCCACTGTGGAATTGTGAGATTAAAGGAGATAACATCACAGAATAAAAGGTTATTGCGATTGCATCAATGGTTACCAATAGAATCCGTCTGGAGATTGTCTGTGTTGATGCATACATCGCTAGGCAAAAAAATAACTGGGATGAACATAGAATCGAATGCAATTTCCACACGGAAAGCACAATTATTGATCAAAAGGATCGAGACAACAGTCAATTGTTGTGGTAGCATTGCCTAGACAGAAACAGGCTTTACAGAGGACGCTGTCAGTCCCAGTTCCGTTCCAATCAATGTAAGTGGAAAACACAATGTAACCTGGTACCTTAACGTCAAGCGTCTTTTGGTTACACAGCTGGAATCCAAAAATACTGCCAAACTGGAAATGCTGTGTGAGAGGATTTTTTATATAGGAAATCAAATGGCCCTAAATGTTTCATAAGACAAATACATAATTGTTCGTAGAATCCCATCAAGCTGTAGGAAATGAAAGAACCAAATGATTTCGTGATGACTACTATATAATCATACTGTTTCGCTCCTGCTTATACCACCCATAAGTGCCACGCTTGGTATGTCTAAAAAGCATGAACTTTGAAATATTATGCATATTATTTTTCGGCTTTGTTTGCCTGATAAGTAAATATTTGAAGTATATGTATTCAGTATTCAGTTCTTAATATGTCTAAACACTGTTTAATAGGATTCAGCAATCCTTCATTTTGACATGCAAAGAAAAATGATGATTTAAAGCTGAGCAAATTACTTTTGTGTACACTAGTTTGTATCCAATAGGCAGCACGTGTGTTTCTAGAAACATTCATAAGTAAACCTGAAAATATTTTGAGTAATAATTACTTGATATTTCAGATCGTCACTGTTTTCACTACAACGAACAAATTGTCGTTAAGCGGTGCTTTGCATAAACAAGGTTTCTATCATCGTGATGCACTTATCTTATTACACTTATTATTATGCAGATTATCTTCGCATTCTTTGCAAAACTATTAACTGACAACACAGATCTTTTAAGTTGTTTAACAACCGGATTTTAAAAAGTCGTTTCACTGAACGGACATACCAAGTTGTTGAATGGACCTTGACGTTGAGCTTATCAAATATTTCATCGGGGGAATGTCTTACAAGGGAAGGTTGTAAGGTGTAGAGAGCGCAGCGAGAAACGAGAATATGCACCTGAATCAGTTTTTTCTGCTGATTCTAACGGTATATTTAGTTTTTTGCACAAATGAAATTTGTAGAGTTTACGAGCATTTTATCATTTACTTTCTACAAACGAGTTTGTATTATGAATATCAGGTTAACTGTACGTACTACAGTTTTTCACTATTTCAAAAAATAATCTCTCAATATATCCTTAAAATACTTTATGTATTTTTGCTTTCGGGAAGATATTTAATGTGTCGCCGTTACATAGTGATGACCAAATGATGTTCAGATATGCAACTTGCAGAATTTGTATGCAGGTCCTAATTTTACTATATTCTTGGTAACTACTGGTGTGTTATCATATTACTATCATGTGGTCATGTAATTTAATATGTGAACATAATTAATAGAATTGTCATTTCAGGCTTTATTACACTTTATCTTATTTACCATGCAATCCATTTCCTAGATGTGGACCTGTTTGAATGCAGGGTCTGCACATTCCGTCCATCTAGCTCATTCTACCTCAAGTAACTTTAGTACTTGCAAATTTGCCACTAGGGCATTTTTTGTCAATTTGTACGTATCAGCGGTAATATCTTCTTGAAAGCAAAAATACATAAAATATTTTAAGGTAATATTAAGAGACTATTTTTTGAAATAGTTTAAAACTGTAGTACTTACAGTTAACTTGATATTCATAATACAAACTCGTCTGTAGAAAGTAAATAATAAAATGCCCGTAAAATCTACAAATTTCATTTGTGCAAAAAACTAAATATACCGTTAGAATCAGCAGAAAAAACTGATTCAGGAGCATATTCTCGTTTCTCTCTGCGCTCTCTACACCTCACAACCTTCCCTTGTTAGTACAAAATGAGCAGTAACAATTTGGCGATGTTATTTGTTGTAAAAATTTTAATAATTTTCGGCAGGCATTTTCAAGGTTAGTGATAAGCTACTTGTCTATGGAGGAGTTTTCATTATGTAAAAGGCATGTCTTTGTAGCAAACAGGTAGATATCTCTAGACGAGTTTTCCCATGCCTGTTGAAAAGTAGCGTGCTACTATCTGCATTCTGGTGGATATAAATAAACTAGTTTGTCAGTCAATGATAAAGTTCAGTTTCTTGCCATATTACATTTGTCGTGTCCAGGAAACTTTCATGCTCATCTCCATCATTCTTGACATGGAAGGTTTGAAACATGCTACAAATTTGTTGAAAAGTTTCCGGTGCTGGTTATATTTAACCGTATTCAAATTGTCCTTCATAACATCCTTCCCCGCTCCTAATGTTGACTTTGACTTATGGCATGATATAATAAATTTCGGGTAGTGGTAAGTTCAGAAAGAACTTTATAATTTAATTGGAATGCCACGCGTGGAATTGTCGCCTACTCCAACGGGCAAGATGATTTGGTAGAATGTGTGGTTTGTAGTTTCTTTAGCACTTATTCAATTCACCTCACTGAGATGTCCGTCGGCCTCATAGGGTGTTGAAGAATTGTTTGATGACTTTTCTGCCTATTATTTCCACCTTCAAAAATGAGGCATTAAAAAGTAAACCAGTAAAGTTTTTGTAACTAGTACGATCTGGTGTAAAATATTTAACGAGACGGATGAGAATAATATAACGTGCTCCACCATCAAACGTTACCAACTTCCACGGCTTGAAATACATCTAATTACCAATATATCATATAAGAATATAAAGGATCGCACAGACAGGAAAAAAACAACGTTTTGGTACATAGGACGGGGTCACTGGGTACGCCGCAGTGTGATGCTACACATTGCAAGATTGTTTTACAGCAGCGCGGCTACCGCTTGCTTTCTCCCGAGTGCACTACAGACACTCCAGCAATAGAATCCTTTGTACGCTGCAGCATCTAGCCAGTCTTGTCCGGAGAGAGCTCAGGTTCAGTGCTCAAATCTCACTCCATTGTGCTTCAGATGCATCTCATAAATCAAAAAAGCTTAACGGATAGCGGGGCAATATGAACAGCTCAGCGATTTGGAAACAATTTGTGCATATTTCCTCACTGGATGGGGAAGACGCTCAGGATGACGACTTTCTGTTCAATAAAGTTTCACATTTAACATCACCATCAGAGCATCACATTTCGCAACAGGTTTCCCCAGTGCCAACACTTGGTACATCTGTGATTGTTATTCTATTCGTAATTCTGTTTGTGAGTTTCGTCATCAATTTCTTGGTCCTACGCAGCGTAATCTCATTGCCAAGTAGGAAGCTAAAAAGGTACACAAAATAGTTTGGGACGCACACACCCTCTCTCCATGTGGGCATTCTAACCTTTTTAATTGGATCCAATTTCATATTTGTGTACAGGCCAGCAACTATTCTTGTAGCCCACTTGAGTAGCATTGCAATTCTCTTTGCAGTCCTGTGCGTGGTGCTGGTAAGCGAGTACATTAAATGGGTGGACCTAACTGGAGTAGGATTGTGCGAATTTATGAACTTTTTGAAAAGTAAAGAAACTGATTCGAATTACACAACAGCGGTTTATCCTGCTTTTCTATTCTCTTGAGAACTACTATTATCTTTCCTTTCAGGCACAATCATTGGAATTTTTACCCTAAACATTGTTGCCATAATTTACGAACGGTTCCGGGCATTCAATTGCTTCAACCACGGAAAGCTGCTACTGTGCCGGGTAATAATGCTCGTATGGATTACGGGCATAGTCGCAAACATTCCAACGGCATTCATGGTTACGTACAAAGAGAATGTCGAAACTATCAGCATTAACGAAATTGAACAACAAATAGAGATGAAGAAAGGCATGTGCGTGCCGGTAAGTACAAATAATTTCCGGGATATGTTGCAATAATACTGGGAAATTCTATTTTATAAATTGAACATGAGTACGAAATTGGTACGAAATTACATAACAACATGTTTTTGTTTTTATTTCATTACCACACAGATTCTATTGTTTGGAACGTTTGGAGTTACGGTGTTGTACGAATTTTTGAGATTTGTTCTGTTCCACGTTTCCGTCGCCTGCTACATGGTCTACGGTACGATAGCAATTTTTTATGATGAGTTAAATCACCAATTGTAAATTAAATCTGTTTTTGCTTTGTGCGTGAAATTCCTTCTAGCCATGCACAAACTTCGCTCAAAGTTGGCCCATCTCCACTTGCTGAAGGTCATATAAAAACTTACATTTTGATTGATTAAAGCTTTATTATGTAATCCAATGTACTTGGCGCTAGTTATTTACTTATGCTGTATAATATATTTCGCCCTCTAGCCCACTCCCAACGAACAGACGAGAAAGAAAGTGAAAAATATTCGATTCATCTACGTCCACTTCATCATCTTCATTCTAATCTGGCTCCCAGTTGGAGCTCTGATTTTCACATACCGAGTGAGAACGACAATGTCCAGTTCCCCTAGCAAGAATATACTTATAGGAGCAATTACCGGATTGCTCGTGTTCTTGTATCTTGTGCTCAATCCACTGATATATCTCTGCTTGGACGTTGGATGCTGCTTCTGTCTGCGAGGAAAAAATAAGAGTACATTTACCTGTTTTCATCGCGACACGCAAGACATAGCAGCAGTGGACGAGGTGAATCGGTGCAATTCTATTATCGTGAGTGACAAAGGGACAGACGTGAAGGTTAATGCGTGCACTTCAGTTCAAGCCAGCGGAAACGAAATGGATATAGTGGGCTCTCAGAGTCGTGAAAGTGGTATTACGAGCAAGATGAAAAGTCGCACTAAATTTAGGAGAGAAGCCAGAATTGCTGAGAGGAGGCGAAGAAAGTCTAGCCGTATAAGACAAGAGACACATTCTGTTGACATGAGCAGGATTTCAACGTTTGTTGCCAGTTCATCGTCATGAGTCAAGCATTCATTCTCATATATTACTGTAAATGCTTGAAGTCGTAATTTGTGTCCGTTTAGCCTTCTATATAAAATATAACAATTCTCATTTCTGTACAAAACCTGTACCTGAACAAGATTTTGCGAAAGCCAACATGTCATAAAACGGTGAAAATAAAATTGTACATATGTGGTTTTCCAGAAACCTGTGATTGATATCATATAATTTATTTTCATCCAAGTCATCTCCAGTTAACTTAATACATGCAGTGTGATGCCCAACTAAATTTTAGACCTTGACTTAAGCATGTCGTACAAAATGCGTAATCCGATACTGAGTTATATATAGCGTGTTCCACTTTTTATCTGAATTCAATTCGGAGTTCTCTACGTGCCACATAATTTCCATTAATTTGCCTGAAATCTATGGAAAAGAACATAATATGGCACTGAACAAGGCAAGGAAGCGAAGGTCATCGATTCTAAAATTGTTCAAGGCCTGCTTGCGTTGATAGTGATATAAGAACAAGCTATTTCGGAAAGAATGCATACGCGAATTCAACTGACGTTTTTGGAAAATGCGTCAGAGTCAATTGGAATTGCAATGCTTAAAAATAAACAGAATCCCAACGGATGTTGTCGCGTCAACAAATAAGCCTTTGGGTTGGTCACTTTCTTCACTCGGAAAGCCTTGCCACGGCGTTGTGTTGCGCTGCCCCATAGTAAAATGAAAAGACTACCTATTCAGGGATTGTAAGCCACTAGTGGATGTAAAAATAGATACTCACATTTTTACATTCGTGCAATTTCATTCAAGAGAAAATTAAATTCCAAAATCTGATGAACCCATGCTACTTTTCACTGCATACAGGATGACATGTGGTTTGACGCAAAGCCATAGTAAAGCTCTGGTGAGGCCTTTGCCATTTACTGATGGATTGAACAAAGTAAACTATATGTTTCCTATCTACACTTAAAGCCTGTTCACTATATCTGACTCTTTCCTTTTCCAGCACAAATCCAGGAAGATTATCAAAAGTATCAAGGGATGGATAGCGGTACAAAGAATGAAGATCCACTTACCTAGATAAACTTTCTCTGAAAGCAGTAATCCTTTGACGGCCATAACGCAGCAGGAGATGAAGGGCAACGGGACCTGGTATGCTATAGGCTAAAACATTTGAACTGCGCACAGGAAAATTTTAGCCAAGAATGGAATTTGAGCTAGCATATTGCTAATAATCCTCAACTTTGAAAGAGCCTAATATAATTATAATTGTCATTGAATGGATGATAATATCAGTTGGAATATGTAGTGTCTTTATAAGCGTCAACGTCAAATGACTGATGAATTATGATGTCGTTATGACATTCAGATTTTGAACTTCAACTGTCAAGATGAATGGAATAATATCAGGAGTTACGTTGTCGCTGCGATATATTCAGTCTTCAAATCCGTTTACATTCTACAAACCCAATCGCTGAAGTGTTTAGAATTTAACAGTGTTCCAGAATGCTTCATCTGCTCCATTTCCATCCAAACTAATAATCTAAAGTTCCAGTCTGAATTGCTAATGAAATAACCCTGCAAATATGTCAAACTATTTCAAACTACTGGAGTGGAATTGCAGAAATAATATATACAAGTGAACGCATATTTATTCTGTGGCAAAACCTTGTGGGTTTTCTTGAAGAAGTAAAAGTAAAAATCCATACATAAACAACTCATCCACTCACAACCTACCAATATATTGAAGCTGTCCTAGTAAAACGTACATGTAGACAAGAAGACTATTTTTCTTTTTGTTTGCTCTTCATGCAAAAGTTTAATTTTCCACTAGAATGAGCTATCAGAGGAAATCGTCTACATTTCAACTTGTTTCGGCTCTTGTGCACAACACTGATTTTGCTTTGGTGATTATATGAGCAAATTGAAAGTCTTAGACGTTTGTTGTGACTACGCAAAAATGTAAATTTCATGCAGTTATACTGGTAGGATGTTTTTATTACAAGGTTCGTGTTGTGTTTTCAGTGAGACCGTGTCACAGTATGGATTTCTCCTATTTCCTGAAGGTTTCTAAAAATGCATAGAAAAAGAAAGGATTATTGTCGTATAGAGGTAGAATGAGATAGCGGAGATTCACAAAATTTGTTGACAAATGTCAAATCTTAACATTCTACATAAATTTGGTCAGTAAACTGGGAAAACTAATCTTGAGCAGATGATGATTGTGAACAATTGGTCGCAAAGTACATACATATACATGATCATTATATTAACAACATTCGTATTTTTTCTTCCTTTGTGTTTACACAGCAAACAATATTTCTTGATTTCATGCATAGCAGTTGTTGAAAAGAAAATATATAGCTTACAACTGAGAAATTGTTAGCCTAACATAACGAACCAATTATTACCAAAGTGATGACCGGAACTCACAACGACCTTATTGAATTTTCAGCTTGGAACGCAGAAAGCTAGCCACATACTTTCCTTCATCCAGCCAAACGATGAAAGGATGATGTTTGAAGCATCCGAATTTGAATTATTATGTCACAAACTTGATCCGCTGACTGACAATGAGTCAACAAATTGATATTCAGTCCAAAGCTTCCTCAACCGTACACTTAACACGTACGGGTTGAGGTCCAACCGCGAGTCACCATTGACATTCACTCACAAACAAGTTCAAAGATTTTTCTTAGCAGATTTGCATTGGATATTCTATTTCCGTTCTATTTCAGTACTTTAAATAAACATTCCTCCCACACAAGCTATCTGCGACGCAAAATGTAATTTTTTATTTGTTTTGCTGTGCATAAAAAAGATCGTCTGGGAAACTATCTAGGTCGTTGACAAACAAGATTACAGAATAATAATGCTATTGCGTATATATGTGATAAAATGGACGAGGTTAAATGTTCAAGGACATCCCCAACCGCAAAGTCTGCAAAAATTCTATTTGATTTCTAGTTTACATTGCAGCCAACCAGTGGCAGATAACCGATCCAATTACTCTCTGAATCAAGTCCCGCCAGATATAAACTTTGCATTCTGAGATGTATTCCATTAGTACTTATTATTTTTGTTGGCAAAATTAGGTAATTATATTTGTGTGGTTTTCACAGGAGGATACAATTTACACGTGGATCAGTAAGCGCACATGAGTTACAGCGCAGTTTTCTCGTTACTGCTTTTTCTAAAGGCAGGTTAAAGTCATTAAGCGAGCTTTTCCACGCGTCGCACATGACACACTCAAAAGTTGTAAAAATAAATATAATGAATAAGTAATCAGGCCCGCGGCCCACGTATCATATGGGATACTGAAGTGGTCTTTGGTTACTTATTAATTTGTTACAAGTTTAGGCTTATTTCTTTAGCTTGTAAGCGTATTTCCTGTCCCCCTATTTTTGTAACAGAGTTTCTATGTAGGGATTGGGTTTCATATTTCATGACTTCCGTTTAACAGGTTTTGTTAAAATTTAACCATGGCTTCCATAAATAACTATCGACGGCAGAGACGGGAAATCATGTACATTTGTATATCAATGTATATATTCTTGAGCATTGTATATACTAAGAATCCTTTTACATCGTCTAGAGAAAAGTAGGTACACCTGTACGAAAATAACTATATTACTGCAATGTAGTGTATTCAGGAATTCGACTACAAATTTTTAATATCGCATCATTTTGCTTATGGCTGCTCCATCCAATGAAATTCATTCCGCTATCTTTTGCTTGAGTAATTTTTTTGTACATTGTTTGCTCTTGGGAAACATTAGCAATATCATTAAAATTTCACGTGAACGGAATTCCGTACTCACAATCAGTGGGCATGAAATATTTTCCTTGTACGCTTGGCTTAATTTAAGGATGCATTGAAATGTAAATTATTTGAAATATTAGTACGTCTTGTTTAAAGATATATAAACAAATTTGTGTGCATTTGAGTTCTTGAAAACAATCGATACCGTATGCATAATTAGGAGAGCTAAATGGGAATAGTCGAACGAACGCGTACTTAATTTTGTACACTGCTGCCGTTATGAATATTACATGGGTTCGTTATTTCGTGTTATTACGGTAACAGCGATTTTGACGATGCATCCGAAAAATGTTGTTCCGGTGGATTGGGAAAAGTGCGCGCAGACGTTAGCCTCATTATGAACGGGAAGGCTTTCCGCTATCCTTGAAAATAAAATGTCATCAATCATTGTCGGATTCTGACGTAGTTTATCACGTCGGTAATTACTAAAGCAGCACGTGTTACTAATTAATTCATTTTAAAATAACGCACCTGATGCCGACAACGACGCAGAGACGAACCGCTGCAGTCCTTCCGCTGTGTATAAGTATCTCACAAAGGCATACATAGATACCAACACTCCACAAATTCTGTTCGTAAGGTCATCGAAATTTAGCTTCAACGCATGGATTATTCAGTAAACTAGCAACCCTCAATTCCACTCGCATACCGACTGACTTTTTACTTCTCTTGGAATTCATTGTTGTTGTTGCTGTGCTTATTTTGTTCATGTAATCAAATCCTGCTTTCATGCTAGTTTCTCTGGGCGAATCCGGTGGCATTTGTTTGGACCGGATGACTCTGTTGACGTCATAAATAAAAATCTCCCTTGTCTATTCTTCATATAGTTGAATTGATGAAATGTTCTTATCTCAAATGGTGAATCACAGATTTCTCCGGAGTAACAATGTCAGAACAGACACGAGTACACCATTTCAAAGCCTAATTGCGAATCATTATGGAAGTGCGTTGTAGAGAGCTGAGAGAAGGAATGAGGATTGAACAGATGAATAGAATATATGCGACTTATTTAGTCTAGAACCCCTACTCCGGGTCAAACCTGTCGGTAGACGTCATCACTTAGACATTAGGGTTCCAATCCACAGAGATAAGCAGTTTCTACTGTAAGCTCAAGTTCAGCAATCAATAAATTGGAACCGAACAATGCAACGTTACTGTGAAACGGGAAGTGCTACTGAAGATGTTGAATTGTGATATGAATAGGAACCAATATATGGCAAACGACGACAGAGAACCATGGAATGTGTCAAATTGTCCTCGAATATCCCCTTTCGCATTTGACACGTAATGAAAAATGATGGTGCAATTTTTGCCAAAAATAAATTGATTTTGTGCAAATTATTTCTAAACCAAGATGTGACTGGTTCATACATCATACGGAGAGACACTCATGTTCGTGCTTGACATATCATCTCCGTCATTTCGAGAGGTAGACTGACATGAGTGGAGCGTGTATGGTGTTGATATTTTTTGTTGTTGACACGAGAAAATGCATTAGCCTCACCAACTGACACGTTCATCCATAGATCTCATCTCATCACAAAGCTTATGTAATGTTGTGTTCACTCCTTTGGTTGGGCAGTGAAAATTGGGTAAACGTGAGCGTACCGGAACACGTATTAAATTGACAAATTGGGTTCCAATATTTTTAATTAAAATTGATGTGTGCCTTATTGCACATTAGGGAGGTTCAATGACCATGATGGGTCCCGAACTGTTGCATACCTAACTGTCTTTCTTATGCATACATTACTGAGCTATTCTGCTTAAAGCATGTTGCTCTACAATTGCATACACATAACGTGATTTCCATGTAGATTAATTATATTCCTTTCTACGAAAAACAACACAAACATAGTCAGTCATAACAGCCTTAAGTATACTACAAGGATAGGAAATTTACCGCTGAGGATTGCCTATTATGATTGTAATTAATGTTCCGTAGCCATTAATTTAAGAACAATTTCGGCACTGACGTAACACTTTCTTCGGGGAGAATATGAATTTACCGTCATTGAATTTTAACGCATAAATTTAACATAGTTTGCATATTTTAAGGTACGTTTAATCGTACAGATAACTTTAACTACTACTTAAATACAATTTCTACTATTATACTAAAGTTTCATATATTTCTACATACGTTGCTGTGCAATTCTCCAGACATTTGCGTTTTACATACTTATGCTAGAAAAATCTACAGTTAGCTTCCGATGAAATTACCCATCGAGTCATGAATATTCACACGAATTAAAAGGGTACTTGATCTTCCACTGAGGGCCAAACAAAGGGCTCCTGAAATTCTGGAACATGTCTGAGATATTTTTGTCCGTTGATTGGATGACATTACTGCAATGTCAGAACCCACGTCAGAGTGACTCCACTCTATCAAATAGTCGTTATTTTTGTACTTTGTTTTCGGGAACGACAGAAATGAGGTAGATCCTTTCCATGCTTCGTGGAGAGCTAAGATTGAAGAACAAGTTTATTGAATGAATGTATTTCAAATATATGTTTATATATTTCTTGCGAGACTATAATATCCTAAGGCAACGTCAAGTCTCATACGTTTCCAATTATTTTTAATTTGGAGAAAAGGCTTCCCCTGTTGTAGATAGACTGCTCGACAACATGACATGGATCATATCCTTTTCCCTCTGACTCGCCAGAAAACAGCTTTTCATTCTGAAGTGTAGTATTCCATTTGTCAGTTCGATGGTGTTACTCTAGACCCAATTCAAGTGCTCCACATATTTAAGTGCACCTACGATTTGATTAGTTACGCATCGAAAATCAAAGTCTGACGGTTACCTGCGTGGTAGAAAATAAAAATTGTTTTGATTTCCACACTCCAACGACAACAATATAAGTAAACCGAGAGGGAAATGGAATAATGTTAAGATCCATTGATATATGTAATACACCTAGATTATTTTCCTGTTTTACCTAGTGAGGGGATTATTTACTGCTTGCTTGATAAAGTTTATTCGTTATCTGCAATATATGATCAGTATTCATTGGGGATAATATAAGTTTAGAATAAAGCACAATGAACCACATTTATCACAGAAATATTTATTCGTAATAAATCCGAGGAAATAATTTTATTTTTAGTACATTGTGCGCATTCTGTAGAATAAATTACAAAAATTGTGTATTACAAAATGGCTCTAAATGAGTTCTCAATGCTAATATGTATGCATTGTTCATTAGAATCGGTATTACTCGTAATTATTCAGTGTTGGGAATTACAGACTAAACGTATAATTTTAGCCCAAGTTATCGCATTGTTCACATAAAAACAATATTTCTATACAATGAATGTTGCCTATGTTAAGTGCCAGTAATAGTATTTCGCATTCTATTATTCAAACAAATGGACTTGCAGGTGAAAATTTATCAGGTAATAGGGATGGAAATGACGTAGTGAACATTGTTCTTCAGATACTATCACCAAGAATGATATGAAACTGAACGTCCAAATGGATTTGCCAGGAGCACAGAAAACGCAAAGGAGTTGAAGTTAATTTAATCAGAGCAGAAAATAGAATTCAACCAGAGCATCTGCTAACATTGCGGTGTAACTGACATATGGACTGGATAACTAATGACATTTTCGACTTATCTTAATAATGCACAAATATGTATTTAGGCATACATATGCTACCAATTAAGAAAGTCAGCTTTAATTAGCCCCTTCTATTTGTAGACTCCCGTGATCCTAATATACAATTCTTTCACCAGCATCATCAGTTGCATTTATTTATATGAAAGCACTTACGGATTGATGTGTGCATTGTCTGCGTATCATTATGCCTTGTCGACGAATGTGAGACAACGTGAAAGCATCAGTCTACAGAAGACACTTTGCGGCGAAATTAACGCGGTCTCCATTAGATCAATATTAATGTTCTGCGGCACGCTTTATTGTGATTTCATGTAAGACGCCATCACAATGTCTCGTTTTCTCTTTGTCCTCGCACAATATTTCGTCAATCTATACTAACAAGTCTAAAAGACAGGACCGATCTTAAGACTGAATTAAACATGGTTAGAAATGAGCATTTTCGCGAACGTACACAACACAACTGGAATATAAGTATGATTTTTTTTGTCGTTCATGAAAGTGATATTGCAATTAAAACAGTCATGTAGCAACGAATACCAACTTAAAGATTGTAATATGACTTTATGCAATTCCGACACATACAAAATTAATTGGATGCTCTCCGGCAACGGTATTAAACCCAGGCAAGCCGAAACGGTGAAATGAAGTGTATGATGTAATCAACAAGGGTCCAATGGTTATCTAAATGTGTAAGCCTTTCGTGGAACCTCGGGCCACCACATAAAGTTCAATAGACAATAACAATGTTTGAGCAATGTTTAATCAAACAACTTGAATGTACGTGCATGACAATTTCTAATGGTAATATTTTTGGGCAGCAATACTTAAAAGGAAGCAGTTGAATTTAGAAAACTTTAAATGGAGGAGGAATTTCATGGTTATAATTAATTGAACCGCTGGTCCTGGAAATTAAGCGACTTGCAACTAGGAAAATAGTTTAATTTCTGAAACAATTTGAACTTCGCTCTTGCTAATGTGTTCAATATTACTGTTGTGAAAAGCCATTCCATTAGTGAAATAAATCGCTGCAACCGAAATACAGTAAACCATTTGAGTGAATTGGTTCATCTCTTATGTTTTAAGTATATAAAGTTTTTGATTGTCATGAAGACACCAGCCCGTTTCCAATTTGACGAGTATTACATACAACAAGTCATGAACGAGCAGATAACGCCAGCATATCTTCAATATATCTTGTAATAATGACTGAAGCGGATACCCTTTACTTGTCCTTGCCTGAAATGAACATGAAAAGAGTTTTCTTCAGATATACGAAAAAACATTCATAAAGCTTTCTAAGTTACGTTATTTTTCAATGTTGAAATTTTGCCGACAGATTCAGAGGAACGTGTCCCTTTCTTCCCACAACACTTATGTGCGAGCATGTGCATGGTGAAATACTCTCTTTTGATAGGACTTGCTCGCACAATGAAATTCAGTGGAAAGTGAAATCTCTGTGGGAGGATTCTCCAACAATAATGTTTATTACATGTTTCTTACAATGTTCTCCGTAGGGCTCATATCGATCTTTCGCCTCCTTATAAATTGAAGGAGATAGACACTACGATAATGTGCTTCAGGTTAAGTAATCCCAATAAAATATATTGCTGTCTAGACTATACAGCGTTTTTGCGAATGGTTACTAGGACGTGGTTAAATTTACACTTTACGACCTCAATTTTGAGGTACTTATTTTGCTATCGGTGTACCAATATAAGTACTCTCAGTGATTATTATACATACCATGTTACATGATTCATGTATCAAATAGTACTCAAGTTTCACAAGCCGTCCGGTATTAGCTACTGGCATTTAATGGAATACGATTTTGCAATTTATTTGACAAAGTTGCTTTTGGGTGCATTAGTTTGCACTCAACAGGCCATAGGCGGGGTTCATGTAAGATTCACAAATGAATTTGTGTAAGTGTATGTACTTGAAATTTCTTTTATTTCAACGTCACACTTTTTCACAATCACACATCACATGTTCTATTGTTTTTTGTGCGAGAGAGAAAATGCAACTACTGCACTTTCGTTTAACTTTCTCTTTTCCAGTTTGCACTTACACAGATTAGTACCAAAAAATGGCAAATAATCTATGATATGTACATATTATGTATTTTCGCACGTTCTACATCTAATGAATAATGCATTGAGCATTCATGCATGCAGCAACTCGCCAATTTGCTATTGCTCTCGGCAAAACTATTTTTGTTTCTCTTGCCACCTTTGCTGTAATCCTTTGTTCTGCCACTTTGCCATACAGAAAAGGCTACAGGAACATGAAATTCAAGTAGATAGGTTACTATAGCCAAACATATACCATTATTTTTGTGCTGCGGCACGCGTAGTTATATCATGCAAGATGATGATGCATTGTCGATTGTTGGTTTCTCCGTGCCCTCCAGAAACCAAGCGGCAGCAAGTAAGCATAAAGTTGGTGTAAAATACTGTATAAATTATAAAGGTAATGCATGTAACTGCGAATTCCAATTTCTAGATTACATTATGACTTGATGTGATGCTGTCGAATACAAAATAGGTTTAAAGAAAATATATGTGCCTGCTCTTCAAAGTCAATACACACAAAATGGACATTTTTCTGCACGCACTATTTCACACCGCATTTTAATTGTTATTTAATCAGAGATGTTTGGAATTCTTGTTCCTGGTATTGCTGCTTATTGGAAGTATAATTTTCCACTCCACTTACCATTAGAAATGCTTTCAATAGTATTATCTGCCGGAATATGTTGGTGTCGTAATAAAGTGGAAAGATATAATTCGTAATAGCAATTAATATTTTGTGAAATACCAATTTTTAATTTGATATGTAGTCAAGATTCTATACACAACACCCCATTCGGTGTATTGCTCAGCAAACTGTATTAAAGGGAGATTGGTCACAATAGAGAATGGCGTGTGTGATATAATCAGCAAGGGACAAATGAAAAGTTAATAGGTATGTGGGTTTTTCGTAGACGCTCTCCCATAACAGGAAGTGCAGTAGACAATAACAACGGTAATGTTGGACCATTAACATGATATTCCTCAATTATGTAATTTGATAAGTTTTAAATCTAGGAAGGGTTGACTTGATAACGCCATCATATCGTCAAAACATTTTGGAATGCATATTGTAATGGCAGAAGCGCATGCTCTTTTCTTGTCATTGTCTATACAGAAATGAAAGCAGCTTCCTTTGAATTTACGTGAAATATCGAAATTGCTTTCTTAGTACGTTGTTCTTCAATGTCGAAATTTTACACTCAGATGAACTTGCCCTGTTTTCACCAGATTTTTGTGCAAGCTTGCCATTACACATTTCAAGGCTGCCTTTAATTTAACGTCCGCCAGCATATGTATCTAGAAATGCTCTCTTGAGTCGTGAGTGGCTCACACAATGAAATGCAGTGGAAAAGGAAATCTCTGCGGAGAATTCCCCAGGAATAATGAATATTACATGATGTATATTATATTGTTCACCGTTCTTTCTCCTGAAATTCCATAACGCGTATAAAGTGAAAGTTATTGTTATGTGTTACAGAGATTCACAAAGGGTATTACTGTCTAGACTATATAGATTTTGCGACAGGGTACTAGGACGTGTTTACAATTTTGTGTGACGACGCGAATTTCAAGGTATTTTGCTGTCGGTGTACCCATGTATCTGATTATTCAGTGATTATCATACGATGTACCAAAAAAGTTTCAGAAAACGTTGGTTCTCTCAGTCAATGGAAAACAACTACGGGATGGAAAAATTGCATTTTGGTTCATTACTTCGCACCCAACACGTTCTAGGCGTGGTTCATGTAAGATTGTGTAACAATACGTTCATGAAATTGAAATACTATTCACTTTCTTCTCCCTGAAAATGGAAGTCTATTGATTCTTACTATTTCATCCTTTTTATGTCACCGTTTCATCACCACACATCAAACTGTCGCATTGAGAATGATTTCCAATACATATTGAATTATTTGATTCATTTTGTCTGTTGTTGCTTTTTTATGGTATAGAAATGCAATCAGCAGCAAAGCGAGGAATTGCAAAGAAGGTAAAAATAATACGAACGGCTCAGGAATATCACCGACAAAAATGCATTGACATTTGGCATGGCTTTTTATTATATGTCACCTTGGGTACATTGCTAGACTGTTTCGTGACACATCTTTCTTGGTCACCTACAGTCCATTAGGATAACAGGGATAATGCCGCTTCAAAGAAATTCAATCCGGGTTTACGTTCCATAACTGTTGCCATTTGAGTATACCTAGTGCACTTTCGTTCAACTTTCTCTTTTCCCGTTTCTGCACCCACAGACCCGTAAACAACAACAGCAAACAACCTGACAAACGTGATGGGTTCACTGGGTACGTTCCGTCTCATAGCATGTACGGAATGCTACGTAGTCTGCCTTTGCGCTGCTTTCCCTTTCGTTGGATTTACAAGTGCTCACTTTCTGTCGAGACTACAGACTTTCCAGCAAAACATCAAATACGTCTGCAAATTCGAGGCAGTCGGGTGCAGCCAGCGCTGAGGAGCACAACACTCGTATCTCATATGAAGCAACGTAATGTGAGTAACGTTTATAGACGATTTGCAGAATACTGGGGCAAAATGAACATCTCGGCAATTTCGCAAAGATTCTCGCCCGATTCTTCCCACGGACAACCAAACAGCCCGGTTGAGAATTTGGTGCCAAATAAAATGCCTCATTTAGTGCTAACAGCAAGTTCACCGGTGATTGTTGTTCTTTTTGGGATTATGTTTGCGAGTTTGGTTATCAACTTCATAGTTTTATATACAGTGATCTCATTGCCAAACAAGAAACGAAAAAGGTAAATAGAGAAGATATGTACATTTGTCTAAAAGCTTGAAATATATTCTAAACTTTTAAAACGGATGTTTACACTTGTTCACAGGCCCGCAACTATACTGGTGGCTCATTTGAGCAGCATTGCGATCCTCTTTGCGTTATTATGTGCGGCGCTGGTAAGCGAGTACATTCAATGGGTGGACCTAAGCGGATCCATAATGTGCAAATTTATATACTTTTTAGCAAGTAAAGGAGAATACAATTTATTCGCCATTTCTTTAGACTATGCAATTTGTAATATTGTTTCGACATTTTATTTGCAGGTACAGTAATTGGAATCTTTTCGCTCAACATTGTTGCGATAATTTTTGAGCGCTTCCGAGTGTTCAATTGCTTCAACCACGGAAAGCTACTATTATGTCGAGTAATATTGCTTGTGTGGATTACAGCTATAGCCGCAAACATTCCAACAGCTTTCATGATTGCATACAAAGAGAATATCATGCCAATCAGTGAAAGTAGAAGCAATCAAAAGACCGAAATCAGTAGAGGAATTTGCAAGCCGGTAAGAACTTACCTAAATATGTTATGAAAACGATATGAGGAATTTGTAATTATTAAAATCATTTGGCAAAATATGATATTTTATTTCATATAACCATGAAGATCACATTGCTGAACTCATTTGAAGCTACCGTCATTTATGAATTTTTGAGATTTGCGCTCTTCCACGTATCGGTTGTCTGCTACATTCTCTATGGTACGGTAATACTGGCGCAATAAATTAAAATGCATCTATGGATGAATTCTCAGAATATTTTTTTTGTGTAATTCTCTAGCCATTTACAAAATTCGCTCAAACTTGGCAAATCTAAAGCTGCTAAAGGTAGATGATTCGGATTGTAATAATAATCCTAATTTTAGTTAATAACCTTTTCGGCTAATCGCAATCTGTTACTATTCTCAGCCAACCCCCAACGAACCAATGCGAAGGAAATTGCAAACTATCCGGTTCATCTACGTCCACCTTATCATATTCATTCTTATCTGGCTACCAGTTGGAGTACTTGTTTTTGCCTATCGAGTGAGGACGACAACGCCCAGTTCATCTAGCAAGAATTTACTTATAGCAGCAGTTAGCGGACTGCTTGTATTCCTGTATCTTGTGCTCAATCCACTGATTTATCTTTGCTTGGACGTTGGATACTGTTTTTTCTGTGCACCAAGCAACTGCTGCAGCTCCTGCTCGTATGTTCGACGCGAGACAAAGGAAATTTGTAACGAATATGAAATACGTCCTGATGTATGCGACAACACAGTAACAAAAGTGAACGTTAATGAGTGTACAGCAGACCTTGGTAATGGAAACGGAATTGAAATGGCGTACATTCAAAGTGAAAGTGGAAGAGAAAGTAGGATAAAATGTTGTAGAAAATTGAACAAAGGCAGCATCATTGTTCAAGGGAAGTGTAGAGTAAAATCAAAGCGTCAACAAGAAAATGAGCATTCCGCGGATATAAGCAGAATTTCAACGATCATGGCTAGCTCCTCTGTATCAATCAACCATGATCTGGGATGTTAGCATGTGTTGGAGTTATATTAAGCAAGAACTTTCAGAGTTAGTAGACGGCAGTGGCTATGGGCGTCATTATGCTCGAGTGAAAGCACTGTGAATTCTGCTTCAAAGATATGCGACAATTAAAAGTGCTCAAACAAACCATTTTTCGCAATCATGCGTTATATCTCTGATTTTCTAAGACTAAAATCAGAGTTTCAGGATGATTTCTGATTTCCGTGTTTGTAGGCTGTGGCTCCAATTTATCGTGCATGAGATTTTCGGAAAATTTTTATGTTCACAAAAAGTTTCTAATGAAAACTATTTCTGCCTACCGACTGGATTTTACTTGTGCGTACTGCTCTGAGTTTTGTGTTTACCAGATCCCAGCATTTGTTGGTGCGCAACTGATGACAGATGAAGGTCAAACAACATTCCTAGCCATTGTATATTTCTGTGCAACATTTCTTGGAATACTACACCATAAATACATTTCCATGTGAAACCCTGTACCTGAGCATTATGTCAAATCTATTGTGCATACAGAAATTTGATAATTGAAAATAAAATGATATTAAGGAAATGTATATATAAGTATGTTCCTCGATGACATGGGACTTCATATGAAAAACTAAATAATACTCAAATAATATTGTAGTTCATTGTGATACATATTGTGTAATAAATGCTACATTATTTATATTTTCAGACGTGTATACAACGTCCAACGTGATACTATTGGTTCCATACCCTCGCTAGTTTGGTAAACAAGAACATGAAAGTATCTTTAAATGTCACATCAACATCACGAATTCAAACCCACACATGCACGACTGAATAGTTTTTCCCTATGAAAACAAGACGTCACAGGAACTTGCAAAATATTGATATTTGTACGTACGTCTAGGAAAGGTTTGGCAATAATGGCAAATATGTCAGATAAGCAGATCAATTATTTCAAAACTTCAAGCAAAATGAAAACGTTAGCAAGTCATATTTCGCAACATGTATAAAAAAGGATCTCACAGCTAGATGCATGCAATCTAAACATGTAGCCTTATACGTATCCTGTTAATTCCCACCATGAAGATACTCTTCCAGTAAATTCCCACCATGTGGATTTCACATCACCATATGTATTTTTAAAATTATGAACGCCCAAGACGTACACACGATTTGTATATACATTACCTGCATGTGTATTCCAAGTTTCAATAAACTTTCATGATAAATGTATTTGCGTTCTTTCAAAGTACCTCGAGCAGACTGGCGCGGCGTACATTTTCTTAATAGGAGTTTTTGGATGTTACTAAACAAGCAATGAGGTTAGAAGGAAATTTGCACTAAATCACTTTTACATATAGACCACTGACACAAATTGATGGCGATAGCGGCAACACGATAGTCATGATGAGAAAGTGTGAAATGGTTGCATGAGCAACAGAATAATTAGATGAGCATTGAATCAGAATGTCGTTGGCAATGCATATCGAACCACAGTGCAAAATGAAACTGACAAAGCAAATGGGGACTGTATTCCTTTGAAATGAGCCGAAACGCAGAGCACACTGTCGTGTCCAATTACCCTGGAACGCATAATGAGTAATTTAGCTATGCAATATTCATGGGAGCCACCACCGCACCTGTGTGATGTAACAATGCAGTAGCAGTTTGAGAGACAATAGAAGTGCTTTCTTTTGCCCATTGCTGTTCGTGTGAAAATTGAATTTTCAACGCAAATGAATTACATTATCGCAAGATGTCACAAGGCAGGATATTACAATTTGCACTCTCCTTTCATTGATCAGGTGCCCAATTAATTTGTAAATACCGAATTCCGCTTCGCCATCATTGTTTTATTGCTCATTAGAATTTAGTCTTCTAGAATTTATGACATTGTCAACTACGTTTCCTTCTCCTCATGGTACACCTGAAATATTACTCTGAGCTCTTGCGTATGTTTAAACCCCATCCACTAGAGAATTCGTGTCTGTAAATAAACGACGTCAGCGAAAGTTGAGTATGTATGTGTATATGATTTAGTTAATAAATGTTCAGGTAGAAAGTTAATACACGATAAGGTTGTGATGATTTGAAGCCTAGGATCATTTCAAGGAATGAAAATATTTGAAAGGTTAGTACGCCAAACTTTTAGAATAATTTTAGAAATAGTGTGTAGAAAAAGTTTTAGATTTGGAGTCGTCAACGCCAAGGATGACGTAAATTTGATGGCCTTGTCGCAAATTCGCAGTCGAACTTTTCATTGGCAGTTTATTTTTAACTTCAAGGCATTTCGAGACCTGATGTTGACATAGGTAGCACCTGTCTGTGTATTTGGGAATTATTAAATATAATGAATGTTTACGATGGATTTTATATATAACCTTATCGTCTATTGAAAGTGCTTCGAGGGACGTAAACTGAATGAATTTCATACTGTTGTCGTTGGGTCGATGAATATTGAGATTTTTCCCGGTTCGCTTGCCAAATGGAATTTTCGAAAGTAATTGTTATTCTTTGCTATTAAAAATAGTTACCCTATTTTAATCATTTAATGTTCTTTAGACGTCATTGAAAGCAATGTCATATAGGTAAAGCAGAGGCACAATCAGGCCAAACTGGAAGCATCAGGTGTGTTTCGTTAAGAATATAGATTCAGTTTGAATAAAACTACGGTCATTCTAACTCTTTGAATACTTGCAATAAACCAAATTGTGCAACTCCAAAAATGTAATATTTGTTTTCCATTTGTCTATTTTTGCTGATGGAATGAATGCACTGATGCATGGATGGTACATTAAATTTTACTATATCACTTTAAAAGAAAAGGCAGGATGGAGAAAGTGAGGCTAAACATCCGCATCTTATTGGCGGTATAGAATTTCTATACTTTAAGTGATGTGAAAGTCAACTGGTGTCTCACAAAACGCTTCCGAGAATGAAATGGAAATGGTATGCATTGAAAGTGGAGTAATGGTGCCACCAGCCGATGAGTTGGAGTAGAGAAAGCCGTCTGGGGTCGGTAAATAGCTTTTTGGTTCAGCTTTGTGAAAGTTGAAATCTTGTGGTGTACAAAATGTATAAAATTAGTTTGAACTCTCCTAATTTATCATAGCGACAGCCATTGGTTTTCTTGTAGTGAATTTATTTATACATTTGAACTGCACATTTGTAGAGCTGATTCTGTGTGCTATGTGGACTAGTTGTAAATGCTTCTACACACGTTCCTTATTGACCTTGACAACAAATCAAAATATTACAATATTATAAGGGACCAGGAATCCAGTGTCGATTAATCAACGTTACTCGTTTACGCTGTCGCCTTCAAGTGAAAATTTTCGAAATGTATGGTCTTGTTGATCTACGTGAATTTATTCTTGGATTTCCACGGTAATCTTCTGCTACAACTAAAATTCACGTAAAATTGAGTGAAATCGTCAGACTCGAAGAACATGCTTGCTGAACTATAGGTACACGATGTTGTCATTTTTGTCAAGCACCACAAATCAACAATTACATATAGCAACAGCGTACAAAATCTATCATAGCCAAGCCAAGAGAGATTTGCTAAAATGTATTTCGCCATACACCTTGGAGCGTTCATTTGTACATGTCCTTTAGTTGTCCTTGATTGGCCGGAATGGAACATATGGAGTATGAGGGACATTGCAGAATTTTGACAGGTGATGGTACAAACATAGGTAAACTGAAAGTCATTGAGTCTGACTGAGTGAGTTCAATGCTTCCATGTGTTGAGAGCGAAAGTGACTTATGAATCACATTGAAGTTGGAGTATAGTGACGAGCGAAAACAATTTCGCAAACAAACGAAGATGCCACATTGTTATTGATAAAATGTCGTGCCAAACGTATCATATATTTGGTAGCACATTCTTTAGAAATGAGTGGAGCCGCAACGGATGATGCCAATTTATACATACATAGTATATCAGTAAAGCGACAACAGTGAACAGAGAGCAGACCCAATGATTTTCAGATATCAGTCCCACAATTATACGTCAGTAAAACAAGTGAAAGCACAATTGCAGCACAGCATTATGATATTTCAGACAAAACTCAAATTTACAGAACGAACTCGTTGAACATATCTTCACCAAGACAATTAAATTGCAGCTTATCTACTAGAACCAGCTTGTTTCGAAGCCTGTCGTAGATTTGTGAAACTTTCACCGTGACCGTCTTTGCCACATGTTGTGACGTGCGACTAAAGTGCTATGAAAGTTAAGTTTATATTGGAAGGAATGTGAAATAATATTTTCGTATTTTTCACTGTGTGGTTCATCCACGATTCATAAATACCACATCACTGAAATACGATTTGTTGGCTGCTGCAACTCGCGATTAACTGAAAACCTTACTAAAAACCATCTATCAACGGTTGGAAAGGAACTGCTGCAACGATTACATGTTGGTGTGCACCATAATACAAAACTTGTCGGAAAGTAATGAAATGTCATTTTTTAATAGTTGTCAAATTAAATAGTTTGATAAATTTCTTGTCCTTGAGTGGATAATAATGACGAGTTATTCTTCCTTGACTTGTACGTTCCATTTGGCAAATGATAAATAATGTAACGGTGTAATGCTTTTATGGTATTCTTGATACCTTACCTTCACCCATTTGTACCAAAATTTTATGCGTCCAAACAATTTCTCATATTAGCGAGTATGTAAAGCAGTCTAGACTTTCGAAGTGGAAAATTCTATGACAGTGCAACTACAATTACCACAGCACAATGACAAGCCAGTCTTTCCAGAGCACAGCTACACAACTATGTTCCAATATTAATCAATCCACTATTTATATAGCAATCCAGATGAGAAATGTTTTACAGTTCTCGGGGCAACATAGACATCCCTGCCATTCTAGATACTCTGGATTTACATTTAGCATATTCGTTGTCTGTATCAACAAGATTCTAGTTTAGACAAAAGTCTGTGGCATATCGGTGTGGAGAAAGTCGTTGTCCTATTTGCAGCATATTAAGTTAAGAGAGAGTTGATGAAAGTAATTACAAATTCGGAATGACGTGTATTTATCTGCATTGCTGTCGTGTTATACAACACGCATTTTAAGATGTTACATAATATGAACTATCTCTTACTCTATTTGTGTACCCACATGAGCCTATACATTTTAAAAAACTTGGTGAAAACAGTAGAACAGCTCTAGATGATAAATTGTGTCAAGTTGAGAGGAAGTGTCACACTTCCTTTATGCCAGGCATTTTTTGTAAATCAGGAAGTTAAGCTAAAAGAAAGCAATGTGAATGGCCAAACGGTTAAGGAAAAAGCCAATTTAACAAAATTGGACCATTTCAAGATATGATCACTAGTAGGTCAATTTTGGGTGCATTAAAGTCCTTCAAGCTTCACGTCCACACTCACAACCAAGATGGCAAATGGTCGCTAGTGTAGTTTGACCAAGGCGATTAAACAGCCTTACGGTCAAGACGGTGCATTAAAATAACTCAGTTATGACATATGCACCCCCATTCAATTTGCTTGATTTGGTACTTGGGCTTCCAATAAACTTCAAATTAACGGCTGGAAACATATCATATCTGAAACAAATTCCGCATCAATTAATCACTGATTAATAACGAGACATATTTGTGGTGCCCGGTGTCTAACTTATGCATTTTTTATAAACAAGATATATTTATTTCCTCGGATGTTTTGAAATAGGTAATCCATCAACGAGACGGCAACGCTTTCACGAAAAATATTCATACGAAGCTGTTTCACGGGCTTTTGAAGTAAAATTATGCTACATTTGCGACATTTTGGACAAATCTGTAACAACCTACCACACTACACATTGTAAACGATCATGCAAGGAGAAACGTTTTTTTGCGCAGTTTATTATTTTATGATCACTAAAAACAAATTATGACAAGAGCCATAAATCATAATAGAGGATGCGGATGATCTATATTTTATTTTTGAGTACATATGGGATATTCTGTTTCCGATAAGTTTCTGCGTTTCCCCGAGAAATGTATACATACATTTTGATTTTAAACACATGGAGCGTAACCTTGGTAAACTAATTTGATAATGGAAATGTCATTTAATTTCTATCTACACACCCAAGGGTATCTGCCTCTGCTAACAAGGTCAACAATTTTATTCCTGATTCCTGAACACGTAATTCCATCAATCGCTTCTAATGTAGCAGTTACCGTAAAGAAATCGTTAACGTTGAACCACATGGGTAGTTCTCAGCGAAAATCGACCTTCTTCGGTAGAAAATGAATACCGTATGTTTTTGGTTTAAGACGCGGACACATACAGAAATGCATGGGCCCACGCCTTTAACAAAAAACATACGGTATTCATTTTATACTGAAGAATGTCGGTTTTCGCTGAGAACTACCCATATTTCTTACATTGCCATGTACGTATTTTGTGTTTGTCCAGAAACGTGAATCTGCATAAGTAGCTCAACACATAATTGTGCTGCAACGGCATATATTGCATAACAAAACAATAAGTTGGCCTTGTGAACACGACAGGTTGTTTTGCGAGAAACGTACTGAACATTTATATCCGACAATGTGACTCGTGTAATCTAAACAGAAATTATGTTTCGTGATGTATCTGAGCTTCTATAAGTTAATAGAGATAGGACATAAGTGATGTCGCAATGTGGAAATACTGGCTTTGTTAATTATGCTTTAGCTTGAATGTTGTATAGGAATTTACCATATCCCTTTGACAGAGGAAGCCAGAAAGGACAAAAAGATGAGAAACACGCAGATTGCAATTCGTGGCACAAAAGTTAACCGGTACGTTACATAACGAGGCACCAAAAATGAAATGGAAATGTTATACTCTATAAGTGCTAGTAGGAAAACTCTACCAACGGCCGTCTGAGATGGATCAGAGATAAAAATTGATTAACAAATGGGGTCGGTAAAACCCTTTTGTAGTTCTGCTTTGTCAAAATTGTACTTTTGTACTGCACTAAATGTATAAACTGACAGTGTTTGAGCAGAACTCTCCAAAATTATCAAATCGTCATGACTTGACTTTCAAGTAGTGAGTTTACTCTAACTGCACAATTGAAATCTGATTGTGTCTGTCATCAAAATTATGGTGTTCGCTTCGCGCACACGTTCTTAATTTCCCTTTACAATAAATCAAAGTAATGTGAAAACATAAGAAGCCACATAGTAAAGAGATCCAGTTTTGAATAACAGCGTTACCTCAGACGGCTGACGATTCAGCCGCATTTTATTTGAACGTTATTGGTCATGATAATATACCGAACTAAACTCAAGACTTTTATGATAATCTTCAATTGAAACTATAATGCACGTGACTAAACTAAAAGGAACTGGTCATGCTCATTTAGTGACAATATAATTGTCACTAAATGTGCGTGCCATATCACAGATAATGTTGTAGTTGTCCTTGCATTGAAACAATAGACGTCAACCTTGAAATGTGTTCTGGTATTTCCATGTACATTTGTATGGTTTGCTTGTCTAGAAACGTGCTCTTGCATAATTTATTCAATTCACAATGTGCTACAACGGAACATATTGTAAACGAGAACCATGCGCTACTATGAATTAATTAGAAATAACCTCCAGGGCAATTTTTATAATTTTAATAAGACTGGTTTCAAGATTGTATTGCAGCGGACTAAAGTGTACTCTTAATTTTATTAACTAAAGCCGAATGCAAAATGTCATCCTTTCAACACCATGCTAGAGACAAAATTTTTTGTGTATCAGAGATTTTTCTGAAATGTTGCCATATTGTATAAAAGCAATACGTCATATCTTACCGGCACGCATGTGAGACTACCTTAAAGGATACTGTGGAATATTTTGGGAATGCACGATTCTCGCTGAACCCGTAATGGGTCCTTATAAGTTCTGTTAATGCAGAAAGTATTATGATGTTTCAATAATTATCGTAATTTGCGTATGCCTTTTTATGATTTTAATTCTAAAATGAATTACCTCACTCTCAAGACAATAATACCTACTTAGAACCTGGTTTGTATTATATGTACCACGGCCATCACACAATATCCAAAATATCTGTGGTTCTGTAAGATATCAATTGGCACCAGACCATAGTTAATTTTATGAAATACCCAACGAGCATATAATATAAAAACCTTCACTTCAACACCAACTGGTCTGTAATACAGTGTTTCCATTTTCGGGGAAATAATAATATATTCAATCGACAACCGGAATGATTTCAGGTTGTCCTCTAAATATTTAGGAGCTGTGGATTACAGAGTCTGTCGCAATGAAAAAGTAATTATGGAACAATATGGATTTTGAAGCAATTATCAAAAACTTTTGCTGCTTTACTTCATTTCCTATTTTGCTTCTGATATACATTGTGCTAATTCACCAGCAGCTAATTTGTATTTAATTTTATCAAAAACTGGAGGCGGGCAATAACTATTGGGATGTAATGTAAACTTATTTTCTATAAATTTAAACGATGGTGATGGACCGACAGGTGACGGCGAAAACAATAGAATATTCCATTATGCATTCATGATTTCTACAAGGTGTTGAGTTTGCCGTTTACATCAGCTTTCAGGCCAGTAAGCTGGAAAAATATTTTGGTATAATATTAATATTAAATTACACCCACAAATTCATGCTCATTGTCATGTCCGTTATCCTCATACGAACGTCGAACCAAATGAACATCGGTGAAGGAAGAAAAGGAGCTTGTCGGACAAGCAGGCCATTACAGATCCAATGCATTATATATGATTCACTTAAGATTTTATTGATCACGCTCAGTTCATTGGAATGAATTAACATTAAAATGTAACTCATCAATATATAACGTCGGTGACGTGTGAGCAGTATTTGTTCAACAACAAGTCTTTCCACGATCTTGTCTACTTTGCTCTTCAATTGTTGAATAAATAATTTTGAAGCTCTGACAATTCTCAAGTCAATTTGCGATCATCTATTGGATTGAAAATTTAATTTGAATACAATGCAATTGTATTTTCTCATTCAATCTATCCTTAAATGTATTGCAACTCATTTTTAGTCAACTCCAACTTACAGTTTGTTTGGTGACATAAGCTCAATTTTATATTGCCCCAGCGAAATCGAATATCGTTACATTTAACCGGTATCGTGTCAGTGTATGAGCTGAAAATAGATAGATAACTATGCATAAAATGGACTTCTAACATATTTTTCTGATCGCATGGTTTATTCTAACATTGTCATGTCTTCGGGTTACATTATTGATTGATTGACTGACACAACAAAAGAAAACATACTTTATGTCAAATTCAGGGGATATTTTAGAAACATCTGATCAGCTTGCTTTTGCCATACGATTGCTACGTCTCTATCAGAATATAAATAGTTTCCGAAAATATCAACGGGCATCATTACAGTTTTGTGTGTTTTGGACCGTACACGGAAAGAAGCGGAAAACTTATTCTACCCAACAATGGCTGGTATAATGGCAGCCGCAGCTAAGATATTTTGGTTTGAATTTATGTGTATTGTTTCCTTGGGAAGCAGCGCAAAAGTAAGTTTCTAGAATCTAAACCAATATTTTTTTCCAAACTCATTCAAATATTACAGAATTTCATTTCAATTTAGATCAGCATTGGAGCCAACTGGGATCAAATGAACGCCAATAACGGGGTCGACCTAGAATTGGACCGCTTCGACATCTCACTGACCGCACAACTGCAAAATGTACTCAACCATAGATTTGGCAGCGTGAATGATGCACTTACCGATTTTATGAAAGACTCCAGCAGCGAAGAAGAAAACAACGATGGTGCGGATGGATTCTGGGAACAAACGAAACAATCCGTCACTAAGTCTGAGGCACTCGCTGAACTTGATTGTTTTACGATCCAGTTGATAGTTTTGCTGAAAGATCTTGAGAAAAATAATGCCACAAATCCAACTAATGAAACCATATCAATCTATAGAAACACTCTTAAAAATATTTTTAGCTTCTTACCAAATGGAACTTGTTCACGTACTAGTACTAATTCGAAGAAACATAATGGGTCCGTCGTGGAGTATAGTGATGACCGCCCACAAATTTCAATTAATAAAGGATTGCAAGAGTTGCTGGCTTTGCCCATTCAAAACACAGGTGATACTGTTAAAGCATTGCTACATTTTTTGAATTGTGCAGCGAAGCCTACACGAAAGACAGAATTCAAGGAAAGCTTATTCAGCCAGCAATAAAAACAGCTGGTTGTTTATTTCCGGCAACTGTGAACGCATCCAGAACTGCACCTACTACCCAAAAATCCGTTTTGAAACAGATTGGTACCCAGCTCAGTAATGGAATAAACTCTGTGGCTAAGGCAACTCAATTGCGCTCCCGTCGCCCAACTGTCGGATAACTGATTTCACTGAACGTGCACTTATGACAATTTCTCTAATTTCTCTTGAATTGTATATTAGAATTAAAGGTTTATTTATTCAGGCAACTAAAAAAATTGGCATTGTTATACGATACATCATGGATAATGTTGTTATGTCAAAGCCTAATTAATTTCAAATTGGTATTAAATTAATTAAAATTCGAATCTTTACAAACTTTTACTTCTTTTTGTTCAGAAGGAAAACACACAATATTTTAAAATCATTTCAAAAGCAATAAAATAATTTTTATCCATTCAAAAACTTCGGGAATTTCATCTAGAACTGAAGGTTCCATTGACTTGTCCCGCGCGTATCCCACTGAAAGCTTTCCAGATGCAGCATGCAAAACATTTATTGCTCGGTCCATTGCTCACTCTCCGTTTATGGAATTCCGTAAGACCCATGAGCATGCACCGACCTATGAAATTCTTCCGAGACATACATCTTACGGGTTTGATTTAATTTTCTTTGGAACAGTGAATGGAAATGGGACAAGGTGAAACAAGGGGAGTACTTATACGGCACAATGTGAGTGCCACTCATTTATATAAAAATGAGTGAAATGTGTGGTATGTTTTAAGACAAAGAACAAGATTACATGCGATGGTATTCCGTATCTTTTATTGTGAATATGGATTATGATTTGCACAAAACTACAAGCGACGAATCCATTCCCATCCAGGTTCAGCAAATCTATATTTAAATTGTCGATTTTTGTTCGTGTGAAATATTGGTGCATCATGCAAGTGGTATTCATTTATATTAGTGAGAATAGGCAAGAAAACTCTCCGTGCAAAGTCATCACGGCAATGAAGATGATTAGCATTGATAGTGAGAGTGGTATGGAAATTTAGTCGGCAGATATAAAACCATGATTGGTTAGTGGCATCAGCGTTCACGTGCAATCCAATTAGTCAATGCTAAGTTCTGTGGTTGTAGCTATATTGCTTTTAATTGCAGAAGTAAACTGTTTTTACTGTACTGCATGAAATCATTTGGTGGCGATGAATATGTACTTAAAAGATATATTATGATCGGCTAGATAACATTTTATTTGTCCCGTGAAAATTTGACTTCAAAATATAATAATGTACATATTAATCACGCACTGTCACAGAACCCTGTAGTTGAAAACGCGCTACATATTTGGAGACCTTCTTTCAGCTTTGTATTCATTGAAAGTTTAATTTTGAACATTGATGATGAGATAATTCATTATTTCCTAACCGTTGTCATTCTATCATCTCGCTGATGTTGGTTGGTAGAAGTTTTTTTGCCTTGTGGTATCGTAGTTAACAAGAAAGGATATGTGATCCAGATATTGCGAATTTTGCGGCACATTATTTGATAATGTTTCAAGAACTCCTTTGACAACAACACAATCAGTGCCCCTGACTGCTACAAAATGCTCTTGATTATACAAAAATACCTCGGATCAATTATGCTTCATCATAACCGTTTCATTTACATAATCAATACATGAAGGATTCCGTAATGCTGGGAGCGAGACTTAAACGTGTTTGAAATTGCCATAAGCGTATAACATCGTATTGCTGTGAGTGCCATTACTTTTTCTGTTTCTCACCAACTTCCACCGTCAGATTTCAAGCCGTTCTTCATTGGACAAAGAGTACAAGCATATTTCATTTTTTAGCAAGTATAATCTTTCGTATTTATATCAGGTATTTCACCTGGATACAATATGCAGCGTTCTCATGTTTATATAGTGTCCTTTAACCATCCTTATTTGCTTTCTAAGGTCCATGAGGGGGGAAAGGGACATATGGCTTGCTTGTGGGGACAAAGGGAAATACTTACTTGTGTTAAGAGCAGGAGTGAGTTATGAAACTGAAGTAGAAAGAAGAGAACTATTTCGCTAAGAAACCACACAGCCACTGACCACACATTTTGCCAACCGTTATTTGGTATCGTATTCTTTAGAGATGAGCAGATCCCCTAGGGATTTATACATATTTCAAGTATCACGATAGCGACCGCACTGTACAGGTCCAATGATTTTAACGCTAGCGTCCCATGACTACGCGTAAGTAAAAACAAGTGAAAGCAAGATTACAGCACATTTTTATATACCGTTTCCAATAAAGATAAAATTTCCATTAAAGACTCAATTTTGCTTGCTGACCGTTGAATCTGCCTTAACCAAATTAACTACATTCCTGCTTGTGTCTTGTATATACAAACAAAGCTAGTATGTATTGTTTTATCACTTGTCTTTACATGGTGAAAGCTGTCATCTTGTGTTGTGCTGTCATCTATCTTTACATGGTGAAAGAGAAATGAACGGAGAATTAATATATTGGATGAGATGTGTAGCAATATTTTTGCTATGCACTGTTTGTACTTTCTAATTTATGGTCGATAACTGACCTTTATGTAATATCCTGTCGTTGGATAGTTGGTGAAAATGTTTAAATAATATTAGTAAACAGAAAAGCAGTAAAATCAAGTAACGTTAATAGAAGTCCTGCCTATAAGCGAAGGTGCTTCGGCCAAAAGGGTCTGAGCCAATCATAATTGAAACAGTGTTCATGTTCTCTCGTGTTGTCGAGTCTGTGAACCAGTTTAGACTTTCCAGCAAGAAAATCAAATGAAAGTTGCAATTTTTGGCCAGTGTCGCGAGAAGAGAGCTGCCACATTGCAACCCTTATGTGAAACAAAACACTCTTTGCTTAATATATAATATATGCGGAAAGCCTTACAGATCTCGGGGCAACATGAATGCCTCTGCCATAATGTAACGTATTTAACATATCTTTCCCACGGTTGGGAAAGCAGTTACCATGACGAATAGCAGTTTACTAAATTCGCCATGTTCAAATAAATTCGAATTGGTTCTATACGTAACACAAGTGCTAAAGCAAGCAAACCGGTGATTTTTATCATCGACGGAATGACATATGCACGAGTTTGGTTGTGAGACTTACAGTTCTATATTCCGAGATCTAATCGTCACATCTGAAACTGAAGAGGTAAATAAAAGCAATATGTACATTACAAGCTTACGTATTACGTAAACTTTTTAATTAATTCGAAATTCATGTATTCTGTTTCTAGATATTGTGGATTTACATTCTCAACATGCGTTGTTGGGTGTACCACCAAGACAAATTTAAATTTAGACAAAGCTCTCTGAAGAATCAGTAAGAAGAAAGTCCTTGTCCTATTGCATCGTATAAAGTTATGAGAAAATTGAGGAAACTTGTAGCAAATTTCAAAGCACACGCACTTATCTCCATTCCTTTGTGTTATGCAACCAGCACTTGAGATGTTACATAAGAACTCTTACTCTGTTTGAGTGCTACCATGATCCCACACCCTCTCTACAAGTCACAGAAAATAAAGCAACGCCAGATGATAAATTCCTTGGAAAGTGGAAATGAGTAGGACTCTTTTTGTAAGACTGGAATGCAAGCTAAACGAAGAATAGTGGCAACTGCTACATACTTACCAATGCTCTATGTTGCTTCTTCATGGATTCATCTCATCGTCTCTCCCATTTCATCAAGTTCTATCATCGTTTCACTCCAATTAGATTACGTCTATGTCTACGTGTACGCAAGTATTTGCAGAAGACGCTATCCAAAGTAGATGTTGTTAGTGTCTTCGGTTGTACTTGTTATGCAACAACCATTTGAGATGCTACACATAACTAATGCTTTCTGGGGATGACTACTTTCACATTTGTACATTACAAAGTTAAAATACAGCTGGTGATGATAAACTGTATCAAGTTGAGAGGAAGCGTACTGGCATCTCTTTATATGGAAGAGAAACACAACTGAAAAAAGGGAAATGGTTGCGTGAGAACTGATACACACTGCCCGGACTTAACTAAAGCTTGTCAAGGACAAGTCAAGGACACCGGTGATTGCATTCATCGTCGGAATTGGTGCTTTCTGTTTGCTACTTTGGTTACAAATCTGTTATAGATCAATACGCCGTGATTTCATTACCAAATCAGAGACTTAAAGGATAAATAAAAATAAATACACATTACAAACTTGGCAAGTCACTCCTATACCCATGAGTATAACTATATGAATTCCGACTATGTAACAATACATTTTGGACATACATTTACCACGTTTACTGAGTATGTTATGAAGATTTGAATATGAACAAAACTCTTAGCCACGTCTGTGTGGTAAAGTACTTATTTTCTTTAGCACAGAAAGTTAGAAGAAAGTTGAAGAAACTAGTAACACATTTCAAAGCCCATTTACACACGTCTCTGCATTAATGAAGTATTATGCAACCAGCATTTAAAATTTTACGTACGAAGTAACTATTGCTCTATTTGAGAATTCACATGCCCCTCAACAGTATCAACAAGTCAAAGAAAATAATAGGCAGCGTTAGATAATAAAATAATGCAAAGTTGAGGGGAAATATGTAGGTCTTTTTAATAAAACATTAAGGAAAGCTGATAAAGGGAAATGATAGTGATGTAACTAACTATTACCCAATACTGCCCTATATTACTTGTGAAAGACGGCATGTAATCTCCAGAGTGGAGAACAGTCATTCAGCACAAATGAAATTACATTTGAGAAAGTTGATGGTGCGGGAGCACATTAGACTTCCATTCGTTTTGCATTAGAGCAACAAATGAAAATGCTGATACTGCCCCGCTGTTATCCTGTGTGGAGTCACACGTTACACTAGCGCATCTACCTTAAATATGATATTCGGAACAAGACTTAAGATTTAATTAGCAGATCTTTTGAACATGGAGTGAACGGAAGTAATACCCATCAAATTGCTTTGATCTACAAGATCATTTATTTTGCGAATTTTGATAGGTTGGCGCAGGGAAATTGCTTTTGTGGAAAAGAGCGACATTCCCAACAAGAATTCCCAACAACCAAATAGCTCTGAACAGTCAAAATATATTTTTAAACTTTCAAAATGTCGCCGCGGTCGTACTAGAATAGACGTAGAAAAGCATTTGTGCAATAGATTGCATTTTAAGGCAAAATTTATTTTTAATGCATCAACAAAAACTATACGACACTGCCAACATATTAGGTAAATACCTATCAAAGTGAAGTAAGCATACTACTTATGCACAAAGAAACTGCAATAGTGAAAGAAAGAAATGCTTGTATGTTTACAATCGCTATAAACAAATGATGGCAAGAGCCATAAAGCGTAAAAATTATTGGATTATTCAGATTATATTTGGATACGGCAGATTCGCCTTGCGATACGTTTCAGCGCTAGCCTGAGAAATAAATACATTTTTGCTTCGAACTAACGAATCATAACCTGGGTAAACTGATTTGACATTGGAAATGTCAAAATCATTTATCTACACACATTTGCGTATCTACCAATGCTAAGGTCAACAGCTTCCATTCCAGCATGTTGTAATGCATTCTTCAAAGCTTAAAACATTCACTCCTGCAATCGTTTCACAAGTGATGTAGGTATATAAAAACATTGCTAAAAGCTCATCTTGTGTCTTGCTTTGAGCTTTGTAAACAATTTATGGATTCTCTTATCATAAATTCATGTGGCTTAAAGTTCACTTCTGTTTGACCTCGGCTAACATGACTGAAATTGACACTGTTGTTACTTCATCATGGTGCTCAAACATGCTTGTTGCATGTTGATAACCTGCTGCTCGTATTTTATATTGAATGCTAATCCAAGCTGGTGCCAGAACTGTGTTTCAGTTTTTGCTATAAACTTTCTACATTGAAATCATTTTTATAAATGATTATTTCATTTCTCCATAGACCTTCACGGTAACAACTTAGGTATATCAGAATTCCTTAAATCATAAAAACATGAAGACAAGTACAAATTATTTCTTAGATTTTGGAAATTCTGCCACCGTTTTCTGCATTGCCGTGACGACAATATTGTTAGCATATTTAATTTACAACTCGAAAAAAATTAAGTCTCAACTTCCTCCAGGACCACTCGGCATACCTCTACTCGGAAATTTGTTGCAAGTTGTAAAGAATCCACATTTGAAATTTTCGTTATGGGCTAAACAGTACGGAAAAATCTATACAATTTACCTGGCCAACAGACCTGCCGTTGTTGTGAGTGATGTGAAATGGGTGAAGGAGCTGTTTTCAACATCGGCGTCCACCGGAAAGTTCAAAACTGACACCATTCTCCTCATCACGCAAGGATCATACGGCGTTGCAAACACAGAGGGGAGCGCATGGGCGGAGCAAAGGCTGTTTTGTATGCGCAGTCTAAGACAACTTGGGTTTGGAAAGGGTAGCTCAATGGAACCCTTAATTTTGCAGGAGGTCAACGACGTCTGTGATTGGATTCTGGAGACAAGCAGGAATGAATCTAGGGGTCTTGTTGACTTGCGTCGTGTGCTTGGCCAGGCAACTGTAAATGCTCTTTGGATTCTTCTGACCGGTGAAAGATTCAAATTAGAAGATACTGAGTCGCAAAACATGTGGCGTGACCTGATGGAGTCAATACAGTACTCGATGAAAACTGGACTCGGATTTTTTCCTTGGTTGAAATATTTGGCTCGTAAATGGTCTGGGTACGTGGATCTGGACAAATCTGCTAAAAAAGTTAATGCATTTATCGGGAGAAAGTTTGAAGAGCATAAGGCGACATATGTCGAGGGAAAATCCAGAGACCTCATAGACATGTATACAGAACATATGAACAAAACGAATAAAAGCAATGATGATAAAAGTACATTCTTCGGGAAGACTGGGTGGCTCAATAGTTTGAGCTCTGTTGTGGAGCTGTTTATCGGAGGCGCAGAGTCCAGTACCATCACGCTGAAATGGGCATCAGTGTACCTGAGTCATAATCCAGATGTTCAGGCAAAATTCCAAGCTGAGATTGACGAGGTGCTTGGAAGGGACAGGGATCCATCATTGTCCGACAGAGTCCGGTAAAAATAATTTAGTGAATTCGCCATTATTTTAACTACTACCAACTTGTTTAGTTGTGAATTTCGAAGATTTATTTTTTATTTTGATTTAGGATGCCTTATACCGAAGCCGTCATACTGGAGACATTGCGATATTCCTCGATAGGTCCAATTGGAATTCCTCACGAGCTCCTTGAAGACGTAACCTTCAAAGGCTACATACTACCCAAAGGATTGATTTTGATGGCGAATCTGTACCACATTCATCATGATCCAGAAATTTGGGGTGATCCGGAGGAGTTTCGGCCGGAAAGATTTCTCGATGAGGGACAAAAGCTAAAGGAATATTTGATACCATTCCAAGCGGGCAAGCGACAATGTTTGGGGGAGCCGTTGGCAAAGGATGTGTTGTTTCTATTTTTGGTGAAATTATTCCAACAGTTCAAATTTAGTCCCAACCCAAGTTTGTCAAAGGAGGACTATTTCAGGGCAGATGTTGGGCTTGGTCTGTTCCCGAGGCACTCCGAATTTATAATTACTCCAAGATGAGTTTGCTGTAAGCAAATCGGTATGAATGCATGCATGTAAATATTTGATTTGATAAATTTGATTTATGAAAGCCAATAACATCAACATTTTTGTCATCATTTTATTTCGTTACACTTTGAGACGACTAGATGCTTTATAAGAAACATTTGTAATTTCCAGAACATATTTGTTTTTAGAAGTAATTCAACACGCCGTGGTAAGATATTTCCTAATTATGACTTAATAAAATCATGATACCGTAAATACGATACAAGCCTATTTAAACTTTATATTATAAAGGAAAGACAGCAGGTATGCCGAACCAAGGAAAATGTGAAACAAAAAATTTAACCGCTTGCACATAAGGAAAAATAATATTTTAAATTTTCTTTACAAAATGGCATGTCAGAAATGTCAAATGGGTCACTTGTACATGTGTACAAATGCAAGAAATGTCGAAATAATGTAAAATCCGGTGACACAATCCACAGAATTGAATTCATGTTTCGAGTCTGACTGAACCAAGTATTCCCATTTTTGTCATGCAGTGACATAATATACATGATCATGCGTGCTTTTATGCATTTTGTTGTAGAGAAGTTTTGCATTTTAATATTTTAATTTATTTATCGTCTAGAAACAACAAATTTTGAACATCCAGGCATCAAAATAATTCCCACATCTTGCCTAAAGTAATCCTCCTTAGAAATACTTGAATCTGGCCGCAGGCTGAATTTCTGTAGAATTTTCGTCACAAATAGAAAGAGTATGTCCCGAGCCAACGGTTCACCTAAACACTGCCTCTTTCCAGCTTGAAATGGTACCAAGTATTCCTTGAGCTTCCGTCCTTCTACGGTTAGAAATCTCTCGGGACGAAATTCGTCAGGATCGCCCCAAATGTCCGGGTCATGATGAACGTGGTATATATTTGCCATTAGAATCAGACCCTTTGGCAATGTGTAGCCATGGAAGGTGACATCATCCAACAGCTCGTGTGGAATTCCAAACAAAAATATAGAAGACAGTCGAAGAGTTTCCAGAATTACGGCTTCTGTATAACTCATCCTAGTAATTATAAAAATAATAGACATTTATAGTCTTGATTAAAGTTTAAAAATTATAAAGCTGAAGGATATGTTTACTTACTTCGCCCTGTCCGCCAAGGTAGGGTCCCTTTCACTTCCAACAACCTCGTCAATTTCATTCTGCACTTTTGCCTGAATCTCAGTATTAAAACTTAAATAAATTAACAGCCAATTGATTGTCGTTGACGTTGTCTCCGTGCCCGCCATAAATATCTCCGTCACAGAACTCAAACTATTGCTACGCCCTAATTTCCCAAAAAAGCTACTCTCCGTGTTACTATTTGCCATTGTTTTATTTAAATGCTCAATATAAGCGTCTATCAGGTCCCGTTTCTGGCCTTCAACATACGACTGCTTGTGCTCTTCAAACTTACTGCTGATAAATTCATGCAAGTTCCTACATGTGTTTTCCAAATCCACGAAACCAGAAAGTTTAGGTGCAATGTATTTCAGCCACGGGAAAAATCCTAATCCAGATTTCATCGTGTATTGAGCCGCCTCAGTCACACTGGATAACAATTTGTAAGTTTTCGCATCACCAAACTGTATCCTTTCCCCAACGACCAAAACCCACAAGGCATTTACAGTTGCCTGATAAAGGACATGTCTGATGTCTAAACTTCCATGAGGCTCCTCCTGGCTCGTGTTGCCAATCCATGCGCAAAGCTCATGCGCTTCTTGCAAAATCAAGGGCTCCATCGAACTGCTTTTTCCGTATCCCAGTTCCCTCAAAGCCCGTATGCAAAACTGCCTCTGCTCTTCCCACGCGCTTCCCTCTGTGTTTATGATTCCGTTGGGGCCTCGGGTTATAACCAAAATTGTGTCAGTTTTAAACTTTCCGGTGGATGCCATTGTTCCAAAGAGTTCCTTCATCCACTTGGGGTCATTTACACAGAGTGCCGGTCTGTTTGCCATGTGAATTGTGTACATTTTCCCGTACTGTCTAGCCCAGCTCGAAAGTTTCAGGTGGGGATCCTTTACCATTTGAAGTAAATTGCCGAGAAGGGGTACGCCCATTGGACCGGGAGGAAGTTTGGGTCTTTTGGAAACGACTGTGATGTAATATGCCACATATAAAGCAACTGCAGTAGAAAGTAGAATGGCAGAGTTTCCAAATTCTGGAAAATATAAACTCTCCGGTCCCATTGTTGCTGCTTGTTCAGTAGACTGAATTTAATATGTTGTGTGTTTACACGGGTAGTTCTACCGGAGAAATAAAGATACGATATCTGTCTGATTGCTCCTTTCACAGATTTTTGGTGGTGAGTAGGTCGTTAGCTCGTGGGGATATTTTTGTGACTCAAAACCGGTTTCGGTTAATACGATGTATGATGGGCAGACAATTTTGGTAATATATCCAGCCTGTTGCAAGCAAACTAAATGTAAAACTTCTTTATAACAAGTTTCGCAATGTCTTATCTATACATGCTCATGTAACAATGTAAATTGTGTGCCGCTCTTTAACATTGGCAAACCTGGTTTGACACAGGAAGACGAATTCATTACTTTAGTATTCCGTATTCCATATATCTTAGGTTCAACTTAAGTAACACATTGTTGCCATTCCTGGCCAACAATTTTGTTGTATTTCGTCGAAGAAATGTCATTTTTCCTTCACGTGCAAGCGGTTATATTATTTTCGTCCAAACATGGCAAGTATTTGTACGTAGTTGTTTATATGTGTGTATTTAGTTTGCATATTTTCCTTACTGGAGCATTTACGACGTTTTTCCTTAAATTATTTTTATAAATAATTCATTCGTGAATTTACTGTTGGAGAGCAATAATTTAAGACGTACTTTTTACTGGCCATCGCCATTAAAAGCACCAATTGTTGACGTGGGCTTACGGATTAAAGAACCCAGTCAGTGCAATGCTCCCTGGATTCCTGAAAACAAAATACAGGTCATTTTGGAACGCATTTTACACAAGGAGAAAAATGTCGATTACATCAATTAGAAAGTCGGAAATTTTCATACGATTAGCAGTGATAATGAGGGCGGAGAAACGAAGCCACATTCCATTTCGTTGAAAAGTATAGTATACCTTAAAGCTTTCCTAAATCGAGAGGGGCGTATAAAGACTTCCCATGAATGATCATGTACCAATGCAAATAAGACTTAAATATCCAATTCTTCTCGATTTTAGACTACTTGGAAATAGAATTGTGCGTTTTTCACTTTATGACCAAATTGCAATACGGTTGCAGTTATTGGTGTTGCTAAAAACTTTCCGTCTCAATTCTTACATATAATTCGTCTTCAAGTTTTCCTTCTTTCAATATTTCCGATGGTTTTCCTTTGAAATTTCATTGTATCAACTATCCAGATTTTAAAGCACGTTTTAGAGAAACCCCAAAGTACATTTTAGTTGCTGTCTAAAATGATACGCTTCTCATCACTTACACGTAAATAAAAATTCTAAACCTTGCCCACGAGAAAAAAAATGACGACAATGAAATATTGCCTATTAATATCAGATCACGTTTCATAAAATAGTCTCAAATACTAGTGGACACATCATCTATATTTCAAATTGCACGTTCAGCATTGCTTCAAAATTCGCATACACGCGTTTTGCATAACTTAATGCTTCTGGAAAGCCGGACAGGTTTGCAGGACAGAACACACAAAATTGTAGGCCCTCAATACACGCAACGACTAAAACAACGACAAACATGTAACGTAACATGTAACACTTTTAGCCAGTCTCTCCTAGTATTAGCCTAAAAACCAGTTTCATGCCACAAAAAATTTCCTGCCAAAATACGAGGAAACTACCTGCTAACAGCAAACATTGATGTAGGTTTCAATCCAAAAAAAATTCTCCCTCCCATTCCACAAGAAACCTTTGCCGTGAGAACAACAATAAATAAAAGCTGCTGCTCAAGTTATACAAATGAAGTCAGAAAGCGTTTTTTTCAGAAATTGGCAACTCTGCCGTTCTACTCTGCACTGCTGCGGCATTATATTTGGCGTACTATGTCACTGTCGTTTCCAAAAGACGCAAGCTTCCGCCCGGCCCAAGAGGTGTACCCCTTCTCGGCAACTTAATTCAAATGGCAAAAGATCCCCACCTGAAACTCTCGAGGTGGGCTAGACAGTACGGGAAAATGTGTACAATCCACCTGGCCAACAGAGCCACTCTGGTCATCAACGATGTCAAGTGGATGAAGGAGCTGCTTGGAATGATGGTTGCTACCGGAAAATTCAAAACGGATACATGTTTCCAACTTTCTCAAGGTCCTTACGGAATCATTAACACAGAGGGTAGTGCGTGGGAAGAGCAGAGGCAGTTTTGCATAAGGAGTTTAAGGGAACTGGGATTCGGAAAAAGCAGTTCAATGGAGTCCTTAATTTTGCAGGAAATCCACGAGGTTTGTGATTGGATAATGAGATCAAACAAGGCAAACCCAAATGGGAGTTTGGACATGGGTCATGTCATGTATCAATCATCAGTCAATGCCTTGTGGGTACTGGTTACAGGGGAAAGACTGAGGTTGGATAATACCGCTTCTGTCACCTTGTTTGAAAATTTCATCAACTCTGTACAGTACGTGGCGAAAAGTGGATTGGGATTTTTCCCGTGGCTCAAGTACATTGCTCCAAAACTGTCTGGTTTCGTTGACCTTGACAGAGCATGTAAGGATTTGCATCGGTTTGTTGACAATAAATTTCAAGAGCATAAGGAAACGTACGTGGAGGGTCAAACAAGAGATTTGATGGATGCTTATATTCAGCATATGAACAAAACTGTGGCAAATAATGAGACGGGGAGTACCTTTTACGGGAAGTTAGGATGCCAAAATAGTTTGAGCTCCGTGGTGGAGATATTTGTGGCTGGTGGGGAGACAGCGTCAACTACAATGAAGTGGTTATTCATTTATTTGAGTTGTAATGCAGATATTCAGAAGAAAATGCAGAGTGAAATTGACGAGATTGTTGGACGAGGAAGGGACCCAGCTTTGGCGGACAGGGGGATGTAAGTAATTTAATATAACTTTCAGTTTTTATTTTGTTTTAACATTTAGAAAATATATATAAATGTTATGTGTCATTTCTAGGATGCCTTATACTGAAGCGGTAATTCTGGAAACACTTCGAATGTCTTCAATGATAATGCTTGGAATTCCGCACGAGCTTCTGGACGACGTCACCTTCCATGGGTACACCTTGCCCAAGGGAATGATTCTAATGCCAAACATTTACCACGTACATCACGACCCCGAGATTTGGGGCGATCCTGAGGAATTTCGACCAGAGAGATTCCTAACCGATGAAGGGCCAAAGCTGAAGGAATATTTAGTACCATTTCAAACTGGCAAAAGACAATGCTTGGGAGAACCCTTGGCAAGGGACATCCTTTTTCTCTTTACGACAAAATTGTTTCAGCAATTTAGCATGAGGCCAGTTGCAGGGGTTTCAAAGGACGAGTACCTTACCCCGGATGTTGGATTTGCGCTTATGCCTACATGCTCAAAATTTGTAGTTTGTACTCGATAAAAGATAATTTGTAGTCTACGTTCAATTTGTCGTTTCCTCCTGACTGTATACCTTATCAACCGAACAATATTGTTGTTTCAAATGTTGTGTAAAATAATTACTTGTTATTGCATAAAATTGTTTGTATTTGAGAATTGAGAATAAATGAGGTATTATGCAATTCTATTATCCGAGTAGTAACTACCTATACCATTGTTGTCCTATTTGCTAATTTGATATGATTCAAAACATACTTACAAACAAGAGCGCTGTTTTGGGTGAATCTGAACGTTTGATAAAACTTGATATGCTGTTAATGACCTTGATCGCAATGAGAACGGGTCAATATTGTTGTGGATTATAATGAACTATTGAATTCAAAATTTGAGGCAAATCAGACAAATGTTGATACTGTGTTTGTTCGTTTAAAAAAATTTTGTTGCATAAAGGCTATCGTTTCGCACAATTTTCCTGTCATCACTCTGCTTCAAGGTCATTTGAATGTAATGCCCGTATGTAAAGTTTGACACAGGAAAGTGCGTAGAGGTGACATTGCCTTTGCTCATAACATGTGTATTATCCTCAAGAAATGAAAAAAATTGAGTAAAAGTTGACAAGTTTATGTTTCACTAATTTTAATGTGCACATATTCTGCACGTAAATTTACTGTTAAGTAGAGGGGTGTTCATTGCAGATATTAAAAATGATGTGTTGTTGATGTTGATACTAGTACATTAAACATTTCATTCCATGTGTGCACATGTCAAAAGAATCCAATATCCAACTCAAATAAAATTTAACTTAAATTTTAAAATACTCAATAAATCTTTCAATAAGCTTTCGCATTTTTTCATTTCCTTTCATAAAAGCAGGAACGACATTTATAGCATTGTGCAATGCTGTATTTTTATAACGCGTATGCACACATTATCATCGACCGAGCAAGTGACTGGAATGCTGGTTTGCATGTTTGGTTTACGATTTCGGCAGCATTTATGTTCCCTTGCGTTTACGCAAAACAGGTACCTAAAAAGTTTATCTGAGAGTATTATATAATCTACCCATCCGAAAATAATTCAGCGTGCTATTGTTTACCAAACCTATCACAAAATTGGCGCTTGTCACTCATCAAACTTTATGTAACTTTTCCTGTTGCTTGACAACTGAACACTTTAAAAAATATCTGACAGTATTTAATTTATATTTTCACAATGCAATTCGCTTTAAACTAACAAGTGTGTGAATTATCACTTTTTTAGTACGATCATCCCCAATCTAGCGTGATGGGAAGTTGTTATTTCCATTCCATAAAATAGTATTTCCGTACATTTTTTACCACCAGAATCAATTGACGGGCCAACGTTTTATCAGCTACAATTTTTCCGTGACAAAATAAATAAAATGAGAGCCAATGTTTCCCACACCTGTTACTCGATCCACAAGAATCCCAGAGAAACGGCATACGAGGAAATGCACATATCATGGAACCAGAAAGCTTTGTTTCTGAAACTTTCGGCATTCCTACCCTTTCATTCTACATTGTCTTTGCATTACTCTTTGTTACGTATGCAGGCCTGCGATGGAAAAGGCCAAAAACCAAACTCCCACCAGGCCCAAGAGGTGTTCCCATTCTAGGAAATTTACTACAAATGGCAAAGGACCCCCACCTAAAATTTTCCAAATGGGCCAAGAAGTATGGAAAATTGTACACAATTGGCCTGGTCAACAGAAAAGCTCTGGTTGTAAGCGATGTGAAATTGGTGAAGGAACTGTTTGGGACTGCTGAATCCACCGGGAAATTCAAAACGGACACAGTCCTTCTTCTGTCTAAGGGGCCCTACGGAGTTGTGAATGCAGAAGGGGCTGAATGGACAGAACAGAGACAGTTTTGCGTACGGAGCCTGCGTCAACTGGGATATGGGAAGACTTCAATGGAGCCAATTATATTGGAGGCAGCCAATGAGCTTTGTGAATGGATTTCCAGAACGAGCAAAAGTGATTCAAGGGGAATTTTAGACTTGAGCCGTGTACTGTGCCAGTCAACAGCAAATGCCTTGTGGGCTTTGGTCACCGGAGAAAGATTTACATTGGACGACAGCCATTCTGCAAACTTGTGGAGCTACTGGCTGGAATCGGCAAATCAATCTGTGAAAACGGGACTGGGCTTTTTTCCATGGCTCAAGTATGTGGCTCCAAAACGCTCAGGATACGTGGATCTTTTGAAATCTAATGAAGCAATTCATGAATTTATCGAGGCAAAAATTGACGAGCACAAAAAGACGTATGTGGAAGGACAGACACGAGACCTCATTGACATGTATCTAGAGCACATGAATAAGACAAATGCAAGTGGGAATTGGAAAAGTGCGTTTTTTGGGAAGATTGGATTTATGAATTCTGTTGCTACCGTGGTGGAGTTGTTTTTGGGTGGGGGCGAAACCATGGATATCTCAATGCGATGGGCAGTAATATATTTAAGTCACAATGGCGATGTTCAGAGGAAAATGCAACGGGAAATTGATGAGGTGATTGGGCGAGAGAGGGACCCTTCTCTTGAGGACAGGGCTAGGTGTTAATAATATGATTAAAAACATTGAAACTCATCATTAAATTATATTATTCCTTCGGCGTGAAACTAACTCAATTATCCGTATAATTATAATAAAGGATGCCATATGCTGATGCGGTAATTCTGGAGGCATTTCGTTTAGCAGCAATAGCAGGGATAGGAGTCCCGCATGAGCTTCTTGAGGACATGTCGTTCCACGGTTACTCATTGCCAAAAGGACTGATTTTGATGACAAATATTTATCACATACACCACGATCCTGATGTCTGGGGCGATCCAGAGGAATTCCGACCCGACAGGTTTCTTGGTGATGACGGTCAAAAACTTAGAGAATATTTGATCCCATTCCAAGCTGGTAAAAGGCAGTGTATTGGGCAACCGTTGGCAAAGGACGTGTTGTTCCTCTTTTTGGTGAAATTGTTCCAGAAATTTAGCATTTATCCGGATAGTCGTGTTTCCAAGGAGGACTACTACAAGGCAGATATGGGACTTGTTCTGGTGCCAGGATGTACCAAATTTATGATTACTTCCAGGTCACAATGAATTGGTTCTAAACAACTGCACTTGTTACTAAACATCCATTTCTTAATACGTTCTTCTTTACTTGTTTTGAGCTTGTTTCTGGAGAAATAAATTTAAGTTAATTCATTTTTTTCGCTTTGTCCACTGGGTCTTCCCGATCTCTACATTCAGTTATTCAAATCAAATTATGTAACATTTGAAACTTTGGCCAATCAGGTGCTCCAGTCAAAATTGAATTTTGCATGATGCAAATAAATAAATAAAATGTCCACAAAGCGCACGGTCAGCATCATGAAATTATCAATCATGCACGCCAACTGTTGGTTTACGTGACGGATGGATAACAACATTCAAGGTGCTAACAAGTAAATATATACATGAGTGTAAATAAATACATACCTGGAAACATGAACAGTGTATCAATGAACTTGCTACACAAATTGTGTTCATTCAGCGATGGTAAATTATTAATGGCCTGAAAGTTGCCAATTTTTTATACAAACTCATTCATGAAAGTATAGGTCCTGCTACTCGTCAATCGTAAATTGATGACTTGTCACGCAACAAAAGCAGGATTATATTTTCACAGGGAGGGTAATACCTGATGATAAAAATGATTTCTCACTTTAAAAAATGACAAAAATGTTCATTTCTCCAGCCACAATCAAATATTCTATTGGAGCATGTACAAAGCTAAAACCATGTTGGAAAACCGATCACACACTAATCGGTCACGCCAGCCGATTACTGACGTGTGTTACGGATGATCACTTTCCCTAAACTTTTGTAACTATAAATCTATTTAATTACGTATACATTTGTTCACCGATTATTTTTATATCATAATTCCTCAACACGAATCAAATCTCCAGCTTTAGAGCATTCACATTCAAATTCCAATTCATTCAAATTTCATTCAGTTTTAATGTGCTACACGGCAACAGAAAAAGTTTACTATTTCCCCAATTCCATTGCTAAATTTGACGTAATATAATTATAGCTACAGAGCTCTGTAAGTCAGAGACCTGTCACTAAATCGGTGCTTATTGTTTCCTTCATCATTCAGGTCTAAAGAAATTGGTCACGTATTGTGAAATTGTTCACGCTCAAGGATCGTAACCGTTAGAATAATTTACGCAATCAAAGTTATGGTACAATTAGTATTCCATACCTCTGTGATTGATTCAAAATATATGCCCGACATTGGCAATAGTTTCTGCACATCAACAGTAACAAATGGGAAACGTTTCTCCAGTACTATTCTATTCTAACTATTCTATTAATTATTTATGTTATTTAATAAATAAATAGCATGCACACGAACCGCATCTAATACATTAATTTTGGGCATTTACAAAATCTGACTACTCAATAACCCAATGCCAATTGGTCCAAAAAACATTTCAGTGCCAACCAGTTTTTTTGTATCATATACATAGGTACGTACCTAGTGAACTGCGCATCGTAATATGTTGCAAGTGTATTGCTGTCATTCGCAATACACCTGCTCCAGTGCAAACACATACATATTTACTTGGTCCCCAGCTATACACTTGCAATTATGAATTTTGAAAGCATTGTTTCTGAAAAATGGAGCCACGCTGCCACTTGGTTTTGCGCTTCAGTAACAACATTCCTTTGCGCATACTTTATTTTCTTCCGGAAGGCATCCAAGTACAAACTCCCTCCCGGGCCACGAGGAGCTCCCCTGCTCGGGAATCTAGTGCAAATGGTTAAAAATCCTCACCTGAAATTTTGCGAGTGGGCCCGAGAGTACGGAAAAATGTACACAATTTACCTGGCCAACAGAGCCACCCTTGTCGTAAACGACGTAAAATTGAGCAGAGAACTATTCGGAACCATGGCGTCCACCGGCAAGTTTAAAACAGATACCCTTCTACTCTGCTCCCAGGGCCCCAACGGAATCGTAAATACGGCGGGAACTGTCTGGGCGGAGCAACGACAATTTTGCACCAGGAGTCTGAGGGAACTTGGATACGGAAAGGGGGCTTCAATGGAGCCCCTCATTTTGAATGAAGCCGACGAGGTCTGCGAGTGGGTTCGGAACAAAGCCGAAGCTGATGCAAACGGAATGGTTGAGTTTCATCATGTTCTGGTGAGCTCCACAATAAATTCCCTCTGGACCCTGGTAACCGGTGAGAGGCTCAAGTTGGACGACTCCAAAACTCAAGATCTCTGGGCGTACTTTACTGATTCGTTGCAGTACTCAATGAAGACGGGCCTGGGATTTTTCCCGTGGCTTAAATACATTGCTCCAAAACTGTCAGGATTCCAAGACCTTGACAAGGTTTGTAAAGAGGTTCATGCGTCAGTCGGGAACAAATTCGAAGAGAGTCAAAGGACGTATGTGGAGGGGCATACTAGAGACTTGGTAGATATGTACATTGGCCACATGAAGACTGTCAATGCGAATTCTGACAATGTGGATAGCAGCTTCTTTGGCAAGAGAGGATGGATAAATAGTGTGAGTTCTGTGGCGGAACTATTTATGACTGGCGGAGAGACTACATCAACTACACTGAAATGGGCGGCCGTTTACCTAAGTCATGAGCAAGGGATTCAAAGAAAATTGCAAGCTGAAATTGATGAAGTGCTTGGAAAGGACCGGGATCCTTCCCTGGTGGATAAAACCAGGTTTGTATCCATTTGTTAAAAGTATTAAAGCGCTCGCCTTGTAATCAGTTAATATGAATTAGCTTTTGTGTTATAGGATGCCCTACACAGAAGCAGTGCTTATGGAAACACTCCGATTGTCTTCCATTGTCCAGTTTGGCGTTCCACACGAGCTTCTCGAAGACATTGATTTTCACGGCTACACATTGCCCAAGGGGCTGATTTTGATGGCAAATCTGTACCACATTCATCAAGACCCAGAAATTTGGGGCGATCCGGAGACATTCCGGCCAGAGAGATTTCTAGGTGACGAGGGGCAAGGATTGAAGGAGTACTTGGTGCCGTTTCTTGTTGGAAAGAGGCAGTGTTTGGGGGAACAATTGACCAAGGACGTCATGTTTCTCTTTTTGGTTAAATTGTTTAAACAGTTTAGCTTTAGCCCAGATCCCCAGGTTTCAAAGGAATATTATTATACACCTGATGTTGGCATGCTTCTCATTCCGCAATGTACAAAATTTGTGATCACTTCAAGATGAAATATTGTAATGTAATACATAGTTCATAATAAAATTTTTTATATTAGGTAACATTTTTTTCCAATCATGTATGATATTGCAATTCATTTTCGTGGCAATGAATCCATTCGTCCTTGAGAAAGTTGAATTCTAATGACCAATAAGAATGCATTGCTGGTCTCTGCCAAATCACAACCTGTTTTGTTTTGAAGGTCACAAGTTATCTTGAATGCGACTGCAGTACATTTGCTGCTGTCGTTGCGATATGATATGCTTCTTGTATTCTCCAGCGTATCTTACATCGTGTTACATTTTTTGTCACTTTCCATAAATATCCATGCAAATATTAAAGGATCCACCAACCCAGCTTTACTGCTCGGTTGCTATAATACAGTCGTAAATGATAATTCCTGATGTAACTCTTATTCAATGGGATAATTTGTTGGAGATGCTTCCTATCCTATCATGGTAATTGTTTGTGCAGCAGTGATCAAACTCGCATATGAATTGCATAAATATTAATGCTCGGTGTCTACGATAACCAGTTTCATTTTATTGCAGATGATTACTGTTTTCAAGTTGTTCATACATACCAAATTTTCGGTTTCAATCGAATAGTAGTGGTGATTTAGGAATACTCCATATCTTCTGGAATACAATTATCGACATTATCATCAACTTTGTAGAAAACTGCAAAAGGTACGCAAACCTTGGAGTGGAGGAACTACATACCTACTTTCATTAATGAACAAATAATAATTTTGTTTAGTTATAGAAATTCACTGTCGCTAAATTAAATAATTACACTGGAGCTGGACGCTTAAATGTGGGTCACACAGCCTAGCCATTGCAACCTATAAACACGTGTAATGATTAGATGGAACTTACTTAATTAATTAAAAAGAACCAAAACTGCACTAGTAATAATTTATTAATTATGCTAGTAATTAAGGTTTGTTTTAGGATAGGAATGCCACTAAAAACGATATGTTGAATGACAAAAGTTGTGAAAAATCCAAATGATTATGAGTATTTTATTTACACCAAATTGTTGTTGAGCTTGAATTTAAAAAATGCAATAACATAAACAGTTAATACAAAACATGATTGAATCACTGCCTGTCTGCCTGACTTTGATCAAATCATCCATCTACCATCGTTCGTCACCATTTATTATCATTTATTAATCTGCTTCGAATATTTGTGCAATTCCTTTTATGAAAGGTAGCTGAAATTACTAAATTATTAAACGATCTTGATGCGTTGTATAATCCCAAACACCTTGTCCCACAGTACAGAATTCATCATTCAATGTTAGATACTGTCAACTGGAATTTTTTATGCAAGTAATACGGTTACATAGAAATTCACTTATGTATGTGTACAACTTGGAACTGTAACGAAGCTCCACATTTAACTGCTTGCTTAATCTGGATAGACTACCATTAATCAATATATTCTGCCAATCTAATCGCCTATCCTATATATCACAAACCAGTCTTATGGCACAAAATCATTTCTACAAGTCGATGACCTGCTCACAACCTAAATCTGTGCTCACCGAGCACTGCTCGGTATTTCATTTCAGAAAAAATTGCGTCTGTCATTTGTCCAGTAACCATTCCAATGTGAACACACAATTACATGTTGAATATAACCTACTCTGCTGAACGCAGAAATGACACCTGAGAGCTCATTCTTAGAATTTGGAAACTCTTCCATTTTACTCATCACTGCCGTCGCATTATATTTAGGATATTATGTCGCCTGCATTTCCAAACGACCTAAGCTTCCACCCGGTCCAATGGGAGTACCCCTTCTCGGCAACTTGGTACAAATGGTCAAGGATCCCCACCTGAAATTATCCCAGTGGGCCATACACTATGGAAAAATGTACACAATCCACATGGCCAACAGGGCCACACTTGTCGTCAACGACGCGAAATGGTTGAAGGAACTGCTGGGTACTATGGCGTCCACAGGAAAGTTCAAAACGGACGTCCTGTATCTAATATCTCAAGGGCCTTATATAGTCCTGAACACTGTGGGAACAGCATGGGAAGTACAAAGGCAGTTTTGCATAAAGAGTCTTAAACAACTTGGATACGGAAAGGGAAGGTCAATGGAGCCCTTGATTTTGAGTGAGATTCACGAGCTGTGTGAATGGATTCGACATTGTGGCCAGGAAAACCATGGAATCGTGAATCTTAATCGTATGCTGAGCCAGGCAACTGTAAACGCTCTGTGGACGCTGGTAACTGGAGAGAGGTTCAAGTTTGATGACACCAAATCTATAAAATTGTGGAACGTGTTCATGGACTCGATACAGTAGTCGATGAAGACGGGACTGGGATTTTTTCCGTGGCTGAAACATGTGGCTCCAAAGCTATCTGGGTACAAGGAACTGGAAGTCCTGCAAGGATATTCATGCGTTCGTTGGTGTGAAATTTGAGAAGCACATGAAAACTTGTGTGGAGGATAATCCAAGAGATTTAATTGACATATATATTGAGCACATGAAAAAGGTAAATGAAAGTGGGACTGGCAAGGACAGCAGCTTTTTCGGGGAAACTGGATGGAAAAACTGTGTTAGTTCTGTGGTGGAGATATTTTGTGCGGGTGGAGAAAGCATGTCAAGCACACTGAAATGGGCTCTAATTTATATCAGTCATGATGAGGAAGTTCAGCGAAAATTGCAAAATGAAATTGACGGGGTAGTTGGTCGAGACATGGAGTCTACATTCCTCAATAAAACAAGGTATTTTGCTTTAATAAAATTTCATTGGCAGATTTTATGGCTCTATTGAGAAACATTTCCTTTTGTCGTTCAGGATGCCGTATACGGAGGCAGTGATTCTGGTCACACTTCGATTGTCATCAATAGCCTATCTTGGAGGTCCTCACGAGCTTCTTGAAGACGTCGCCTTTCAGGGCTACACGTTGCCTAAAAGACTCGTTTTGATTCGCAACATTTATCATATTCATCACGACCTAGATATTTGGGAAGATATTAGGTCCAAACAAGTTTCGCCCGGAAAGATTTCTAACTGATCCAGGGCGAAGGCTTAAGGACTATTTGGTGCCCTTCCAAGCTGGCAAAAGGCAGTGTTTGGGAGAACCGTTTGCCAGAGATGTGTTGTTTCTGTTTCTAGTCCAGCTCTGCCAACAATTTGAATTTAAACCGGATTACTGTGTTTCGAAGGAAGACTACTTCCAGGCAGATGTCGGATTTCTTCTTATTTCAATGTGTTCACGATTTGTGATTTCTTCAAGATAGGCACAAAACGCGAAACAAAAATAAGCATAGTGTCTGTACGACGCATATAATATTGTATGTCAAATAAGTACCTAGATGTAATCTTGTAAAATTCCAGTATGTTTCAACCTAATCTGTATATTATGCTAATGAGTATTGACCACTCAAAACCTTTACCATTTATTCATTCTTTAATCCTCAGTGTAAGAATTTTGTCTCTTTGTTCAATGTTCATAGTTCACATTTTTACATTGGTTACACGTGTGACCTAAATCGATTGTAGAAAAACTCAAGTTTTCCTTTCTTCATAACTTACCATGTACATTTACTTCTCATTTGACCTCGCGTGAGACCAGTCACTTTGGCAGAGTCACCTCTCCAATTTTACCGTTACATTCAATAAATCAATATTTCACATTGAGACTAACCAACTCGCCTTTAGCGTCTCTTTTCTCTCACCACCTCAGGTGGCATCTCTCATCATTTGCAATAGTCGCATTGCATTTTTCTCAACTCAACTCTGTTTGGCTTATCCCGAATCCTTCAAACAACCTTCTCAACTGCTAAGCATCATCCTGCCTCATTTACCATCACCACCTTTAAAAATCTTCAATCCTACGACCGTGCTAATCTTCAGCACACCACATAGATAGTAACATAGATAGTAATATGAATTATTTGCAATAAATAAATAAATACAAAAGCAAATAATTGTTTGCATTTTGAAATGTTGATATAAACTCATTCAACAAATCATTGTTTTAGCATATCCATTACCATGACAATGTATGCAATTAAGGTGAAAATAATGTGCGTATACATAACCAGAGTAATGAACCTGTATCAATATCAGCAAGTCATAATGAATATGCGGGACACATACGACCTTGAAAAATGCGAAGTATTAAAAGAATGTAAATTTTATTAACACTAGCTTATCTTGGAGTAACACAAAATTCTGAGCATCTTGGCAACATACCTATTCCAACATCTGGCTTAAAATAATAATCTTGAGGAACACTGGAATTCGGACTAAAACTAAACTGCTGGAGCATCCTCACCAAGAAGAGAAAGAATAAATCTTTCACCAAGGGCTCTCCTATACATTGTCGTTTCCCCCCAAGGAAAGGTACCAAATATTCCGTAAGCCTTTGACCGCAATTCAAAAATCTCTCGGGACGAAATTTCTCGGGATCTCCACATATGACCGGATCATGATGAATATGATACAGATTCGCCATCAAAATCATCCCTTTAGGCAACGCATAACCTTCAAAAGTGACGTCTTCAAGAAGCTCGTGGGGTACATCTAGGGGCACTACCGAAGAATACCGAAGTGTTTCCAGTATGACAGTTTCTGTGTAAGGCATTCTAGAAAACAACAAAAGATTGTCCCAATTCATGAATACCATTTTGCATTTACGCACCAGAATGAAGGACAAAATTGCACAAAGAAGAGTCGCTTACCTTGTTCTGTCGAGTAAAGAAGGATCCCTGTCCCGACCAACCACTTTATCAATTTCGGACTGTAATTTGGTCTGAACATTTCCGAAGTGACTCAGGTAAACTAGTGCTCATTTTAGGGATGATGATGTCGCTTCTTGTGCGGCGACAAATATCTCCACCACAGAACTTATGCAGTTTATATATCCTTTGTTTCCGAAATAGCTACTTTCTACGTATTGATTTTGATTGATCTGATTCATGTGTTCAATGTACGTGTCAATAAGATCTCGTGTCTTGCCCTCGGTGTACGTGGCGTTATGCTCCTCAAATATTTCCCCTATATAATTGTGAATATTTCTGCAAGCACTGTCCATGGCAACGTAACCTGATAGTTTTGGGGCAACATGTTTTAACCACGAAACAATCCCAGGCCCGACTTCATTGAGTACTGCATTGATTCTGCGAATTTAGTCCAGAGTTGTTGCGTTTTGGAGCCTTCCAGATTCAGCCTCTCACCCGTGACCAAAGCCCATAAAGAGTTCAATGTAAAGTTGATTAAAATACGATCAAAATCTACAATGGCATGTGCGTTGTCAACGTGGGACCTCTGCACCCACCGGCAAAGCTCGTCCAGTTCATTCAAAATGATGGGCTCCATTGATGACCCCTTCCCGTATCCAAGCTCCTTGAGGCTCCGAGTGCAAAAACTTCTCTGTTCTGCCCACACATTCCCAGCCGTGTTGAGAATCCCATTGGGACCTTGGGAAACGAGTAGAAATGTGTCTGACTTGAACTTTCCTGTGGAAGCCATTGTTCCAAATAATTTCCTCATCAAATGCACGTCGTTTATAATAAGGGCGGATCTATTGGCCAAGTATATGGTATATATATTTCCGTACTGGACCGCCCATTTGGATAATTTCAAGTGAGGATTGTTCACAATTTGCACTAAATTTCCGAGAATCGGTGCTCCTAGTGGACCGGGAGGAAGCTTTTGATTATATTTGTGCAGGGTCGAAATTACAAATGCCACAAAAAATGCTATCGTTGCTGCACTAAAAAACCAAATTAGAATGTCGCCCCATACATTCAAAATATAGCATCCCGGAAACATGCTTGAAATTTTGTTCAACTTGAAGGCAGCTTGACTGTGTGCTGTCACTGGAATCGCTGTGGAGCAAATGACAGAATATAAACGTGTACCCGCGTGCTCTAATCAAGCTTGCAGAGAGCCGGGTCATTGGGCCTGGATGATATCTCTACGACTAAAACTGGTTTGTAGATCACTGTCTATAAAACCCACATGACAACACGTTATATGGAGAATTTGTTGATGATATTCTTTTGTACAAATAACAAAAACAATTTCGGTGGTGAAATGCACTTGCATTTTATCTTAATTAATCAAGTTTCCTTCTATCCGTGCTATTTTATGGCCAACAACCCGAACCGATGCAAATGCTGACAAGCTCCGGTCAAGGTTGTGGTAACCAGTAAGTGAAGGTAACCACAATGAATAAATACATATAAACAGTATAAAACTGTTAGAGTTAACAGTTGTGCTCAGTGCCATGCAAGTTATTTTGAATTTTACGTTGACACTATATTGTTGCTTTCATTTAGACATGAATAAACCATTTTTTATTTTGCTCATGACATTTTATGGAAATGCTATTTTGAGAATTTCTTTCCTGTGCAAGTTACTTGAATCATTTCAACAATAATCAGTTATGAGAGTTTTATGTGAGTATTTATGTATATTTCTAGTCGGAAGATCATTTACGAGCACGGTGGAAACAATTCGCCTTCCACATGCCAAGGAAGGATACATATGTAGAGACCCACTGGTAAATTAAATTGACATTTGCCCCGCATTTCCGAGTTCTACGGATTAAAATATATATCCAAGACTTGAATGGTAGGTTTTATTTATTGTTGTCCTCCCGGCAATGGTTACTGATGGAATGGAATGTGAAAGAATCATCTTCGTTAATAGCAACATAACTATCATGCTTCCAATGTGCCGGGACTAACAGTTGTACTTGTTGCTAGACTGTACAGCTTTCTGAAAGTATAGAATTGGGAAAAACGTGTGTACATCGAGTAGATTGAAGGATGTGCCGTAGTAATAATTGCAAATGCTCAAAACGCACTCAGAATTTACAGCTTGTTTATGCGTTTTGCGTTGCTTCAACATAGCTCAGTGGCTCAATGACACTCGACTTAAGGTTTTTCCATGTGTCCAAAATAAACCAAAAAATTTATTAATCAATCACTTTATTTATATACCAATACAGAGGGTGCCCATACTTTATTCTGCCACGCGCGATTCTTGTGTCGGACGGGTAAATATTGGCAGGTTGTAAGTTTTTGTGGATCATTGCAACCTACTTAACTAGGTGTTAGCCGAGTTTCATAATGAAAGGTCTCAAAATCCCTAAAAAATGTACATATGGGACGATTTTAAGGTGTACCTCCACCATGATGTAGCGCCTTCACTCACGGCAAACAAAACTCAGCGGTATTCGGTAGAGTTACCGAAAAATAATGAACCAAAGCTCATTTCCAGCTCTGATATACCCGTCAAGTCTCCCCATATCCCTCCCATGAGCATACTTGGATTTAGGCTTTTGAAACAAGCTACCGGGAAGCGTCAGGTCAAAACTTTTTAATGGTCTTTGGAAATGTGGCAAATGAGAATGCTAAAAGATTCCTCGTACGCCGGTCAACACCGTATTTGAATCGTGGGAAAAGAGATGCAGGGTGGTAGTTCATGAACGTGGCTATCATATTGAGCGAAGAAATCAATCGAAGAAATATTGTATTTGAATTTATCGTAATTACTAAAGTGGCAGAATAAAGTATGGGCACCCTCTGTATTAGGGGAATTATTTTACAATTCACAATACAAAGTTTCCTTTTTGAATACGTACGCTAGAAATTGTCTAGGGATTTTATGTTACCAATTTCCAATGCAGACTACATATTAAAACGCTCCTCCAAGTATTGTTCTCATTAGCTTAATATATTGAACTCTTAGTCTAAAAACCACAAGAAATGACACGTACCAAAACGGCACTTGATATATTAAAATATTTGTCATAAGTCGGCTTTAGGATTATTGACATTGCGATGGAAACGGAAAGCCAACAGAAATATTAAAATAAGGAAAATGTGACAGCAAAAAATGCACCTAAACAATTTCAATGTAGCTATACCCACATGAAGGAAATATGTCAACTATCCATGTTTGCGTACACGGACACGGCTTGCGATGTTACTTGACCATAAATAAATAACGTTATAAGTGACGTTAGACCTTAACCGCCTATAAATGTGAAATTTGTTAAAGAGAAGATTTACATTTACAATGTTTTTCAGCATGTTGGAAGTATTGGCAACAAATAACAATTCTTTGCCCATCTTACGTCGTACTAACCCAAAACCAGTTTTATATCACAAAAAGTTTGCTACGAGCTAATGACCAACTCGCCATCAAAAATCTGTGCAAGGATTAATCAGAGAGAAATGGTATGGCTTATTCTCCTAGTAAACATTCTAGTGTGAACACTCAACATAAAAAAGAATCTGGTGGATCAGTAACAAAATCAACAATGAAGCCGGAGAGCTTTTACTTGTCAGAATTTTGCAATTCTTCCATTCTACTTTGTACTGCAGTCGTTTTGTATTGGGCATATTACATCATGGTCGTTTCTAAAAGACCCAAGCTCCCTCCGGGGCCACTGGGAGTACCGCTTCTCGGAAATTTACTTCAAATGGTAACGAATCCGCACCTGAAATTATCAAAGTGGGCCGAAAAGTACGGAAAAATGTACACAATCCACATAGCCAACAAAACTACTCTGGTTATCAGCGATGCAAGTTGGATCAAGAAACTCTTTGGAACAATGGCGTCAACCGGAAAATTAAAAATTGAAACACTTTTCATAGTTACCCGAGGGCCATACGGAATCATAAACACCGGGGTCGTGCATGGAACGAGCAGCGACAGTTTTGCATGCGCAGTTTGAGAGAATTTGGATACGGAAAAAGCAGATCAATGGAGCCATTAATTTTGCAAGAAACTCATGAGCTTTGTGCATGGATTGCGAGCTCCAGCCAGGAGGATCCTCAAGGGACTTTAGACATTCGACATGTCCTCTATCAATCAACAGTAAACGCCTTGTGGGTTTTGATCACCGGGGAAAGGCTTCCGTTGGGTGATGCGAAAGTTTACAAATTGTTGACTCACTTGGCAGAGACGGCACAATTTACCATGAAAACTGGATTATGATTTTTCCCGTGGCTAAAATATATTGCTCCAAAACTGTCTGGATACGTAGACCTTGACGAAGCTAGCAAGAATGCGCATGAGTTTATCGGTAAACAATTTTCTGAGCACCAGAAAACGTACGTTGAAGGAGAGACAAGGCATTTGATGGATTCTTATATTGCGCATATGAACAAAACGGAGTCACATAATGACTCTGAAAGTTCCTTTTTTGGGCAAATAGGACACCAAAATAGTTTGACTGCATTTTTGGAGTTATTTGTGGGTGGGGCCGAGACAACTTCAAGCTCAATGACTTGGTTATTGGTTTATTTAAGTTTTAATGTTCAAGTTCAGGAAAAGTTGCAGAAGGAAATCGATGAGATTGTTGGACGGGAAAGGGATCCAACGTTTACGGACCGAACCATGTACTTGATAACAACTTTTCAAGCTTACTCTACTTTCACTTTTATAAACTGCGAAGAACTATGTTCTGTATAATTATTTGTAATAGGATGCCGTATACTGAAGCTGTAATTCTGGAAACGCTTCGACTCTCATCTGTCTTCATGTTTGGAGTTCCACACGAGTTGTTGAATGAGGTCATCTTCCAAGACTACACTTTGCCGAAGGGAATGATTCTAATAGCGAATTTGTACCACATGCATCACGACTCGGAGATTTGGGGCGATCCGGATGAATTTCGTCCAGAGAGATTTCTAGGTGAAGAAGGCCAAAGGCTGAAAGAGCATTTGATACCCTTTCAAGCTGGCAAGAGACAATGCTTGGGGGAATCGTTGGCAAGGGACATTCTCTTCCTCTTTGCGACAAAATTATTACAGCAGTTTAGCCTGCGGCCGGATTCAAGGTTTACAAAGGAAGAATATTTTAATCCGGATGTTGGATTTTTGCTCTTGCCTGCATGCTCAAAGTTTGTGATTTCTAGGCGATAATTAATTTATTTTGATTATGGAAATGCAACAACAAAAGGCTTACATATTTTAGTAAAAATTATGATAATAAAAATAATCATTGTCCTCTGAATGCCGTGACGTTGTGTTCGTGCATATAATTCTTGAACCTCAGCATTTTGGCAGCATCCAACCAAACATGATACAATACTTTATGCGTGGCAGCAAAATGTACTCAATAACCAGTTTTGAACAAAACAATGTTCTTTTTATCAAAATACAAAAAGCAACGCAATTATTCGTACCCAGTTTGTTGCCATTCATCCAGTGACCTTCTTAGTGTTCACATGTAGTTTTGCTCTGAAAGGGAAGCACTCATATTTTTGCTCAAATTATGAAACCATTCAGCTTTACTTTTGCAGATTTAAATATATCTGCCGTACTATTCTTTATCACCGCAGCATTATTGACGGCATATTATTATGTCACGTTCTTGTTCAGAAAACCTAGCCTTCCTCCAGGACCATTGGCTATACCACTTCTAGGAAACTTGGTGCAAATGGTGAAGGATCCCCACTTAAAATTTTCGCAATGGGCAAGACGGTACGGAAAAATGTACACAATTTACATGGGAAACAGAGCAGCTCTTGTGGTGAACGACTCGAAATGGTTGAAAGAGGTATTTGGAACTATGGCTTCCACCGGAAAATACAGAATGGATACCGTGCTCCTCATCTCCCAAGGTCCCAACGGGATTGGGAACACGGAGGGAACAGTGTGGGAAGAGCAGAGAACCTTTTGTGTTCGGGCACTGAAACAACTTGGCTATGGCCAGGGTAGATCCATGGAGCCCATGATTTTAGACGAAGTTCATGAAGTTTGTGACTGGATTCGGGAAGCAAGCAAGAGTGATTCTAGTGGAATTGTAGATTTGCACAATATTTTAAGACAATCCACAATAAACGCTCTTTGGACTTTGGTCACTGGCGAGAAGTTTAAATTGAGGGACATGAAGTCAGAAAACATGTGGAGCTACTGGGTCAAATCTATGCAGTACACGGTAAAGACAGGACTAGGATTTTTCCCGTGGATGAAATATGTGGCCCCCAAACTGTCTGGATATGAGGATTTGGACAGAGCTTGCAGAAATATTCATGATTACATTCGTGGCATATTTGAGGAACATAAGAAGACTAATGTCGAAGGAAAGACTAAAGATCTGATTGATATGTACATTGAGCATTTAAAGGAGATAAACGAAAATAAAGACGAGAAAAGCAGCTATTACGGCAGTAAAGGACTTGTAAATAGTGTGAGTTCTGTGGTGGAAATATTTGTGGCTGGAGGGGAAACCATGTCAGCAACGTTGAAGTGGGCATCAATTTACTTAAGTCATCATCAGGATTTTCAGACGAAATTGCACAATGAAATTGATGATGTGATTGGGCGAGACAGAGATCCTTCCTTGTTGGATATTACTAGGTAAGTAATATTTACAACTCGTTTTACCGATCTGTCATTCTATTTGGTTTTCTAAGATGGATTTCTTAAATTGTTAGCATGCCCTACGCTGAAGCCGTGATTCTGGAAACGCTGCGACTGTCCTCAATAGTCATGTTTGGAATCCCTCATGAGCTACTTGAAGACGTGGCTTTCCACGGCTACAAGTTACCAAAAGGCCTGATATTGATGGCGAATTTGTATCATATTCATCATGACCCGGAGATATGGGGAGATCCGGACACGTTTCGTCCCGACAGATTCCTAACAGAAGAAGGTCAAAGGCTGAGGGAACATTTGGTGCCGTTTCAAGTTGGAAAGCGGCAATGCTTGGGTGAACAGATGGCCAGAGATGTACTATTTTTATTCCTTGTGAAATTGTTCCAACAGTTTAACTTTAGACTGGATTCTGGTATCTCAAAGGAAAAATATTTTAAGCCCGACGTTAGGATTCTGTTGCTTCCGACATTTTCCAGATTTGTTATATCTTCCAGATGAGCCTCATTTCCGTTGAATAAAGTGAGCTTTGTATGTGTAAATATTTGGAAAAAGATCGTTGGTATTTTCTTCATTGTATTCCATGCATTCACTGTAATAAATAAAGCTGTTTTCCCCGTCGTCCAGTTTTTGCAGCAGAAACTTGTTTTGGCCTTGAGAAAATGGAAATTGATTCGTTGTTGTACTCTAAATCATGTTTTATTTACTAGGCTACAAATTTTGGTTACCTACAAGCATACATTTTGATTGGTTCAATGGGCTAATAGTAGAGATTTTCGATGATTGGTCTAGGTATTTTTTATAAAAGTGAATGGTAGCAGTCTTTCTTTCATTTGCATTTCTCTGATGGAGCACCAGATGATTTCTCATATATTACGAAAATTAAGAAAAAAAAATATTAGATTATCAAGTTAAAATGATCTACACAATTATTACACATAATGAAAACCGCAAATAATTGTGTAACACCAATCTGCCTACCCCTGAAATATTGGTTTGTGCATCATTTGTTGGATAAGTAATCGCTCAGGTATGCCGTACATGACATGATACTAAGTATATAATATTGTTAAATTTAACGTATCTTTATTGTACCAATGAAACATCATCATTACATAAAATGAAGCAGGAAGTAATTGTGTGAATGGACTGTTTAATTGTTGAGAACACCATCACCACAATTTTTAGCAGCTTATCTTAAAGTGATGCTGAATTTCGCATATCTTGGCAAGCGCGCAATTCCAACATCTGCCTTGAAATAATCTTCCTTTGAAATGCTGGAATCGGGTGCGAAGTTAAACTGCTGGAACAATTTCACCACAAACAGAAACAGGACATCCTTGACCAACGGCTCGCCCAAGCACTGCCTTTTCCCGGCTTGGAAGGGTACCAAGTAATCCTTTCCAAGCATTCGGCCATCTTCACTGAGAAATCTGTCTGGTCTAAATTCCTCCGGATCACCCCAAATCTCGGGATCGTGATGAATGTGATACAGATTAGAAATCAAAATCAGGCCTTTCGGCAACGTGTACTCATGGAATGCGACATCTTCAAGAAGCTCGTGAGGAATTCCCAGTGGTGCAATGGACGATAATCGAAATATTTCCATAATCAGTGCCTCCGCGTAGGGCATCCTGTAGGACCATAAGAGGTCATTAGAAAGTTTTATATTTAAAAAGAAGCAAGTTTTTGAAAACATGACACATGTACCTAGTTCTATCCGTCAGTGAAGGATCTCTCTCGCGTCCGACAACCTCGTCAATTTCCTTTTGCAACTTTCTCTGCACATCACCATTGTGGCTTAAATACACTGCTGCCCATTTCACTGTAATATCCATAGTCTCCCCACCACCCAGAAACAACTCCACCACAGAACTCACGCAATTAAGCCATCCCGTTTTCCCATAAAATGAACTTTCCTTACTCCCGTTCCCATTTGCTTTGTTCTCGTGTTCAATATACATATCAATCACATCTCTTATCTGTCCCTCAACGAACGTGCGTTTGTGCTCCACAAACTTTTCCTCGATGAACGCATGAACTGCTTTGCTGGATATGTCAAGGCCAGTGTAGCCAGACAAGTTTGGAGCCACGTATTTGAGCCACGGAAAGAGTCCCAATCCAGTTTTCATCGTGTATTGTGCAGAGTGGATAAGATCTCTCCAGAGTTTTCCAGATTGTGTGTCCTCCAGCGGAAACCTTTCTCCGGCCACCAAGTTCCATAGTGTGTTTGCAGTTGCCTGGCAAATCACATGACTCAGATCTACAATCCCATTTGAGTCATTTTTGCTAGTCTTCAGAATCCACTCGCAAACATTATTAACCTCTTGCAATATTGCGGGTCCCATGGAGCTACTCTTTCCGTACCCCAGTTGGCGCAGACTTCGAATGCAAAATTGTCGCTGCTCCGACCATGCCGTTCCCTCCGTGTTCACGACTCCATAAGGGCCTTGAGACAAGAGTAGTGCAGTGTCCGTTTTGAATTTCCCTGTAGCTGCCATGGTTCCCAGGAGTTCCTTCATTAATTTTACATCGTTTATAATCAAGGTTTTTCGGTGGGCCATGTGAACCGTGTACAAGCTTCCGTACTGCTTTGCCCACGCGGATAACTTTAGGTGTGGATCTTGGACCATTTGTAATAAGTTTCCGAGAATCGGAACGCCCAGTGGTCCGGGAGGAAGTTTGTATTTACGCCTTTTGAACTTTATGGTAAAACATAGAAACGATAGAATTGTCAGGAGAGTGCAGGCGAAAACTCTAAGGTTTTCTAAATTTGCTAAAATGGGGTTTCCGAACTTCATACTGTCAATATCGTTGATGTTTTATTTGCATCAGGATGATATTCTTTCTCGAATGTCAAGTTGAGAAACTTTTACTTATATACAAGTTAATCATTTTTTTAATTTGCATTAATCAAATGTCATTAAGTTGAGAGTATTCATTCATAAATTTCATTGTGCTCCAACTTTGATTTTTTCCATAAAACTTCCTCTAAGCTATTCCAGCTTTTGTTGTGTGACAAGTCAAAAATTTATGATTGACGAGAAAGAGGACCTATATTTTTATGAATGAGTTAAAAAATTGACACGTTCCAAGCGGTTAATGGTGGACCATTGTCTAAATGAAAATTATTGCATAACATGTACATAGATACACTGATCGTATTTTTATAGTTATCCGTATCCATGAGCTTGTGGCTTTGACGGATACTGTTATCCATCCGTCACGGAAACCAGCAATCAGCCATGGTGACAGCATAATTTGCACACACGATCAGTACATACATGTCGAATTCTGTGGAATTACACACGTGTTCATGCAGCAAAGTACATTGGTGTAAATTTGGTGTGAATTAAAACGGGCAAGCTCTCAGCAGTTTCTGAAACAAAGCCTTCTTGCTCCATGATTTCTGCACATTTGAATATCCAGTGCCCTTGTATGTCATTAACTATGGAATTTTACTTGGTGATGTAACTGGTGTGGGTAACATTGGCATGCAATTTACGTTTTTTCGCAAGCCAAAAAATTGCTAACAAAACGTTGGCCCAGAAATTTTGGTTAACTCATGAACGGAAATGCTGCCAATTGAAGTGAAAATAACAGCTTCCTGTCACGCAGCAATAAGCATTTTCGTACTGGAAAAGTTAAAAATTAACACACTGGTTTGTTTAAAGCGAATTGTATATTATGAACAATCCATTTTTTGTAATTCAGTTATCCAGCGACAGAAAAAGTTACAGGTGTTTCATGAATAACAAGAGCATTTTTTGGGATAGGTCTGGAAAAAATTGACACGCTCCGTGGATACCTAGATTATATAATATGCAGATAAATATTTTACCAAGAGGTACATGTTTGCGTAAAACATATGGTAACATAAATGCTACTGAACTCGAAAGCCAAGACGCATTCCCTCTATCCGGCTACATTCACGACTGAGTGAATAATGTGTGCAAACGGCGTTAGTAATTTTCTTTGTCCTAGTATCTATTTTGAAGTTTTTTCAAATTCAAAATTAAATTGTGTCTAGAGTAATAAAAATAGGGTAATTAAAATTCCTAGAAATGTATTTTTCACTACGAAAAGAAAAAATGAACATATCACAGAAATACTACCTGATTTTTATACTTTGGATACTGATTTTTTTGCATACCTATAAAACTGCTGGTTGAATGGATTACAATTAGCATCAACAACATGTGCTCACACATGCGCTTCGCACCCCTACGACTAAACACAAATACGTATTCGTTCAGTTGGTGGTGAATATTTAAACTAGTTATTATTTGTTCGGATTTTTATTTCATGAAATACAAATTTTATGTGCCGAGTCAATGTCACCTCTACGTTCATGCGTTAAATTTTTAATATCTACGGGCAGTGCATCCAAATGACCATGAAGTAGGGCGATGACAGAGGTGGATTGTGCTAAATTAGAACCTTGATGCCAGTAATTATTTTTAGATGACCAAAGATACCGTGAACCTTATCTGATTTTCTGAAATACGGCGCCAAAGTAGGTGTGTTTTGAGACATCCGGGGAAACTAATTAGTGACATTGGAATTATGTAGGCAAAATAACTGGCACATATTAATTTTCCCAAGCACAACAATGTTTATTGTTCAGCGCATTTATCAAAATGGCAACTTAATTATGGATACAGGTTAGGACGGCGTATCAAATTAAATTACTAAATTTCACAACTACAAATTGCATTTTATCGTAAAGAAACCACAAATTTGGAACATCCAGGCAACAAGCAAAACCCAACATCTGGAGTAAAATATTGTTCCTGTGAAATACCTGAATCCGGTCTCATGGTAAATTGCTGAAACAATTTGGTCGTGAAGAGAAATAATATGTCCTTTGCCAAAGGTTCCCCCAAGCATTGTCTCTTGCCAGCTTGAAAGGGTACTAAATATTCCTTCAACTTTGGCCCATCCTCACCAAGAAATCTATCTGGACGAAATTCTTCAGGATCACCCCAAATCTCGGGGTCGTGATGAACGTGGTATATATTCGGCATTAGAATCAGTCCCTTTGGCAAGGTGTAGCCATGGAAGTTGACCTCTTCAAGAAGTTCGTGTGGAACTCCTAGCATCACCAACGAAGAGAGTCGAAGCGTTTCCAGAATTACCGCTTCTGTATAAGGCATCCTAGTAATTATAAAAATAACATTTCTATATTTACAAAAGGTTAAAGCAGAATTATAGCTAATAGAATTATATTCAATTACATCACCCTGTCCGCCAATGTTGGGTCCCTTTCTCGTCCAACAATCTCGTCAATTTCATTCTGCATCTTCTTCTGAACCTCGGTATTAAAGCTCAAATAAATTGATAACCATTTCATTGTCGTTGACGTTGTCTCTGCACCAGCCACAAATATCTCCACCACGGAGCTCAAACTATTTTGGCATCCTACTTTCCCGTAAAAAGTACTCCCCAAGTCATTATTCGCCACCGTTTTGTTCATATGCTGAATGTAAGCGTCCATCAAATCTCTTGTCTGACCCTCCACGTACGTTTGCTTATGCTCTCCAAATTTATCATCAACAAACCGATGCAAAGCCTTACACGCTCTGTCAAGGTCAACGAAACCAGACAGTTTTGGAGCAATGTACTTGAGCCACGGGAAAAATCCCAGTCCACTTTTCACCGCGTACTGTATTGAGTTAATGTAATTATTAAACAAGGTGACAGATGCAGAATTATCCAACCTCAGTCTTTCCCCTGTGACCAGAACCCACAAGGCATTTACTGTTGACTGATATAGCACGTGACCCATGTCCAAACTCCCGTTTGGGTTTGCCTGATTTGAGCTCTTGATCCAATCACAAACCTCATGGATTTCTTGCAGGATTAAGGACTCCATTGAGCTACGTTTCCCGTATCCCTGTTCCCTCAAACTCCTTATGCAAAACTGTCGCTGTTCGTCCCATGCAGCGCCCTCCGTGTTTAAGATTCCATACGGACCTTGCGATATAAGTAGACATGTGTCCGTTTTGAATTTTCCGGTAGCGGCCATAGTTCCAAAGAGCTCCTTCATCCATTTAGCATCGTTGATAACGAGAGTGGCTCTGTTGGCCATGTGGATTGTGTACATTTTCCCGTACCTTTTTGCCCACTCGGATAATTTCAAGTGGGGTCCATTGATCATTTGCGCCAAATTTCCGAGAAGGGGTACTCCCATGGGACCCGGCGGAAGCTTGGGTCGTTTGGAAATGACAGTGACATAGTATGCCAAATATAATGCAACGGCAGTGCAGAGTAGAAAAACGGAGTTGCCGAATTCTAGAAAAAATAAGCTGTCTGGCTTCATTTCTGTGACTTGAATAGCAGGTTTTATTTATTGTTGCTCTCACGGCAATAGTTACTGGGGGAATGGGAGTACGAATATCTCATGGATGGTAACCTTCATGGATTTTTGTGGTTAGCAGGTCATTTGCTCGTAAGCAATTTTTTGTGACATGAAACTGGTTTTTGGGCTAATACTAGGAAAGAGGGGCAGAAAATGTTACATGTTGCTAGCGCATCGTGATTGATGTTATTGTATTTCATTTTCGTGAATCCTTTATGTGGCAAGTTACATTATGACCATAATACAATTCCGTGATTTAGAAACGATTTTGTTCATGTTTCTTCCAGTGTAGGTGGTTCAACAATTTTGCGTCATGCAAATTGCATGTTGATATTCAATATTACTAATCTGTCCCGCGTTCCGAAAAATATAAAACTGTGCAAACCCTTGGCAAGGGATATTTTGTTTCTCTTTGTGGTAAAATTATTACAGCAATTTAGTTTGGGGCCAGATCCAAGCATTTCCAAGGAGGAGTACTTTAAGCCAGATGTTGGATTTATCCTGTTGCCAGGATGCTCAAAATTTGTCCTTTCTAGACGATAAATAAATTCAAATATGTATCCGATATTTAATTTATTAAGCACACATTATCTTCATTCATTTTTCATGTGTATGTCATTTTATAATTTATGAAACAGACATAAATTGACTATTTTGTATTTGTAATTTTTATTTCTAAGAGATATGGCACTACTGAGCCATTATTACGTTATCATGTCATGCTAAATTCAACTAACCCGCATTGACAAACACGGAATAAAAATTAAATACAAGTGCAGTGACAAGAGTGAAGCATATATTATTCCATGTCCACCTCCACTAATTCAGTCAGGTAGTCAGCTCAAAGGGTATTCAATTACAGTGCGTGAAGAAATTTGATTGTTGCTGGCTGTTCGAAATGATATTCATATTCAGAAGCTGAGTATCTATATACCTAAAACCGTAACATGAATCCTTAATGTTTGAATGAATTTAGTGCATCGAAAACAAGGCAAGTCGACTTGATAGAAGAGTACTGCGCAAACAAAAAAAAACAATTTTATACATTTTGTATAGTACAAGGTTCATAATTTACAACGTAGAAAATTAATAACACATAAATGAACAAAGCACGGCAGTTATAATTCTACTCATTTCCAGTACTAAATTCAACAAAAAAAATTTATTTCAGAAAAATGCAAAAAATTAGCTATTCATGTTTAAACTCAATGTAGAATACAAAACGTAGCACAGCAACTATTCATGTCCAACTTGAGACCTCAAGCTAGGCCGGCACAGGTTATGATCTACAGCAGTAAAAAATTTGCATTGGTAATTGACCATGTAGAACATTATGAAACTTGTTACCGAGAAGTTTTGCATTTTTTCATTGCTAGCAGCTGGCTGGATACGTTAGCAACAAGCAACTTTTTTTGTCTGTGTCATTAATGCTAATGACCTGCTCATCACAAAAAAATCTGTGAAAAGATACACCAAAGAGAATTATGCGTTACTTCATTAGTAAACATAACAGTGTGAACATCTAAAATATACTCTGCTGAGCAAGCAAAAACCATGAATCCCGCCAACTTATATTTTCCAGGACTTGACGATTCTGCCATTTTACTGTGCACCGCCCTTGTTTTATATTTGGCATACCATGCCATTATCGCTTCCAAAAGGCCCAAACTTCCACCCGGCCCCCGCGGCATACCCCTTCTCGGGAATTTGGTGCAAATGGTAAAGGATCCCCACTTGAAATTATCAAAATGGGCTGGACAGTACGGAAAAATGTACACCATCCAGATGGCCAACAGAGCCACTCTGGTCGTCAACGATGTCAAGTGGATGAAGGAGCTCTTTGGAACAAATGCATCCACTGGCAAATTCAAAACCGATACACTTCTCCTAATATCCCGAGGGTCGTACGGAATTTTGAGCACGGAGGGAAGTGTATGGCACGAGCAGCGACTTTTTTGCATACGGAGTTTGAGGGAGCTGGGATTCGGAAAAAGCAGTACAATGGAGCCACTAATTTTGCAAGAAGCGAATGAACTGTGTGCATGGATTGCAAGCTCGAGTCAGGCGGACCCACAAGTGAGTTTGGACTTGGGTCAAATTCTGTTTAAATCCACCATAAATGCCTTGCTCGTTATGGTCGCCGGAGAAAGGCTTCAGTTGGATGATAATTCTTATGATCTCTGGACTCACTTCGTGGAGACTGCACAATACACGATGAAAACGGGACTAGGATTTTTCCCGTGGCTCAAGTACATTGCTCCAAAACTATCTGGTTACGTTGACCTTGACAGAGCGTCTGAGAATTTACACGAGTTTATCGGTAATAAATTTGAAGAACACCGGAAAACGTACGCGGAAGGGCAGAAGCGAGATTTGATAGACGCTTACATTGAGCAAATGAACAAGACAATGGCAACTAATGATACCAAAAGCTCATTTTATGGCACGTTAGGACGCCAAAATAGTTTGAGTTCTGTGGTGGAGATATTTGTGGGTGGTGCGGAAACAACGTCAAGTAACCTGAAATGGTTGCTAATTTATTTGAGTTTTAATGCTGAGGTTCAAAGAAAGTTACAGAGTGAAATTGACGAGGTTGTTGGACGAGAACGGAATCCCACCTTGACGGATAGAACCACGTAAATAGATACAACGTGAACAAAATAGACATTTTTGTACTTATGCTTTTCTAAAGTATTCGATATTTTTGTGTAATATCTAGGATGCCTTATACTGAAGCGGTAATTCTGGAAACGCTTCGACTTTCTTCTGTTTTAATGTTTGGAGTTCCTCATGAGCTTCTGGATGACATTTCTTTCCACGGCTTCACGTTGCCAAAGGGCCTGATTTTGATGCCAAATTTGTACCACATTCATCACGATCCCGAGACGTGGGGTGATCCTGAGATATTTCGGCCGGAGAGATTCCTTGGTGAAGAGGGTCAAAGGCTGAAGGGGTATTTGGTCCCGTTTCAGGGCGGGAAGAGAAACTGCTTGGGGGAACCCTTGGCAAGGGATATTTTATTTCTCATTGTGACGAAATTATTTCAAAAATTTACCTTGCGGCCAGATTCAAGCATTTCCAAGGAGGAATACTTTAAGCCTGATGTCGGAATTGGCCTGCTGCCGAGATGTACCAAATTTGTCGTTTCTAAACGATAAATGTAATTCAATATAATTCAGAGATTTAATTTATTAAATGCTACAAAATTTGTATTGTGCAAACAACATTTTTGTGCCATAAAAATGTTTGTCATTTTCCGTGCCAATTGGCTTTTCTGCATGCATAAAGAAGTACAGCTTCAAAGCGCTAATAATAACGATTTTGGAGTGAAACGTGCAATTTGCATATTAGGGGATACCAGTCTCAACTTGTTTCGGTATGACATATTGAAGAAACAGGAAGATTTAAGTATCTCCACTGGTCATAATAAGCAGCGTACGAATTGGTCAGAAAGATATGTGCAATATTTGAATGCAGCATTTCAATTGCATGTCATTAGTTCTTGGGGTTCGTCAACATATCTTGTGACAAAAAAACGGGTTTTTGGGTTATTACGCGGAAAGATGAGCAAAAAATTGTAATACGCTTATAATTATTAATATTTAACATTTTGTCAACGACGCTTCAAAGCAATTTTTTCTTTCGTGTGCTATTAGTTACAATATTTTGATTTACACTTGACGGTAACTTGCACAGTCATTATGATTTATATTTTCCTTCCATTCGATATTTTTGGTGGCTTTCTTTGATAAAACCCAATTTATGTTGTATTGTTTGTTGCTTTAAAATGATGTCATTGAACTATTGTTGTTTTCAGAAGTAAAATTAAGACCCGGTCAGCGACACTGATATGCAAAAATACAACAAATAAATTGGTTGCGACTGCCAAGAATTCGGTTTTGTCATTTCCCCTTCTTGCTAATCATGATAATCATTGTTAACAAGTTGCCAAGGCATTTCTAATGATATGCATATTTGATTAGATGATGAACCATTCCAATCAATGTCACATCTATCAAGCTACAAATCATTATATTAACGAGGGGATATGTTTTATTCGTTAAACTTTATACACTCATCACAGAAATCTGGAGAGTATACCAAAAGTCACATGAAAAATATTATGGAACAGCCCAGTAGTCTAAGCTCACAAATTCCTATACAATATTATCTAATTATCTAATTAAAATACAATCTAATTAAAAACGACAGATTTTAACTACAATTTAAGATCTGGGCTGTTGTCAGTTCTAAACAAAATGGACATTTTAAATTTTTTGACGGTCCAAAATTGTGTATTCTTCTCCAGCTACCCGTTGAAAGGAGCACTTTTAAAATAATACTCTAATTTACTTTGATCCACATTTTATATGAATAACGGGAAAGCCGCACATCATTTGTAATCATTATTGGATTATTTTCATTTTGCAGGTGCGCGACGATTAAAGTCGTTTCGACTGGTTTAAATTGAAATGACAAGCGAAATCAATTTTTTACCTGGTTTAGGTTTTTGTGAAATAGATTACACAACCACATATTTAGGTGAAAATTTACAGATACAATTGTGTATAGAAGTTGTATCCATTGATAATAAGTAGTTAACTGGGTAATGCAAGACATTCCTGCATTGGATAAATTCGTTTTGTAAAAGAAAGAGTGCATGTTTTAGCAATACATAATTCCGTTTGCCTGACAGTGAAAGATGAATGAAAACTATGTACCTAGTCATGATCAATGGCCTTGAACATATACCCAATAAGACAGCAGATCCAGAATACCAATTCTAAATACTTACTCCATTGACAAATATATACACAAACGAAGAAAAATAATTCCAATAATTTCGGGTAACATCTTAAACTATTCCAAATTGGACATTTTACCACTGAGCTTCAAATGAAGACTAAGAAATAAAATCGGCTTTTGTGCCCATTGTTTCAGAATTTTTCCATAATCGCTTGAAGGGAAGCAATTACAGAAAGAAACTAGCATGTGTGTGATGCATATCGCAATAATGCGACGCTATGTACTTTGACAGATTTTTGGAAGAATTATTATAAATAAGGTCATTGGAATCGTAGGGTGTTGAGTCATGAATGATTATTGTTTGGGTTATTAAAAAGTTTGATTCTCATCACTCATCACCATTTATGATTCAGATTACAAAGTGCATTCTCAGAAAAATGTGGCATATAATTAGCATATTTTGAATGCCACTCATAGTATGTAATTGTTTCGCGAAAAATGTCAAATCAAGTTCTTCCAAACATCCCAAATGACCAGTCTTAACCTATCAAGATATGGCGATAAAACAATAAGTTTGTAATGTTGAAAAGTAATCAACTCTTGAATAAATTTATTATATCATTAATGGCTTAAAACAGTTTCTATTGGCATCTTAAAATCTTACTCCTGAACTAGTGTAGTCATCATTACAAAATCTTAAAAGAAAATATGGATTGCCGTTGGACTTCATACGATCAACCTAAACGCCGATAATGCTTGCACCAGGCCAAGTTTAATTACGAGTCATACAGGTTAAGATTGCGTTGGTAAATAGTTTATTTTCACAAGCAAATATCTACAGTTGGCTGTTATACTGATCACCAAGATTTGCCGCTTCAATCATTCAAGCAATCCTCAATTGCAATCCTCATGTTGCCTTCTATTAGACTCGTTGAGGTAAAGCAAAAATATTATCACATAAGTAACTTATTAGGCATTGGTCTTGTTAAATTGATTAAGTACATGACTTGACTGGGCCTATAATTTAATCAGGCTTTTATTTGTGTTTGGTCGAAGTGAGCATTTGCCAGTGGAACACATTTCAATCACAAATATTTATTGAATTAGGTACATGTCTTCCTTCCTGCATTGAATGAACTCTTGATGTAGAAAAGACAGAATGCATGTTGGGACCAGTACATGATTTTGCTTTCTCTACAAAACTGAACGCTGATGCAAAAGTATGTACCTATTCATGCTCAGTGTCCTTGAACACGTACCAAATAACCCCGAATGTTGATTCTGGATACCGACTCTTTATATGATACGCATCGCAATCATGATTTTAATTTTAAGATAATAAATTCAAATGATTGCAACATTAAAAACTATTCAATAAATTTCACTTATCGCAATTTGCTGATAGTACATACATATAATGGTAACTTACGCTTTACTACTGATCGTTAAATAAAATATTGACATGGCTGGCTAATTACTGGGTAAGAATAAAATCCTTAATGTCACTTCGATATGTTGATTGGAATGTCACTTGGAAAATTGTTCAAGGACAATCGGATTGTACAGATTACAAAAGTTACTCTGGCCAATAAACCCATAGTTCAGCAAAAACAGGATGAGTTATACAAACATTATAATATATAGCATGTAGCTTAATGATTGTTTGGTAACTTTATAATAGGCTTACACAACCTTCTCCAGGTACTTACATAATATTCTCCTAGACTCATTCACGAATGAGTTTTGATTACAAACAATTTTTTCTCTCTCTCAAGTTTCTAGCAAAAAAACTGGTTCCATTTTTTATAATAATATTGTTTACTTCTCAAAAACAAGCACTTGTGCCATGTTACTATGTGCCTATGTTATCCAATCTGTCAACTTGCTTTACCACAATTCCAGCCCCTTCTCGTGCAGAAAAACTGGAACCCCAACTGTTGACCTTCATTGTTTGGAAAATGCGTCGCAGCAGTTATAACTCACCAGATTTGGGATGCGACCTGTCAGTAACTTGGTAACAACGTACCAGGAATAATATATTGTAATTCGCTTCACAACAACGTAGCAGTGCCTATTCAACTCGCTCCGATGAATTATTTGTCTTTATTACCATTTTAAGCAATGGAGAGTTTAGTTACTTTTGCGGCTAATTACCCGTTTATATTTGTGGGACTAGTAGCATTTTTAATTGCCTATCTATTAACTCGATCATCGAAAAACTCCAAACTTCCCCCAGGACCATGGGGCGTTCCACTCCTTGGAAACCTATTGCAAATGGTGAAGGATCCTCACCTGAAATTGTCAGAGTGGGCAAAGCAATACGGAAAATTGACAACAATTCATATGGCAACGAGGCCTGCGCTCATAATAAACGACGCGAAATGGTTAAAGGAACTTTTTGCGACTACACCAGCCACTGGAAAGTTTAAAACTGACACAATGCTCCTTATAAGCCAAGGACCCTACGGCATTTTGAATACTGAAGGAAAAGCGTGGAGCGAGCAGCGACAATTCTGCATGAAAAATTTAAAATCCCTGGGATTCGGAAATGGTAGATCAATGGAGCCTCTGATTTTGGATGAGGGTCAAGCAATTTGTGACTGGGTTCGTGAAACACGAAAGACGAACTCAAACAACACTGTGGAATTCGACCGTGTTCTGAATCAGGCAACAGGAAACTGCCTCTGGGCTATTGTAACTGGAGAAAGAATCAAGTTGGGAGACGCGGAAGTTGTGAAACTTGTGGACCGATTCACGGCCGCAATGCAGTACACGATGCAAACGGGCCTGGGATTCTTTCCGTGGCTCAAGTATATTGCACCGACATTGTCGGGATATATCGAGTTTGACACGGCTTGCAGAAATGTGCACAATTTTATACAGCGAAAGTTTGAGGAGCACAAGGAAACGTATGAGAGCGGTGTACGAAGGGACCTCATGGATGTGTACATTGAGCACTTGAAGGGTTTGGAGGCGAGTGGACAGGGCGAGGAGCAGAAGAGCTTCAGGGGGCAGACTGGGTTGGATTAATAGCGTGTCGTCTGTGGTGGAGATATTTTTGAGTGGGGGCGAAACGACATCGGTTACTGTGAACTGGGCTACATTTATTTGGCACATGACCAGCGAGTTCAAAGAAAAGTTCAGGAGGAAATTGACAGAGTGGTTGGGAGAGATCGAGAGCCTTCTTTGATGGATAGGCAAAGGTAAGCAGAAAATATCCTTTTTTGTAATTTTGCAAATTTGAATCAATTTTAATTTTATGCCTTTCATTTTTAAATTTCAGAATGCCCTACATTGACGCAGTAATTTCAGAAGTGCTCAGAATCACGTCAGCAGTTGCTCTGGGTGTCCCACATGAGCTCATTGAGGAGATCCAGTTCCACGGTTACAATTTGCCAAAAGGCATGATTTTGATTCCAAACCTGTACCATCTGCATCACGATCCCGACGTTTGGGGAGATCCTGACGTGTTTAGACCTGAAAGATTTTTGGAGGAAGGGGGTGAAAAGATGAAAGACTTTTTGGTCCCATTCTCCACTGGAAAGAGGCAGTGCCTTGGAGAGCCTTTGGCAAGGGAAATCATGTTTTTGTTTGTGTTGAAATTGTTTCAGCAGTTTAATGTCAGCTTGGATCCGAGCGTCCCTGTAGAAGAGTACTTTAAAAGTGATGTAGGTGTTTTGATAATACCACAGCGGCAAGGATTGGTTACCACTCCTAGGTAATTACATGCATGCATGTAATAATTTCTTGTGTGGTATTTCCACAATATGCTCTATCATTATGTGTAATCTAAATAAATGCAATATATGCATTTGTATAACTTTTAGTCGTCATTATTTTGCTGGATTCAAAATAATGCCAATTTTTCGTAGTTGCCATTACAAAAAATGTACCACATTAATACTGAATATGTAATTGTAATTGAGGGTAAAAGTGTTACAGTTGTTATTATTACATATTTCCAAACACTTCATGAAATGTAGTACCGATTAAATATAATTTTTGGTATACTATTAAGATCATTAAAAATATCTAACCATCAACTTTAGACGTATTTGTCAATTTTTTGCTACTTCACATTACATATTATTTGCTCGACAATTTTCTTCGTTTTCCTTATAAATACAATACCGGTTTTCGGCATAAATATTGTTTGTGTAGCATTTGGTCTTGAAGGTGAACGTATTTCCAAATCTGAGACTGACGTGATTTTGCATCGACTTCTTCAATTCTTCCGGAATCATCCCAGGACCAACATTTGATCTACTGGCATAGTATGTACTGGAAACACAAAGTTTGATTTGAAAACAATCTGCCCATTTTTTTTATTCCTGCTTGAAATGCAGTATGCTGATGAATGCGTCGTTTCTTCAGAAACACACCAGAGTATGCATATTTTGTAAAATTTATATATTATTAATACCGTACTGTACCATAGTGAATTATTTGTCTTTCTTTGTGAGATAAACTTGTATAAATAACAACCACTACAAATATTTTTCAGCAAATTGCACGGAAATAATAGAACGCCATTTGTGGAAATAATGGCCAAGATCTTGGAAGAGTTACTCAAAGGTTCTGGAGTACTTTGCAGAGTATTATTTAGAATTAATTAGTTGGTGCTGTTTGATATTGCACGTTCACACTGACAATACTTTGATGATTATTTAAATAGTTCCATCATGCCAACATTTGGATGAAACTGACAAATGCCTTAAAACTTCCTCCTTTTCATAATGAGTTCATGCTGGCCCTTGAGAGGCTTTTAAGAAAAGACAGAGAAATGAGTTCCGTTGAACGTGAGGTTACTTTTTACGTGTACACGGCTTAATGTGAGGGAAAGAGGAAAACTGAAATAAATACTTGCTACATTAAGGATGCTGATTTCAATTCAATCTGGACAATACCACAATAAATTTATTAGATGACAAGTATCCTTCTTTCCACCTGAAATGTTCACGGCATTATGCAAATTGTATCAATTTAAGTATATGTTTTCAAGGTCACAGATGGATTTTACTATCATTGAATATATGCAGCAGTTCTTAACCAAATCAAAATACCAATTCCATTACAGTCTTCAAGAATCTCAATAAATATAATTTATCCACCGTTTATTCCATTGCCATTATTATAATACAAATAAACAATTTAAAATGAGCCAACATGCAAAAATTCATGAACTTTCTACTTGCTAATCATACCTATAAAGCCCGAAGAAAGATAGTTTTGAAGTTTTGACGTCAAGACATTTGAATAGGGAATAGATGAGATGTAAACTCATCTATAGCGCTGTCTGTCATTATATGGTAAGGTTAATGTAGTAACGGTGGAATATGACAACATAAGCTTCATTAGCGTCGTAGCATTTCTACTTTATTACAAAATGTGTATTCGCAAATTTCGGAGTAAAATAAAATAAAAGCATACTCCGTTTTGGAGATCTGTTTCGTTTTAATGATGTTTTGACTTTTACATTGAAAAAAGGCATCCAACTGCGTAGTTACTTTATTTTGACATTCAGTAGCCCAATCGTTGTCTACCTTCAACGCAACAAATAACCTTATTGTGATATCGCCAGGACATCGCATATTGGTGTACTGTACTAGTTCTGGAGGATTTGTGGAGCACATAAAATTCAAGGTCGAATGAATTTGTTCTACTGAAGAGGTCTATAAGCTAGTTATATACCTAAGTCTCCTGTTGCCTGCAGAAATAAATTTATAAGCCCCTACGTACATAACTAATACATCTAGTAATCAGCTTATTACGAAATACATAATAAAACGACGTTAGCCAGGTAAAATTGTACATCTGTGGCAGCATCCCTGTGTGGTACGTTTTATTTCACCCCTGCCAAATTATAAGTCTGCTTTATACTACACATGCTTCGCTTTCCCAATATTCCTTGTGCCACCGATCAAGCCTAAAATAGGTATCATCAAAAGCAACAGACCAGCAGACACATAAATAACATGATATACTTGCGTTGTGATCGGAAGGCATACATAAACCGAAGACGAAATAATAAATATGTAACCAGACCCTCATTACTTAATGCAAATGATGTTCACTGGATCGCACCAGTTTATTTTCCTCGGGTTTCCATTCGGCTTGTGAAATGTGCATTACATTCATATTTAACTTTGTGTCAATCAAAAGGAATTTGACCTTGTATCCGTAACTACGACAAAAACTGAGAACATAATGGCCCTAAAATCTACCTAGGTATACACGCAATGTGTTTCTGTACCTGTATTGGATGTCAATCTCCTTTGATGGAAGAAGACGACCGTCAACAAATGACAGAAATGTGCAATGAAAACATCGTCACGGAAACAAGTGCATTATATGCGCTAAAAATAGGAACACAGCTGATATTCATCCTCCAAAACTAGTATCAAGTACTTAGGTAATGTGTAGTCATAGATTATTGCCATTTTCAGCATTGATACGTAGGCGTGTTTTTTGTGCGAATTTGATAATTTTAAGTGCATGGGTTTCCGGATGGAAATAGGATTTTTTATCATTGATGCCATGTAGCTAGTCATTATGAGATTACCCTATACCAAATGCCCATTTCTCGAAAACATTTTTAATCTCAATTTTCCGTAGAAATGATTACCAAACTCTTGTGGGCGTTCTGCGCTGCATGTGGGGTGTTATTTCGTCTTATGACTGCCTGAAATTGAAGCGTGATATGGATTTTGCTGGGACCGAGGACGCCTGGAAGCTAATTATAGGTGTCGTATTGGCTGGCAAAAAGTTAATCAAATCAGCATACCGAAAATACATACATAGCTAACACACGTGTCATCGTGATCCCCATTCGATCTCCCACTCGTTCCATTATCGTAATTTCAACAAGAAAATCCAAAAATAGATTCAAACGGACCAAAACACACATACGTGTCATATGTGAGATTCAATGATATATGTTGCGTGGTGTGTAATCAGTACAAATGCACGCATCTCAAGATTAAATTTTTTAGACACGTTTCAAAGAAAGTTGAATCCAGACAAACTTCCTTCCTTGATATGCTGAAGCTGGAGTGTTTAGGACATCATCACAGGATCACCTTCTTCATGAACTAAGTCAACTGAAGGTTTTTTCGCAAGAACGTCAAACATACGTCATGTGATAGGCTATCTGTCGACAAGATTAACAATGGAGGGGAAAATGCATAACATATAACAAATGAACTACTTCTATTACGTAACATGGAAGGTTAAAAGAATTTAATATCCTAAAATCCAAAATAGAACGAAGAGTTATAGCAATCTATAAGTGTTACGCAATTACCTATTGTAATCAAAATGGTGTTTCCTCAAGCGAAGATTGCGACTTGAAAATTCCGGCAGCGAAAACTGCTACCTGCCAAAACTGCGACATGGAAAATTGAACATTTTCATTGTGAAGTTTTGTATGAAATAATGATTTAGATAAATAATAAAACAAACTAGGACGGGTGTAAACCCGAATTAAAAAACTACCGGAAGCGCGTTGGATTGTGAAATTGATAAATGTGACATTCAGTTCACCATCCCAACCACTTATATTGACTTTCTCGTTGAATTTCCGAAATAATATATTTTGACCCTTTGATGACCCTGTGACCCGTGAGGGTCATGGAGCCACTTCTCCGATAGTTGGTCGAAATAACCCATGGTGCCGTGACAAAAAATGATCAGAATAAAATTCTCTATCAGATAAGCCACTAAAAGATTTTTGCCCATAAGGATGCACGGGGGACCTTCCCCCCACTGTACCCCTGGGGTTGGGCCCCGGATACCCAAAATCAATACCGAATTTTCGTATGACCTGAGGTACCTCTATGCCAAGTTTAGGCCAAATCGGTCAACGTGGAGGAAAGTTATAGTGTTTACAGACACTCAGACACACAGACACACAGACAGACAAACATATCAATCGCAATAACTACCTATTAAGCATTTCATGCTTCCGGTAGTTAATAACGTTTTCGAAGGTAGAAATTTCCGTAGGTCGGAATGTTAGTGTCGTAATTTTTTAGTCGCCATCTTTTGGTCGCAATCTTTGGTGATGTCTCCTACAACGATACTCTCTATGCTCACTTCTCCACTATGTATATACAACGTTTTTGTAAAAACTATTAACTTTTGTTCTGAAGAAAAGCTCGGGAAAGCTTGCTGGTGGCAGTAGAGAAGGAGAATGATGTCTGTTCCATTAGCTTCATATGCACGAGTTGGAATTCCTGGTTATTTAATTATACGACATTTTTCGAAAATTTTGTGGTGATAACTGCAAACTGCTTGTCAACTGTCAACAAGAATTTGTTGTAATGTCATTGCATAAATAACATGACTTATTATAAAACATAAATAACTAAATTGTCTATTAAATTTGAAGGTTTTTCAGCTACACGTGCATAAAATTTCAGTTTTTTGCATATATTAGCTAGGTTTTGTGCGACGGCTAGAAATAAACTTTTACATTAGGAATGTTCGAGTCGCAATTTTGGGGCCTGTTTTATTTTTGTGTTCCAACTATGTTTTCTTCTAATATGTCTCTAGTTACGTACCCGGATTTGAAATGGGAATTGAATTTCGCTGAAAGTGGAATCCAAATTTTTTATATCTAACGAAACAAGCAAGTTTTCGCATTTTAGAGTTCAGTTGTTGTAGATCTAACGTCTGATCCAAGCAATCGCCTGGCCACCTGAGCATGGAAGGTATTAAAAGTGACTGGTAATACTTTTACCATAACTGTATGACGTACAGAGAGAAATTTCGTCCGCCTGACGAGACATTAAATACAGATGGCAAGGTTACATAATTTGAGGCATAATCTCGATTTGCCTGAAATGAACTAGATTGTGTTCTTAATAATGAATAATATTAACATTTTCAGACGTGAAATGTAAATTATTTCTCCGAAAAATCTTGCTCAAACACTCGTTAGTGTTTCAAACTTCCATTGATGCGACTTTAGGTATTATGTTTCAATCATGTCTGCATCCCAGGCGCGTTGGTTTTGCTTATCCGTTAATTCCAAATTCATTCATTTTGTCCCTTAAGGAATTGATCGATAGGTAATAAGATCTTAAGACATTATTATTGAGCTGTAACTGAATGAAAGATAGAAACAAGCAAAATAAATTAAAAGTGAAGAAGAAAGCTTCATGGAAAAATCTACATATTGAAAATAGGAAATACAGCAGCTTCCTGTAAATAGAAAAAACATACATAAATGGATCGAGGCCTGTTGTAATTTCCGTTTTCTGTTACATTAATATTTGTTCGTAATCAAGTGTATTTGAAATTCGTGATTTAGTTGTTACGGACGGATTATTAAACTTTCTATATGGTATTAGTTTCACTGAAACTAATATGTTTTGAGATAGCTACATACAGACTCAAATGTGGGTGCTACTCTGCTTTTGGTTTCATATTTTTAGATAAAATTATTAAAGTTCGGATTGATTTAAGTGGGAAGCATTTTAATTTGTCAGCATTGCAGCAATGCTATTGCTGTGGTTACAATTCTTGACATGAATAGAGTGTTGCTCAATTATGGAAAGATTATGAATTATGGGGAATGGATTATGGGCTCGATGTTACGTTAAGGTTTCCTATTACATTTGACCTCTTTTAACACATTTTTATACGAGCTAAATATGCAATCAAATTCATAGAAACATGTTCGGTAATATTGATTGCATGTCAACAGAAACCCCATTCTCCGAAGTCTAGTCGATCTCCGTCACACAACAAAACAATTCTGAAAATACATTTTGCGTGGTAGACTGCTGGCGTGGGAGGAATGGTGACATGAAGTACAGAAATATGACAGCCATTAATTTATTTTCCATAAACGGAAAAGAAATGCTTGAAGAATGTTTTCTGTTTACGTGTCTGTGAATGGATTTCAGTCGGGGACCGCCAAGTACGGAATTTCGTAAAAAGGAAAGTTTGTGCACACGAAAGAAAATGTCATAAAAATTATTTCAAAATTGAGAGCAAGAATTATACTTTGAATACATTGGCTACCATTCAGTTGCTTATCTTTTGATGTATAACGTCGGCTTAGCTTTCATATTTTATTTATGAATCTTTAATGTATTTCCAGGTGTCTGTCAGTTAATCAAAATCATCAATGTCATGATTGGGTTCGACATAGACTCCTTCCTAATCAATTTCCACTTCAGCTTTTTTTCCTTCAATGCAGAATACAAGGAATGCATTGAACAATTTACGTTTCCTATTCCTAGAAGTGTTTACCCTTGTGTGTTCATTGACAGAACGAGTTGGAACGAGTCTACACATTTTTAATGGTTCAACAGCAACTGGCCGCATACGTTGAAACTCTGCTCATACCACTGGAAAGAAGTTCCACCTGTTGACGTTTGCATTTTACTATACGCCTTGTATCAACTACTTTGACGCGCGGGTACCTTTACAACAGCGTTCCCCTCCATTTTATGTGCCACTTTCACTTTCAATGTACGCCATTTCCGTTATGTTTCCAGAATTCTTCGTTGAAACGTCCTTGTTGACTGAAACCTCAAATCCATCGTCGTTGTAACTCTTGGAATTGTTGGTATGGTCATTTTCATTTTCCAATCTCACGAATAGATTCTACAACAGAGCAATCATCTGTCCTTTCTCCTCAAACAGACACAGCATCCAACACCCAAACGCAAATATGAGATCTGGATGCAGTATGAGATACATTTACCGTAGCAGTCCAAGTATTGTAGCAACAAGTGAGTTTTTAAACGATAAAGTGGGCGTTAACTGGTGCGAGATGGAAATTTAAATACCATAGATTCAAATATTTAAATAGAACTCTAGTACACACGGCTTGGAATAAATTTTGTGGCCAATTTGATCAACATTTATAGACGGTGACACGCATTTGGTTTATTTTCGAACAAATGTCCGCACAGTATTGGAGATGAAATAGTTCAATATGTTCTTCCATTCATCAATTTTCAGTTCCACTTTAAAAATTACATTGTCTTTCTGTATCCAAACTACGGTCTATCTGTCAAAATGATCTGGTCGTCTTGATGCGGTTTTACAAGTCGTAATAACACTGAATGACGTTAAAGCTTTATATGTGAATCAAAAATGATGTATGCGACGATGAGCATTACAATTACTATAATTCAAATTATTATTGTCCAAAATTACTGTGCCTTTTGATGTCTAATTTAGCGAAATATCCCAAACTAATGTATACAAATTGTAAACTTGTTTTCCAATAACATACTAGTGGTAATGCTGCTAGCGTTATAGGATAACAAACTTTATTGAACAAGTATTGCATATGGCAACTTTTAGCAAAAACTTTATTAGCAAATCTCGCAATCCAAAGCAAATGTATACTGTATTTACCATTTCCATGCGCTGATGTGATGCTCGGAGTTTATCAGTGATCATTAGTCTACTGCGCATTTTCGATATTTTAATATTCAATTGCCCAACATTTTTCTACTTTCACCAAAATAAACATCCTTGACATGGCATCATTAGCCAGTCTGTTGTGGGTGTACGTTGACGCACCTTGACTGACATTTCATCTGGTGAATACCTTAAATTGAAGTATGGATTGTGGTAGCGCCGACGACGTCTAAATGTTAATTAATGGTGTCTGCCGCTTTGCTTGACAAAAATTAAATTCGAGGAACGAATTCAATTGAAGGACAAATTTTTCATGTACGTCACATGAGCCATGTGAATCTTATGAAAGAATATCTGTCTACAAGCTGAAAAGGGAAGAGTGAAAGCAAAGCATACAAGAACTGAACAATTTCAATTACGTAACAAGGAAATATGGAATAATTTAATATCCTAAAATCCAAAAATATAGAGAGGACTTTTAACGATGTATTAATGTTGCGTAACGTCCTATTGTGATCATAGATGTGCTTTTCAAATTTTATTTTTTTACATACGCACAACATGTTTACCTATATGCATCTAGTTATTTACGGGGATTTCATATGGCAATTTAATTTGGCTAAAAGTAAATTCCAAACTATTTAGACTCAGGCAAACATGAACGTTTTCCAACGTTTAGATTTTAGACGTGCCGTTGTAGATGAAGTATCTGAATCGAAAAATGGAAAGTGACCCACTTTTTCTCAAAGCGGAGAGCGTTTTCACGAAAAAAATAAAAATTGCTGATTTTGTGCACAATTATTTAGGACTATTAGTGAAGTCTTTATACACATATGATACCCCTCCCACCCAACCCCATAAGCAGATATGGGCAAATGTGATGTTCGAAGGGTCAAAAAGTGTGTGCGCTCTGGAGGCCACAGTTTTCAACGAAATGAGCAGAAAATTGGCATGCTTATTCAGAATACGATTTAAAACTTTTGGCAGGTTTGCTTTTTTCAAAATTTTGAAATATAAATTTTTTTTGGCGCGAAAACTTTAAAATTCAAAATATGTTACCGATATCAAACATTTAGCAGCAGAATCAAATTCTTAATGAAAGACACACTAAATAAGTTTGTAATGAGTGTTAATTGCAAATTTCCACAAGGTATAATTACACATTCAAAAATCAAAATTTGAAAAAAAAAATATTTTTTGTCGCAAAAATTATAACTTGTGGACTTAATCTAATACCGAAATCAAATTCTAGGCGATGGAATACACAATCATCAATACATACATTCCCTGGTTACAAGCAATGTACGAAAACTTAATTCACTGAATTTGATTTCGGTATTAGATTAAGTCCACAACTTGCGAATTTTTGCGAAAAAAATATTTTTTCAAATTTTGATTTTTGAATGTGTAATTATACCTTGTGGAAATTTGCAATTAACACTCATTAAAAACTTATTTAGTGTGTTTTTTTCATGAAGAATTTGATTCTGCTGCTAAATGTTTGATATCGGTAACATATTTTGAATTTTAAAGTTTTCGCGCCAACAAAATTTATATTTCAAAATTTGGAAAAAAGCAAACCTGCCAAAAGTTTTAAATCGTATTCTGAATAAGCATGCCAATTTTCTGCTCATTTCGTTGAAAACTGTGGCCTCCAGAGCGCACACACTTTTTGACCCTTCGAACATCACATTTGCCCATATCTGCTTATAGGGTTGGGTGGGAGGGGTATCATATGTGTATAAAGACTTCACTAATAGTCCTAAATAATTGTGCACAAAATCAGCAATTTTTATTTTTTTCGTGAAAACGCTCTCCGCTTTGAGAAAAAGTGGGTCAAGTATAATAAAGAACTCACAGCATTTTCACTCTAAACGTATATACAAACTGAATGGCGTATATAATATAAAATGTGGTCCTTCTGACGAGACAGAGAGCAGATGGTAAGGTTACGTGAATTCAGTCGTAATATTGTTTGTCTGAACTTCAGACTCTGAAGTGAGTGGACTTTTCTTCTTAATAATTCATTAAGTTGAAATGTTGTTAATTTGAACTTGTCCTTGAGCTTTATTAAACTATGCACACATCACAAATGAAGTCGATTTCATTTGGGTAATAGGTAATAATGTAACATGACTTTTTCATCTCTTCTCAACTTTTAACTAAATGACTTCCTAAGATATCTATTTTTATGCTAATATTTGTTACCATATTTGAGAGGTATCCACTTCCATGGCGCGTTACATTTTCTTATCAGTTTTGGAAATCTATGGAAATAATTACGATGTTATTCCGCGAAGCGAACAGAACCGTCATTGGGCGAAACAGGTGGAAAGTGAAAGATTCATTGAAAACATCGTATATAGGAAATTGAAATTAGGAATTAGATAACATCCTGCAAAGACAAATCTCACAAATAGATAGATAAATCGTAATTTCCCGTTGTGTTATATAAGTACCTTGTCAAATTTATTTTCTTGGCAAAATTCGTGGTATAGTCGTTTTTTACAGATTAGCAAACTTTCTATGAATAAATGAGAAAGCGTCTGAATAGCACAATATCTGTGACAGGATAGAGGCGGCTAACAAGTAACGTGATATGATTTTGATTATATCATGATGTCTATCACACAATTACTGACATCAATAGAATATTACCCAATTATGGAGAATGGATTATGATGCTTTATGGTTTCTTTTGATGCATAACATCTCACAAAATATTCTATACACTCTCAATACATTCAAATTCATAAACATGTTAGGAAACACTATAGGTCATCGCAAAAACCTTTCACTGAAATCTAGTTCATCTCCGCTGCTATACAACAAAACAAATCTGAAAATATATTTTTACGTGGTAGACTGTGGGAGTGGAGTGGGAGGAATGATGACATGCAGTACGAAAATGATACGGCCATCTATTCATCCCGTGTACAGAAAAGAATTATTTAGGGATTGTGTCCTGCTTTCATGTCTTTGAACGAATCCCCACGTATGAAATGTCACAATCAAAAACCTTTTGTGAACAGGAAAGGAGATGTTATCAAAACCTTTTCAACTATTAATTCAAGAATTCTATTACTTAAACAACGGCGTTCCTTCAGTCACTTATCAACTGATGTGTGACGTTAGCTTAGGACTCGTGGTTAATCTATGCGTCCGTACCCACTAGATTCCTCAGACGTCTGTTAATTAATACATAGTTTCATTTAAATCGGACAGTTACTTAATCAATTACCATCGTTAGCTTTTACTTTAATGCAGAATACAAAGAAGGCCATTACAATTTCTGGCTTCCCATTTCAAAGAAATGTTTACACTCTTTGCGATCAATGACCAAACTAGTTGCCTCGAAACGTGGAAGCCTACGCGTGTAAGATAAAAAACAGCGGTTGAATATAAGCATTGTCATATCAATGTAACATTAAGGGTTAAGTTGCTTTATTGGATGAACACTCCTACACATTTCTGCTCCATTTACCTTACCAGCTTTCCCAATATTCTATCAAGTAGCCATTAACTATGTACATGTAACGGACAAATAAGAATGATTTCACATATTACTTTTCATGACAAAACAATGTCGAATGTCCTCGTGTCATCATGGTCCAACTGTTGATTAAGTTATATTATACCATCCCACGAAGTCTTTCAAAATGGAAAATGATTTACTTTTGATAAAATTGATAACAATAATGTAATTAGTTGGTGATTGGCACCATGACATATTTCTGCAGTGAGATCTGAATTAACTAACAAATATTACGTAACTCAAGTCTCCTTTGCGTAATAAAATTTAATATCAAACCAATATTTTGACTGCACCGTTCTTCTCTAGATACATAGAAGCGAGTAGTACGACCGCTTTCCCTCCCCAAAAATAAAATAAATGAAAGCAGAATAAGATCTTTACACTTCACTCATCGAGATTCAATGCACTAATCAATTTAGAGGGTTCTCGTGAACTTTCACTCAGACTCTACACATTTTCAATGGATGAAGTTGAACTAGCCGCATACGTTGAAATTCTGCTCATACCATTGGATAGAAGTTCCACCTGTTGACGCTTACAATTTACTGCACGCTTTGCATCCACTATTTTGGCCTCTCCGGTTACTTTACAACAACGTTTCACTCCATTGTGCGTACCACTTTCACTTTCAATGCACACCATTTCCATTCCGTTTGCACTATTCTTCGCTGAAGTGTGCTTGTTGAATGTCACCATTGCGTTGTCGCAGTCACTCTCAAAATTGCTTCCATTCATTTGATCCTTGTCATTATCATCTCCATTCCTTGTCATACATGAGCAAAAACGTCCATCCTTTCTCCGCAAACAGAAACAGCATCCAACGTCCAAGCACAGATATATCATTGGATTCAGTATGAGATACAGGTACAACAGCATTCCAAGTATTATAGCAACAAGTGAGTTCTTTGATGATGAACTTGGCATTCTCTTCGCAACTCGATATGTGAAAACAAGAGCTCCTACAGGTAGCCATACAAGAATAAAGGTGATAAAGTGGATGTAGATGAACCGGATATTTTGCACCTTGCTCCGCAACTGCTCGTTGGGAACGGGCTGAAATGTTAAAAGACCAAACACCTTGATTCAGAACAAAGCTACAGGGTATAAAATCGGAAAGATAATTATTCGCCATTTATAAGTGTGTAACCTTGAGAAAATGCAAATGAGCCAATGTTGTGCGAATTTTGTACATGGCTGTAATGTTATCCAAAAACAGAAATTAAAAATTACCATTTCATTAATATATGTGTGAAATATTCTCTTATGAATTATTATGATACCTTACCGTAGGCCACGTAACAGACAACCGATACATGGAACAGCACAAACCGAAAGAGCTCAAAAAGGATAGTAGCTTCCAAGCTGTCTAGTAGTGGATTCTTTGTTGTTATGAAAATACAAAAACAGCCTCATATGTTATACAACTTATTAAATTAAAAATAGAGTCGTTTCATAAACTCCAAATTCAAGGAAACGGTTTTTGTACTTACAGTCTTGCAACTTCCTTTTTTAATTTCATCCCTTTCGTACTTGTTGATCAGTGTTACGTAATTCTCTTTTAAGGTAACCATGAAAACTGCTGGAATGTTTGCCATTATAGCCGTAATCCAAATAAGCAGTATTACCCGACGTAACAGTAACTTTCCGTCATTAAAGCAATTGAATACGCGGAAGCGCTCATAAATTATGGCAACAATGTTGAGAGAGAAGATGCCAAGAATTGTATCTACCATCAAAAATGCTCTTTTAGTAAAGTCGTGTTACGCATGTTACGAAATATTGCAAAAATTGATACTTTTACCTGTCAAGTAAGCCATCAGTTCACACATTCCATGTCCGCTTAGGTTGACCAAGTTGATATACTCGCTTACCAGTGCCATGCCCAAAAGTACAAAGAGAATTGCAATGCTGCTCAAATGTGCCACAAGAATAGTTGCTGGCCTAAACACAAGTGATATTTATATTTTACCAAAAAGTGTAAAAGCAAATCCAGTGAGTGAAGCAGATAACAATGCATTTTTAGATACCTTTTCCGTTTCCGCTTTGGCAATGAAATCACGGTATATAGAACTATAAAGTTGATGACTAAACTCAAAAATAGAATTCCAATTAGGGTGACAACAGCCGATGTACTTATTGTTGTCCCTGCCCTTTCACGTTCAAGATTTGGATACTGCGATGATGATGTTGACGTTACATCACGGAACTTGTCAAGCGGAAAATCGTCATCGCGATGGGTTGAGTTAAGCGAAACCCTTTGCAAAATCACTGAGATGTTCATTTTGCCAGGATTTCATACGAAAGTGGTATGGTTGAGATATCGAGTACACAGTGGAGTGCTTCTTGAGAGAGGCGAGTAGTGAAGCCCTTCGCTCCTCTTTGAAGACTAACTAGAAATTGTAAAGAACACAGCAGTATGATGGCTCGGCTGGAAAAATGGTTACGAGTAAAGCGGGTAGGATAGGAACATGGATCACGGATGGAGGCGAAAGCAAGCCGCAAGGATATATGACACGTAAGGCATTATAAAAGTCTACTCTCACACTGTTGCATATAAGTTATGAAACACACCACAATAATCTTGCTTTGAAGTTATTTTCTACCTATTGTTGTATCGAGCGGACATGGAAATAATGACTTTGTTATATCATCACACAATTTGTCAAACATTTTGAGTTGTCACCGTTCATTAAAACGACCACTTGTTATTTGTGGCTCTCTTTGCTCTGATCTTGAGCACTAGCTAGTAATAGTTCCGGAAACTGACAACTGTGAGCTTTGAAGCTCGAGACAGAGTAATCTTATTTCAAAGACGTTCACCACACTGTTACAAAACACTTTCCATTTGTTTGAGCTTTTGATATAATAGCACGTGCTTAAACACAGGATTAAACGCCGGGAGGGTATTGTGTAGACCAGACAATTGAATATTATACTTAGGTTTGAGATCAAGGTGGGCAAATGGTTTGTCGCAAAAGCCGCATGACGCAAAGTTGTTTTATAATCAAGTTGACTACTGTTAAGTTACCAGATATACTTATTTGTGTTGAAGAGATTCAAATTTTAGGAATGAATAATTAATTAATTTAAAATCCTTCAAATCCGGACCACCGAGACACTATAGTGAATCCAAATTAATATGAACAGTGAAGCAGGTATATTTCAGTCATTGTTGATGTTACGATGGTCCAGTAACCTTGTGTGCAGGTCGTCCGCTCGGTATTGGTTTAAGGAGAAAGGTAATACGCAATTTCTGTAAGTTTGAATCTAGGTTGGAATATTTAATGCCATTAGTCAGCTATATAGAAAAATGCCTGATGGAATCTTGCGTTTAAGTATTCAAACTAAGATGTCCTACTTTATGGTAGAATACGGAGAAGTGTCGGGAAATATGGCAATAATATGTTGTCATTGGAAGTATTTTCATAATGGCCAAGGGAGAAGCGGAGTAGCCAGGAAACCGGAAATGTCTCCACATTTTTCGTTTGAATGAATCCAAACAAATAGAAACATATTAGAAACCTGTATATGATTTTAATCTTTCGCTTATGTCAATTCATTTCTAGGCTACTCTACACTCACCAATATTTTATCATTGAGGGCACTTTGTCGTTATTACGTAGCGTACATAATATGGGTTCCATAATTGTAACCTCACGATTTTTTTACGCAAGCAGGTTTCACATATTATGTCAACTGCTATATCAAAACACTAACTGCCTCCAAGTATTGGTGTACACCTTGATAACGCATACGTTTACATCTTGGAATGAAAGGTTGGACATTCACATTTCACGTGTGCCTGGCCTTTCACTGAGGTTACGCAAAAACTCACGTTGAGTAACAAGACCCTTCATAACAGCTCGGAACTAATTACGCTGTACTTGCTGAGAAACATATGAAATGGTCTAAAATTAGAGTAAAAATTGTGATTTCATAATTTGATTTCAGACGAAAGATTAATTCATTATCTTACCACCGTCCAACATTTATAGGATACAACAAGTGGAGAATTAAAACTTTGTGTAAATTCCGGTTAGCTCATTAGCAGCCTGGCAGGAATTAAATATGTTGCTCTTTTGGCCAGCGCATAGATTTGCAACGTCAGAATAGGAGAGTCATTTCCATGAAAACAAATTTAGTTTCATTCTTTCTGAAAAATACAGCAAACATGCGAATAGCATCCGATCTACCAATTTAATCCATAATGAAACAGTTATGTACATCCTTCATATGAAAAAATCAACAAATGAAAACAATACTTACATATTCGAGTGTATACAACATTTGACCTTGAACGGATTAGTGTGGCTGTTGACTGCTTTCCAAGCAAACATTGCACGCACGCATGAATCGAGGAAACGTAATGAGGTATATACATATGTAGCAGTGACTGTTAGTTATCATAACTGCTTACTCAAGTATTTTGTTATTTTGTGTTCTGAATGTGCTCCAGTACTTACGCATTTCATGATACGAGAACATATTGTGCATAATGAGAATAATATAGCATACATGTGATATTCCTTAAAAACCTGGACAACAACATACCTACCATACACTCTTAAACTGAATTTGACCTTGAATTTTTCTGGCTTGAGCAGATTTGGATTGAAATGGAATGACGACCACATATGTTTCAATTGTGAACGTGTGAATCCACTTAAAACATTTTCAGTAAGCCAGTAACACGGCATGAAATAAGCTCAGCTGACAAATTATGTTACTAGTCGTGAGAATTGTGTGCTCCAGGCAACACATTACAACTTTAAACAATGACAGGCAATACGTTATTAGCGCGTATAGCGCTTCTTGCAATTTTCACAATTTCATTTTCTCCTGCCGTGGAATGCGCTAATATTCTCTTTTTTATCGGATTTGGTGGCCCAAGTCACCGTATAGCCATGGAACCGTTGGCAAACGCGCTAGCCACCAAAGGCCACAATGTGACGTTTATGGTGCAGCAAAGGCCAAAGGTCCCTGGAAACGAAACACACATTAACTATTTCGTCCTGGAAAAGGTTCATGAATGGTTCCATAATTTGATCAGTAATTCGGACGGTGGTGGAGTAAATTATTACGATAGGAGGAAATCCAGACTTGGACCACTCCGCCCTTTTTTCATTCAATCATTTGCCTTCAAAGTTTGTGAAAACGTTTACGCCGACCCCAATTTTCATGAATGGATGAAAACCACGCCAAAGTTTGACCTGGTAATTATCGATGGGCTGTTGAACGAGTGTGGGTATGGAATTGCTCATTTGCACGGAGCGAAAACTATTCTCTTCAGTGTTTCCACAGTGTTACCATGGTACATTGAGAGTTTCGGGCTTCCTGATGAAACATCTTGGATTCCTGACGTCATGTATTATATTCCAGTGGACATGAATTTTGTGCATCGTTTTATTGGTACGGTTGGAGCTGTATTTTGGCGGTTGTTCCGAAGCTGGTATTATTTGCCTAAATTGGAAAAGATAACTATGAGTGGGCTGAAGATGGAGGAATTTCCAAGTTTTGAGGAGCTGGAAAGGAACACTAGTTTAGTTTTTGTGAACACTCATGCGGCTCAGGAGTTTCCTAGATCGCTTCCTCCAAATGTGGTTCCAATTGGTGGGCTTTCATGGGTGGACAAACGGAAACCACTTCCAAAGGTATAAAAATAAATTTTAATGATTTATTGAAACATATTATTTTTAATTTGTGTTCTAATTGTAAGTGGATATTATTACTGCTTATTGCTAGGAAATGGAAAGCTTCATTAATGAGGGGAAGGATGGCTTCATTTACATCAGCTTTGGATCCTTCATGGATTTCCTAACGTTTCCGGAAGAAGTACAGCAAACCTTCATTGATGCGCTTAGAGAATTTCCAACCATTCAATTCATTTGGAAACTCAACAAAACTCCAACCAATTTGCCAAAACATATTATGGTAGAGAAATGGCTACCTCAGCAAGATTTGCTCTGTAATGCATTATTATAGTGGAAATAGTTTCGCAATTGAATGGGATGGCATGTAATGATTATCTGTTATTATTTTCAGCAAACCCAAAAATTCGTGCATTCATCACCCACTCTGGACTAGGCGGTGTGAATGAAGCAATTTACAGCACAGTTCCACTCATCTGCTTTCCACTGTTTTCCGAGCAGGACTACAATGCGCAGATTGTTGAAAAGCGGGGCTTTGGAATCAAAATTGAAATTACGGCGTTGAAGAAAGAGGATTTGGTTGACGCCATTACCAAAATGATAACTGATAATTCGTACGTGTCCAGCCTGCATTTACTCTTGGTCAATCATTCCAATCTATATTGCTGAAAAATTGTATACAATTATGTTTCGAACGAATAGGTACAAGGAAAATGTGAAAAAGGTCAGAGAACAGTTCACCGACCGTCCCATGAAACCCGTAGGTACAGCGGTGTGGTGGACAGAGTACGTCCTCCGGCAAGAATCCACGGATTTCCTTCGTTCGGTTAGCGCGGATCAACAATGGTGGAAAAAGCGACAACTTGACGTGTGGCTCGTTCTTCTAGTTATGACGATTACTCTAAACTTAATTGGATTCTACATATCTTACAAGTTGTTTAAGCGCTGCTTCAAGTCAAAGTCAAATCCGCAGACGAATGCAATGAAAGGAATTTCCAAGAAAAGAAAACAGAAGCAATACTGATAATTTTTTAACAAATTCAAGCAGACTTTAAGAAGCATTTCTTTATTTATTGAAACAAATAATGTTCCTATTCTTCATATTACTGATGTATAAATGATAAAATTGTAAAAGTTACAATTAGTAAAATGAAAATAAAACTAAATTGTGTTATCTGGTATTTTTGCAGTTCAATGTTTGCTACACTTCCATATTCAAATTGTATTTGAACGAAGGAATGTGAAAAGTTTAATTTTCCGCTAATACATTTGTGAAAATATTATCTCTTAATACATTCGCTTTGAATGAAAATGCCAAAAGAATGGGCCCTACCAAGTTGACATATTATATAGTTAGACGTCCATTCGCATAAACTTGACCTTCCTGAATATTTCGTAGCAAGTAGGTCTTCTGCCGCTGTTCTTGAAGAATATGCAAGTGTTCAAAAAACGAGAAAGTACTTTTGCAAAAATGCACTTGTTAATGTTGATGCATCCTATTTAATTGTCTTCTGTGCTTTGTGTGGCTGTTGCAAAATTTTATTGAAAGTCAAGGCATCTGATTAAAGATATTTACGTTGAAACTAAAGACCACATTGGAGAAATCTGAAGTTTGCTCCGCTTTTTGATAGCAGGTGATTACTACAATCAGATGTCTGGTTCCAGTGATGAGTACATAAACATGGTTGTTACATAAACATGGTTCCAGGCTCGCAAAGGTATTTTAATTTTATTATTTTTTAAATGAAATAGTTACGTTCAAACTTTGATGTGTATACACTAGATGTTAATATTTGTATGGTTCCAGTGGTAGCTCAGAAGACAGTTGAATTGGCCTTATGTAAAACCATTGAAAAACGTAATACACTTAAGAATGGAGTGTTTTCTGTGGTGCGGCAACGTTCTGATAGTGAATTTAATGTTTTTATGTAATTCAACTCAACGTTACGGATTGTGGAATTTCGTTACTGGAATTATTATTACCATGTTATGAAAGGAATAGATTAATTGTTCATTTGAAGTTGCCCTTGGACACTTCACCCCACGCACAACACATATTTCTAGACCCAATAAACGCCTTTTCATAGACTTACCCTGTCATCTCATTTATTAAAGTTATACGAAAATCCGGTTTCAAGGCTTCCCATTATTCCCGTTATGCAAGAAAACAAATCTGAAATACATTCTGCTTGTGATAGTTTCTGTGGGAAACATGATGACATAACTGCACATACTTGCACAGCGTTCCATTCAAGCCATCAATAGCAAAAACATATATATTTATATTACGTTTCACGTCTGCCAACGCCTTCGATGGATATCATATTGACCTCGTACTTATTACATTTCACACATTCTGGTGACAGAATTGGTTCTGCTGCTGAAAAGACACCACGTTCAGATGTGTTAAATGTCATAGGGTTTCTCGGAATCAGATAGGCGAAAAGAAATGACGATTGTATGACGCTAGATAAATACATATGGTGAGGTCTCCAACATGATGGTTATGCAACTCACGCAATAAACATGTTTGTCGTATTTATGGTTCAACGAACATCGCCAGAATATTTCTATAAACGAAAATATTGCATAATTTATTTTCTGGCATCCGGTCAATCTGCTGTGGGATTTGTTAGCAAGCCCTGATAATTCTCAGGTACAGGAAAACTGTCATACATACATAGTTGAATTATTTATAAACGCATGACTGGTTTCATAACAAAAGGGAAATTGCAAAACAAAATTGTTTGGAATGTGCAATTATACGCTTCACTTTTTTCTTAAATTCATATTTTACTGCAGTAAAAAAATCTTGACATGTACATAAGCTTGTTGAAGTAAAAAGTTTGCTTTGGCGCGAAAACCTGACTGGAAACCGAAGTAGAAACTTATAGTGTAGTGAACACGTAGCTATTAGAAAGCTACATATTCTGACAGTCTGGAATGTCATGGCATCAGAACGGGACGACATATACGCAATGTATAGTGTTCTCGATACTGATTTCAAACATTTCTACATATGATAGGCGTCGGTTTACTGAACATGCTTTCACATGATCGACTACCACCGGGCTACCACTTGATAGTGACTATCAGATAGTCTCACGCACTTGCATACATTTCACACATCCTTGATTGATGAAGATGAAATGGCCTTGAATGTCGAAATTCTACTATGTCAGCGAAGTTCAGCTCCAGGTGCGGTTGATTAGATCTATTGCTAAGCTTCTGTTCAATAATTTTGTATTGCTCTCTAGTATCCACTGACCATTTTTTACCTCACTTTCTCCATCCTATTCACACTTGTGCGAATTCATCGCGTCACTTTCACCATTTTCCTGCGCTTCCCCTTGGGAACAAGAGCAAAATCCATAATTTTCCTCCGCAAATAGCAACAGCCTTGTACATCTAACCAGTAAGGTCTCTTCTGCGAAGTTGAGATAATTGGCTAAAAATTCGGTCTCGAAAAAATTCCATCGTCACGCTTGATTACGTAAAGTTAAAAATTGTTGAAGTCAGAAATATTACATGCACATCGTATTTGATAAAATCACAACAAACAAATTCATTGAAACACGAAACCCATTGCGTGCAGGAACTTATTACCAATTAGCACACCGCTAATGTAGAAACGTGTGCGTCATTCAGTTTGTTTCTCGAAGCTAGTTAGAAAGAAAGTGATCATCGCCATGTACATTTGTAATGGGAAATTATAAATTTGAAATATTAGTATATTCTTACAACTAATGTTTTGGTAACCTTGTTTTGATCATGATTTGTTTTTACTTGGGCGGTGAATCCATACGTAACTTGATAAACGCCATATGTCCCGATTCCAATTGGGCGTGTATCCAACTCATGCAGAATCAATTGCAGTTCATTCTTCTGTTCGTCGCATCCAAATTGTTCCAATATTGATCGAGCTGCAAGCCATTTTTTGAAGTCGCCAATCTATTTGAAAACATGTTTTATATCTGACTCGGAACTTGCACTAACACGATTATGACGTTTAAGAGCAAATTTAAAATGGCGTACCGTTTTGAAAACATCGCCGGAGAGACAAAATGCGACCAATTGCATACATGCCCATAATACGACTTCTATTGCGGTGAGTAAGTTTCCAGATCCCACGTATGAGTTCAACGTGAATGGCAAATCCAGCGCTATATGCATTAGAAACAGCAGGAACAACGTTGACCAAGTCTCGTTGAGTGAGATTGAAAAATGTCTAAGTTTGTGATACGCTGAAAATATATCATTTTCTCTGCTTTCTTTACTGCTTTCATTTTCCGCGTCTTCCTCATGACGCGCTACGACTCCCATAAACTCTTTGGTCGCCAACCATGTTGTTACCGGTATCGTAGTGAGGAGTAAAAGTTGCATGCTTGTATAGAGCAGGTATGTCGAGATTTGCATGACTAGCTTCAAAATCCCAAGAATGTAGTTCCCGGGCCCGTGTACATTATCGGTTGATGATAAGAAAAATTTTCTTCTTCCATCTTGCACCGCTTTCAAAAATATTTCGGAGGGGCTCATCCATTTTCCAAGGTCACTGCTCAAGTCCACTCCAAAATATATGAACCAAGTGGTAAGTCCAGATAGAAATAAAAGCGCAATGTAACCCACAGCAAATGGTTTGAAGTTGCATTTATTACCATTGGGAGGACGGGAATGGGTGACGGAGTTGCTGTGATTAATCAATTTTTGAATCAAGTCCTTTTGATTGTGAATAATATACCAGAAGTAGGTACTTTGAACGAACCAAACACATGTGTGAAGTACCCGAAAATAAGAAGTTGCAGTCTTATGCTGATTATTGTAAATTTCTGCGATACCATGTATCGACCCAGTAATGGTATTTAGCGCGATCGGAATCCATACCAACGTTAAAGACGCTAGCTATGTAAGTAGAAAGTAAACTATACATTATATGGTTCAACAATTGATATTTCGTTATTTAGTATGCTTACCCGAGCAAATATACAACCCGTTTTTAGAATCCAAGTCCCAATTTCTCCGTCATATACTGGCTTGTAGCCTACAAGACCCACATAATAAAATAACTTAAACTGGAGTTCCCAAAGACGAGCGACAGTGGGTTTTGGTATTGAGGTGACTTCCGACGTCATTGTCACATTTGTAAATATCTTGGTTCCCATCATGACCACGGTGCTTTGTTCGTAATGATCTTATGGTTGTTCCAAGAGCTTGGACGACAGGAGCGTGAACACCAGAAGTCGACAACTGCCAAGTTATTACTGAACACGAGATGTAAATGAAAGCATTGGATTGCTTGCATGTTGTGCTTACTCTGTTTGCGGTTATGTACCAAAGAAGGAGAGTGAAAGTTGGGCAGGGAAACCGGAAATTATTTGTGAACTACATGCGAGTATGAACGGAACAATTTTTATAGTGCGTGCATTGCGAACGAAAGGCATTTGTGGACATAAAACTATGTCGTGACAAGATTAAGAGGAACAATATGCATGAACATTCATTAATACACTATATTGTTTTTTGGTAATACATCTGCCCACCGGAATTCAGTGAAACGTATAATAGCACTAGATGTTATGAGTGGATCGATACTTCTGTAGTAGATCATGTGGGCTAGCAGATTCCATGCGGAATGTCACGAAACAACAACAACATGAAGGAGGCACTCATTATGGCTATGAATCGATTGTAAACTATTTTCGGTCAGCTTTGTAGCGGCGTCGTACTGGATCAACATAAAAGTCAGAAACATTTTTTTTTTCAATATTTCACCTTCAATATAACATTTTACTTCTTCACGGGATATAAACCGCTGGACCTAAAGAGTTAACTGGTAAGTGACATGGGACGGTACATGAAACTAAAATTATGTAATGCTCTCATGTAATTTTGGCAGCACGCAATGCCACGTAATAAATATTTATTATGGATGCTTCTATGAAATTTGAGAACTGACTTCCTTACGCTGTACTTGTCTTGTACATCCAGTTGTGTCACATACTATATTAATTTATTTTACACGTTTATTACAACTGGGCTTTCCGTTTCTGATGCATTCCGCAAGTTGAAGGTTAAATTGTTGGATAATATTATATTAGTTCCATTGAGATGTCAACCTAATGGCAACTGAATGCACTCAGCCGCTTTAACTTTATTTGCTTCAGGGTTTTGGATTTGGACAATCTTTACATTATGGGGTCCTTCAAAATACATTTCACCATTCTGTGATAGCTTACCTAACCATATGTTTAAACTTACTTTCAAATAACTGTATGTTCAATCTTTTGAACGGTCACTTACATAAGTTAGAAATTGGCTGCATTGACGACCACCACATTAATTCACTTATGCCAGCAGATCAGGAGGCACAGCTATTTCTTTACTTCACATGATGCTGGTAATTATTGCAACATATTAATGCACGTTGTCAGATGATTCACCTCAAATGTCAGCAAATATGTAGAAACGGCGGAATCCACTAACTTTATTTGTCAAAGCAGACGAATAAAGTGATCATTATAATGTACATCTGAAACATAAGATAATCAATTCATAATATGATTGTTTGATTCTTGTTTTGTAATATTAAAATAATATGTTACCTTAGCTGTGGACATGTGTAACTTAACAAACTCTTCAACAAACAAATAATGCGCTCTTCTACGTTCGTAGACATTATGTATGCACTATGAAGTTAAGTTGAGTTGACGTTACATCATTACATGTATGTTTTGCATCAATTAAACAGAATACTTAATCGAAGCTGCATTAATAAAAATATTGATCTACTTCGTCATCGATCAAGCAGGTAAACGACTCTACCCATATTGCTACTTTAAGCAAAAAACCATCTCCCTTCTAGACGCTGTCGGATGCAAACATAATAAATGGACTTACTCTGTTATCGCATTACGTAAAATCTAGTCTTCAGGGTTTCAATTATTTCCGCTATGCAATAAAACATCTTCAAACCCATTCGGTTTGCGAAAGTTTCTTTGGGGACATGATGACATAAAGTACCTAAATTGCATGTAGCCAGTTCATGCATACTATGTAAAAATTTGCCTATCAAGTCTCCAGCAATATTTGGACAAGATCTCACAGTTCCCCATGGCCTATTAAATTTCAAGTAGGCTTGCCAATAACTGTAATTGGATCACATCAATAATTTGGGATGCAAGAGGAACTCAAGCTCAGCGACGTTAAATCTCATTTTTGCGCTTTGATGTCAATTACGTGAAATGAACTTTCGATTTCCAAGTTAGTAAATTCAACTTAACTCTTGGGTAGTGCAGACGAAAGCAATAACATAAACATATACATATGTGTATGAAATGCTTCAATATGACTGTAATGTAAACAGGTAAGAGTAGTGTGCCATTTTTCGTATCTTCCGTATAACATAGAACGTTCAACGTACCATTTCCATAATTACGATGTCTAGCCTCTAGTTGTCAGGCCTATTCCAATTCATTGCGAAAAGTGATGACAAACTCCTTCTACCACTTGCAACTTGCTTTCTTAGAATTATATCCTCTAAAAACTTTGTTTTGGCAGTAAAATATCAAGAAATCTGTTACACTCCATTTTTTCCTACTTAGACAAAATTTTGGCACTTAAAACGCCGGACTAAACAAACGAGCCCTTTCGGAGTTTTTCAGACTTCAGATAAACGGGATGTCCAATGAGGTGATATAATGTAAGACATTAAAGAAATGAATGAAATTCTGACTGTGTACATGAAGCTTTTTAATTAATTGGATTACAAGTTTTATACGATTTACAAAAAATTTTAGGATTGTATTCCTTCAGCCGAAGAAGTGGAATGTGGGACTTAATTGGCGTTATGTAGATGGGCACAGTAGTGCAGCTTCTGGACCGAAAGTAGAATCATAATTTTACAGCAAACATTGCTGAAATACGAAAAAATTGTATCCCGGCATTTGTCAACTTTTGTATATAATGCATCCATTGCAAAAGGATTGCAATAAATAACGATTCACTTTCTCCTTGTGAATTCAAGCAGACTGCAGACTTCGATTGCAACAAGACTAATGAATTTACCGGATAATACGGGAAAGTATTTCGTTCTGGTAAATACTGCTCTACTCGTATGGAAAACCAAACCTTTAGTGAATAGCAGTTACTGATTTTAGAACTCCAGCTGCCTTTTAATTACAGTTATACCGAAAAAGACAAGCGGTAGACTTCAAAATTGCATCAATGTTTTTGCGCTAAATAGAATATGCAGTAATCCAGAACGGACTGCTTGGTTTCACCAAAGATTCACCGTGTTCCGCAGTTGTTGCTAGGTAATTGCAGAAGTCCTTTTCGTTATTGTTGGTCATGTTGCATGCCCTCGGTGATCAGTGATCATGCTCTTCATTTTTATAAAGAATACTGCTCCTTCTCATTTTTCGGGTATTCGAGAGTCTATAGATGGGGCAGGTTGGTGAAATGGCAAAAGAATTCATTTTGTACAATTTCTTTTTGAGCATACTCAAAGATGACAACAAATGGCGGCATAATGCTAAAGGTCAACGCCATCAAAGTTTTACATGACTCCTTTGCAGCTAATCTATATAACAAGTTGGATGGAACATGCGTGGATTTATTTTGTTTATCAACGTTTATATTGAAAAAAATGTTTCTCCATTTCATTTCTAGTTAATGCATTGCAATTAGTACTGCTAATTAGTACGTTGCAAAATTCCTGAACATTCAGCAAACACCATATGTTTGCACTTACCACAGTCAACGGTATTCTGTTGAACATTGCAGCTTTTTGCAAGATGTTCTCTCACATCTTTCGAAGACAATACAATGATATAAACTTGCTTATGTATATACTTGCTGGTTAAAGATTACGAGATAGAGCGTCCAAGCATATATGGATAAACATACTACCTAGTACTCTTGTTCGTGGTTTTACTATTTTACTGGGAACTGTGAAATATGAATCACGGTTCAAGTATGACAGAATCGGTATGTAAAATACAAAATGAAATCTCTTATCTGCTCAAAAATAATAATTAATTATTTCCCGTCCTTTAATAGTGCAAAAATGATTGGCTTGGGAGCATCAGCTGCTTGGCTACGGCCGTGTGGGGGGCGGAGAATGCGTACTACGTTAGGAGTATGTCGATTACATGCACCTTAATTTGCTCAAGTGAATAATATTTCAAACCTTAATATTCGGAGAATGGTATTATCTTTTTCATCCTTGTAATATTGACGCAGCTCTCAATGTTGATAAAACAAAGCTTAGCTTAAGAGTTCAGGTAGCGTGGTTTAATGACGTCGCTGTTCTAAATGACTCCATTTCCTTGTGCAACAAAGAGATGCCAAATTATTTCTTTATGTTTACATTTCTGAAAATTATAACCAGTTAGATATTTGCATTGCAATGAAAATTGCAAGAAAAGTCTTCACCTCTGACTATGAGTTTAAAAATATTGTGTAGGCTAACCGCCAGCAAAAACATATTTCACCTGCCTAACCAATTTTTGACAGGCAGGTATATTTTTTGGCAACAATTTTGCAGAAGTTGTGGCTAGGTCAAAGTCGTAGGGTGATCGCTCCGATTTACGAATATGTAGATGTTAAAAGTTTAACTGGATTTAAGTTTCATGTCAATCAAAATAAGTAATTTATAATCAGTGTTATCTAAAGACAAAACCAACGGAAAATCGATAAATGTTGAACAAAAAAACGCCCAATCGAGAATTCTAAATTCCACTGATTAATTCTGGGTTGAAAGTTATTATAGCATGTTAAGAGTTTAGGGACCTGGACGTGAATGCAAATTTTGCCAAACATGCAAAATATTATTTACTCATTAACTGCATCAAGCTTTAACATTCTCACCATTCCTTTCATATGCTAATTTAATTGGCAAACCCCACCTGAAAAAGTATAAAACTACTTGTTGAAATAAATAACTTGGAATGGAGATATATACCAGTTATTAAAAGACTAGCCAAAATGTATCGTGGTTGTTCAAAAAGCAAGCAAATCATTTTGAGTACACGCTTCATATATTAAATTACTGAAGCACATGTGGCTGCGGAGACGACACCTCGGAATAAGCAGATTTCGTTGTATTCTTTCGTTTTTTGACCATACCCGAAAATAATAACAAATAGTGTTATAATGCCTACCGTCGACGCCACAAAACCTATACACGAGTCTTTCTCAGGACTAGAAACAGTCTTGTTACATATGTACGTAACAGGTAGTTCCACCATGTTGAATGTTTTGGTTCACCTATGCCAGAGTGAATAAATTTGCAAAATTAATTAAATTTCACTTCAGTTTTAATGAAGGCTAATTCGTCCATTGCTAGATTATCGGCACTTCAGCAATCGAAACATTCCATTATTGTCCTTACCATTGTCAACGAAATTCTTGTGTTCATAGTAACTGTTCGCGAGAGTTGTTTCAATTATCCCAAAGACAAGAAAAATCCCAACTCATCCTGCTGAAGATGTCGAGATTCAACAGGCAATCACAAGTACATCGGGACACTCAAATACGCTCATTTTCTATCATTTTTACTAGGAAATGTGAAATATGAATCAGATCTTCAATACGACCTATAGAATAAGTGTGGATAATAATACATGGCACCTCTGATCTCTTTAAAAAATTAATAATTACATTTAGCTTTGCCGTCGCTCTAAATGATAGCATTACTTGAAAAACGAAAGGATGCCACGTTTTTCTCAACAAATGTATTTGTGAATATCGCATCTGCCAACACTTGGTTTTTGAATAAAAATGGCAACAAAAATCTTCATGCCGGAGTTTTAAAGTTATGTAAACGTTTGGCGCTAGTCAGAATATACGTGACCTCGCTGTCCGATTTGTGGCAAGTAGGTTCCACTGTTTCGGTAGGAGTTGTTGAATTATATGTTTATGTCCTTGGGTTCGTAAAAATGCAAGTTCCAAGCAAAGATAACGATCAATAAATGTTAAAGGAATTACGGCAACGCAGTAGCGCAACTTTTTACTCATGAAGTACATTGAATCTGCATATTTAAATATCTCTGACGTTTTAGCCAGCTCTATACTTTGTTTTTGAACGTTTTATTTCCAATTGTTAATTAAAAGCGTGATTACAAATACTTTATTAAATATCGTGGAAATGAACCAAGTTATTTAAGCACATACACTACTATTATTTATGTCTGTTATTAAGACTGGAAATGAAAATTGGTTTCGTGATAAACGAATGGGAGTATATCACGTGTTGTATCAATAAGCTACACTTTCAATAAGATGGAACATAGTAATATTTATTCTCTGCATTAAGCAAATAAATTTTATTTTATTCGAAAAAAATTTCACCAAAAAATAATCTATATTTTTAAAATAAAAATCCACGTTTCGTGACAGTAAATCGTTTTGTGTCGATTTCAACCTTTTATAGATTGAAAGCGCTTATTTAAAGTTGGACAAAAAATAATATTTTATGCTTCCAGAACAAGTAAATCCTTTTAAAAATTATTTTTTGTGACTTTTCCCTATTTTGCGTCACAAGTTTTAATGGGTCCACCATATTTTCAATTATTCATAGAATTCTTAAGTAAAACTTGATTATATTGCATTCCCTACATTTCAATTTATAAAAAGTTTCACTGTTCAGTAATACCACTAGACATTCTCGGAATTGGCATTTTTGAAATTGAAAAGTTAGTGACTGTTCTAATGCACTGTGCCCTGATTTTATTAAAACTATAATTCCAGTCTTCACATTGTAATGCTTCTATGTCATTCGTCTTGAAGTATTTCATGCATGAAGCTGAAATTAAAGCGTCGCATCGCCTTATCACAAGAATCGCCGAATATTCTACCCCGTGTTCTGAAAGGGCAAGACTAATACAGGGTGCCAATCCAATCAAATATCTACTACTACGGCAATGAGTATCGGCCAGGGCTTCATAAATACGCAAAGAATTCTACAATTTTTCATCCAACTGCCCTACCAGTACGACAATGCATCAAGCCGCTTCATCGTCCATCCACATCTCAAAAAGGGAAAACCATGGAAACTGTTGTTCTGGAACGGACAAAAATTACTTTGTCACACACTTGGAGGATTTGGCATCCCGTACTTGATCTACAGAGCTTGGGCCAACCCAGGTCCTGGAAGAACTACACAAATTGTAATAAATATCTACATATACGCAGTATTTGCGCAATATGTCGCGTCCTGGTACATGCTGGACAATCAAAAGTTGGATAGTCGATATTATGCATACTGCATGAATGAAATGTTACAACTGGGCAACATCCAAAATAATGGATTCACATGGCCCATCACAAATAGAGTGCCGGATTTCCCAGAAATGTTTATTTACGGGATGGCTACGGGATTCGCACTATTTCCGCTCGCTGCTGCCATCACACCCTTCTATAATTTCTACCTGGATCCTGCAACCGTCTTACTCAATTACTTGTTCCCTTTTCTTCCTCGTCGCATTAGACAAATAGCTGCCGCGATTGCCGACACATCTTGCTTTTTCTATGGAGCAATTACATGTCTTATGCCGTTACTGCAAATCCTCATGAACACGGCAATTCTTGAAAATCTGACAGAAATGAATCTGGAGCAAAGTCGTCGGCCTGGAACTGTCAAAGAAAACAAAAAAGATTGGGTTTACAGATTGATCGATACTGTGAAACAAGTTGTGGGGCATCTCAGGAAAGGAAAGTTAAAACGATGTGTTACAGATATTCGAACTGACAAACAGACGAAAATTGTAATCGAGGATTCCCAACCTTCATTTCCATCCAGATTGTCCATCAAGGATAATTTTGTAGAACGGCTCGCAGTTCACAAACAACTGTACATTGCAACTTGTGCCATCAACGACTACTTGACGTGGTACGTTCCCATAACGGCTGCGGTAGGAATGACGCTACTTACAGTAGCAATTTATATGTCCATTCGCATGTTCCATCTTCTTGTCCTCCCAATCTTGCTTCTGATAATCTTCACAATCATCCTGGTAACTGTGCTCATCTTCTTTCTTGCGCATCATTGCTCCGTTCCGGAGGAACACTCGGAGGACACGATCAAGTACTGGCAGAGCCAGGATCAGATAATGACTAGTGGCGTTGAGAGGAGACAGGTTCGCACCATGAAAATCATACAATTTGTCATTGGGTCATTCTTTGAGGTTCGGCGTAGCACTGCTTTGGATATCATGGATGTCGTTATTAACAACACAATCACCATTTTAATAGCTTAAGGATATGCTGGGGTGATAATTGTTCCAACATTTATTATGGAGTATTCTAGTTTATTATAATATAACGTGGCTAAACCTGTTAAATATGATGCATCGCAAATACAGTTAACAAATTATATTGAACTGTTGGTTTCGGTTTTCACTAAATAAATGGCTTAGAGAAGGTAACTTGTTTTAGCAAATTATACAATAATTATATTTTTAAAATACATGTGCAAGAGATATTCGTATATGCAATAGTGTTAACATTTCATATTCAATTATCGATACAATTATGTTAAGTGCAAATTAGAAGATGTGTGGGAAATAATTAATTTTATATGATTCAAATGCAATGTATACATGTACCTAGGTACCAGAATGTAACGAGGAGTCAGTATGTAAAATGGAAACTGGTTAATTGGTAAACGCATCTGATCTGTTTAAAAAAGACTTAATTGATTAGTCCGTGTATAATTAATGATAAGTATCATACGTTGTAAATGGTTGTATTAGCACAAGTGCTTGGATGTGCCCGTGTGATGGACGGAATATGTAATCCGTTTGAAATCTGTCGATGTCCGTAGGTGTATAGTATTTCAAATCATCATATTTTCCAATTTCATGGTTGTATTACTCTAAAACGATTTAAAAGCTAATAAAGTGAAGACTGCCTCGGAAGATTGTATATTTCGTTAACCTGTTAAGTTTCGTGATTTCGCATTGCCGCCGATCTAAATGGTTGCATTGCTTGTAAAACGAAAGGATGCCAAGTTCCTTTAGAGATAGAGTGGAAAGAACTTTAATTGGCTATGTATGGAATCATTGGAAAACGGAATAGGACACTTTGGAATCAAGAGTTGTCTTCAAGTCTTTGACAGCAGATTGATGTTTTTATTCAATTATCCCTTGAGGATTGGTAATTACATTAATGGAATTATAAATAAATATCCAATAATAGATGAAATACAATAGTTGTTAAATTGATGCTTCCTTTGCCATTTCACCCACGCACAATACACGCAATGGAATTTCTAGGCGCAATAAAACCCTTTCAATATATTTACTCTGTAATCTCTTGAATCTGGAAAAACCCTATACACAAGCTCCACTTTATTTGTGTTAGGCAACAAATCAAATCCGAAAATACTTTCTCTTTGCGAGAGTGGCAGTGGGAGGCATGATGACGACATAAAGCACTAAAATAGCACATCCGTCAGTTTTTACCATCGATATATAAAAAATATGATATATTTTTATAACTTTTCAAGCTATCCAGCGTCTCTGGGTCACAGTTGGACATCGCACTTATTATATTTCAGGTATGGAATCTTTATATCAAAGTTGATTTCGATTCTGACAAGATCCGAAGGTCATATCTGTTAAATATCATTTTGTATCTCGGTATCAAATACGTAACATGAAACAAACTTAAATCATTATTACCAAAAGTATGCCTCGGATCAATATGCTTACGTTCACTTCATTGGTAACAACTGCACGTTCTCATATTCTCATGAACTTGAAAGCAGTTAGACACGTTTGTTTCATACATCCTGGATTGCTAAAGAGGAACTGGCCATAACTGTTGAAATTCTGCTCATGTCGACAGAGTACAGTTCCGTATCTGGTTTATTACGACTCTGTTGAATAATTTTTGCTCCACTCTTAACTTCATCCGCACTTTCGTTTCTCACATTTTCATTCTGACTGCACACCACTTCCTTTCCGTTTTCACCACCATGAGCTGAACTACACGGATTAACTTTCACTTCTGTAGTATCAGACTTGTGTGGATTCATCTCATTCAGTTCACAATTTTCCTGCGCCTCCCGTCGGCAACAAGATGTCGAGCGTCTGTTTATGCTCCGCAGACAAAAGCAGCACCCAACGTCTAAGCACAGGTATATCAGTGGATTAAGCACAAGATAAAGGAACACAAGCATTCCAATGATGCAACCAATAACTGACTTCTTTGTGGACGAATCGGGCTTCGTTTTCATTACACGATATGTGAAAATAAGTGCTCCCACTGGTAGCCAGATAAGAATGAAGATTATAAAGTGGATGTAGATGAACCGGATACTTTGCACTTTCCTTGTGGTCCTATCGTTTGGAATGGGCTATAATATGAAAAACATACAATAATTTGAATTACATATTAATCAAACTTGACTACAAATTATACAGCTTTCGGAGCTTTCGAAAACGATTACCTTCAGGATCTTTAAATTTTCCAAGTTGGATCGAATTTTGTATATGGCTGTTAAGTTACACGAAAAGAATAGAAATGTAGCGACAACAAATTGGTAGTTTTGACGTATAGATACTTTGTAATCGTACCGTGCACCATGAAGCAGACCACCGAAACGTGAAATAGGGCGAATCTCATAAATTCATAGATGATAGTAGCTCCCAAAATGTTGAACAACGGAATCTTGAAGAAAAAAACTTTTTTTTTAAATTTCGAGAACCAAACTTTATTATTTGTTATATGTGTATTAATTCAGAATTGCTTGTTCCTACCGGCTTGCAAATCCCTCGTTTCACTCCAGACCACGGCTTTTTTGCATTTCCACTAGCAGATATAACATTCTCCTTGTAAGCGACCATGAACACTGTTGGAATGTTTGTCAGTATAGCGGTGACCCATATGAGAAATATTACTCGACACAGCAGCAACTTGCCACGGTTGAAGCAATTGAATACACGCAGGCGCTCGTAAATGATGGCCACAATGTTGAGAGAAAAGATTGCTGGGATTGTGCCTATAAGGAAATGTTGGAGTAGTTTTAAAAGTAAACAGGAAAGGAAGTTCAGAAAGAACCTGTTAAATTTACAGAGTGCACTTACTTTTCAGAAAGCACATAAATTGACACATTACATGCCCGCTTAGGTCGACAAGGTTGATATACTCGCTTACCAACGCCACACCCAAAAATGCAAAAAGAATTGCAATGCTACTCAAATGGGCAACAAGTATAGTAGCCGGCCTGTTAACATTTGTAATTATTAAAGTGTGGAATACTTTATATTTCAGTGGTAGTTTTGAGACATCATACAATATTAAATGTACTTACCTTTTTAATTTCCGGTTTGGCAATGAGATCACAGTGTACAGCACTATAAAATTGATTACTAAGCTCACAGAAAGAACTGCGACGATAACTGCAATCACCGATGCACTTGTTTCTGGCCCTCGCACTTGATGTTGAACAAATTGAGACTCTGATGATAATGTTGTTAAATTAAAATAATTCTGGAAGGGCAAATCGTCTTCGTGACTGAGCGTGTGGTGGTGGAAAATGTTCCGGGGAGATTTTTGCCAAATGGACAAAGTGTTCATGTTGCCCCTGAACAGCCGCTGGAGCTGTTCGCATCTGGAGTCTTGCATATGCACTGCGGAGTTTTGAAGGAGAGCAGGATAGTGACTGTTCGCGCTCACATCGCAGACTGACGGAAAATTGCAATTTGTAGGAGATCTTATAGCAGAAAATCCAGCACAGCACTAAAATTTCACTGTACATGTTGGCAGCAACCCACATCACTTGCACATAATGCACACATTGAACCTATGCCTATATTGTCATTATTTTCTTCGTATCATTTATCATTATATAGATTGGGGAATATGGATGTGATATCACTATAAAATTTAACAAATACGTCAGTCTGAGCAATTTCACTAAAAAAGACATTCGATAGGATTGCTTCTTCCCATTGTTGCATATACACCAACTCGGAACGCATCTGGAGGCATTCATTTTACCTATTTAAATGCTTGTTAAATCTGGACGGCACTCAACTGTAACAATCTAGTATTTTCTCTGACGGGGTCTCCCTTGGTTGAGATACTTGCTCTTCAAATGTACATTTTTAAGGATGCCAAACTGGGATTTTCCTCTTTACATAAAGAGCTTAACTGCCATCGTAGTTGAAAACCAGGTATTGAGGTCATTAGATTAATACAGATTTCCCGGAAGTTTATATAAAAATAGAACCAATCATCCTCTTTAATATCGTGTTAGAATTTTTTGCATATACTCGCCCATTTAAACAACAAATTCCATGAACATATGTATATACATTGCTCCGACGGACTCGTTACGCTTACCAAACCAAGCTTATAATTTAGTATAGTCAATAATGTATATTTTCTGGAAGAGACGTCCACGAAATACATACTGCCGACAAAATAAAGTCAGTTTGATAGACAGTCACGATAAAAACTGCTACACATATATTGTAGGTTTTCTGATTCTGACAGGTTCGTTCATGAGGAAAATTATATTTTGATATGAATAACAAGTTACATAAGAAAATACTCCGATCTTATGTTGAACGGGAATGGGAAGTTCTTGATAATTGCAATAAGAATACAGCATTCCTTTAAAAAAACAATATACTTTCACTTGATAGTTTTGATTATTGCAGTTACACATTACCAATTCCATTACAATTGAAGTTGACCTTGCTCTTCGGATTTCTAGGAGTTTTCGAGGAAAGAAACACCAATTGACTTTGACACTTTGCGCGACACTTTTGTTTAATAACTTCTCGTCTCATTTAGTTTTGCTTTGAAGAGCATTCAATTTGATGTTCGTAGTAACATTTCCAACATTCTTTATCGCCCTTCAGTTTTCAATGCCAACCAGTTAAGGACAAATAAAAATCGATCTTACGTTTCTTCCAGTTTAACTTAAGAAAACTTGCAACACGTAAGCATTCAGAAAAAAATTATTGGTCGATCAAACGGATTAGGACGACATCCAATTTGGATATGGAATTGGCCCCATCAAATGCTGTGTAATAAGTGCTTGAATTGGCTTGGCGAAAAACCGCTTAATATGAGATTTTGTAGAGTGCTTTGAGCTATTTATCTTTTAGATCTACTCTGGTAACCAAACGGATTACCCATGACGCGGATGGAGCTACAAATATCCAGTTATTCAGGGAATCAAATCAGTTCTTGAATTGATCCTACCCTTGGATATTTCACACCATGTCACCTACCACAACGTATTTATAGACGAAATAATAACATTTTCATGAACTTAATTTGTAATCCAGCGTTTGAAGGTAATATGCTAAATCCTCTCTCCAAGCTCAACATTCTTCCCGTGATGCAACGAACGAAATCCATAAATATATCTGCGTGGTAGACTGTTTCTATGAGAGGCACGAAAACTTATGACATTATAGAACTGAGAAGCACATACATTCATGGAATCAGTAGCAAATATTTTTTTGTCACGGTTCATATTTTTCAATAACTTAGCTGGATCTCAGTTGGGCCCCGCAAGTATTAAATTTCACGTAGGGCATTTATTGAAATGATCGCAATATGTCAAGCTTTAGTTGGATGGCCACAGTAACTAAAATCATTCTAGCATCCATACAAACACCAAACCTGCTTTCAGACATTTTCATTAATACCGTTTCCTTTTCGCTGATTATGAACATTTTTCGTCTGAGTAAAAAAGTATTTTACTGCTAGACATGCCTGGTTCTACGTACTACTAGTTTCATTTCTACACGTGGATTCTTGGATATTTTTTTGTTGCTCACTTTAATTTACTACACCATTGTATCTTGCCTTCTATAACAGCTCCGCCATCATGGGCTGACGACTAATGAATTAACTTTCACTTCTATAGACTTGCCACTTTCAGCATCAAACTTGTACGGATTCACCTCGTGCTCTGTGCCATTGGCCTGTGATTTTTCGGAGAAGAAATCAAACAAAGCTTCTATTTTTGTTCCGTCCATAGAAACGTTATACAAAGTTCAGGCAGATATGAGCTCAGTGGATTGTGCAGAAAGTACGGGGCAACAAGCAGTTCAATGAGCATACATTTGTAACATATTTGTGGGTAACGTGGGTCACGTCACTAGTTTTCGTCACTAGTTATATGATTAATTACAGGCCTTTAGTACAAACAGAATGCCAAAATACTGCGGAGTTACATGAGATAGTTAAAAAATGTTTACAAAAACAGCACCGTGTTCATCATCAACTTGTGTAACTCAAGAGATGTGTAACTAAATATTGAATCTGGAAAATAATACTTTTAATAATTGTCCCCAATTTAAAAGAAATTAAGTTATCAAAACATGCATACAATATTAATTTGAGAAACGTCAACGTTATCCACAATGTTATAGCAGAATCCAACCATTTTGTATAATAGGTTGGTTCTGCAAAATTGATTTGGTGTTTCGTTTGATTATTATGTAGACAGTAACGTTTGCTTTAACCGTTTCTAAAAATCACAAGAAACTAGATACAATTAGACAACAGGGTATCGGCCTTCATGTTGCATTCCATCACATTAAAAATAATGGCTTTGGAAATTTACCAGCGTGACTGAGGAACGTTTGGATTAAAGGGAGGATTCCTTCATCAAATCTAGGCATGTAATTAACTAAATCTGCTGTTTTACTGCGTTTATTTGAGTACGTTGTGTGTGCTTTATTATAGTGAGTTCTTTGGGTCGGTATTCATGATGTTCCGAGTACTAACATAAACCAAGTAAATTGCCAATGTCTTTAGTGGAACGCCACGTGACTGATTCGGTTGGACTTTGCCAGTTTTGCTGCACATAGGTTCTGGCTGTACATACTCAAGTAATTGTGTTCATCTGGTCTTAGAGACAATGAGTATCAAAGAAATACATAATATAAGTAGTTATATAATTATAAACAAACTTAAATAATTTAATAACCCCGTATAACTGAGAACCGAGCAGAGAAAGCGATATGTGATTGTTAACAATTTGCCTTATGATATGTTCAAATCACATAAGATTATATTCCTGGAAAGAACGTACAGACCAGTTCACTGACTTTCTAAAACAGAGAGGAAAATTCGGAAACCTGAACTATGCGGTAACAACTTTTAAGAGTGCATTTAACGATTCATCATCACGATGAACATATCTAAATACTCTTAGCATCCATATAAAACCAAGGCTTCTATCAAAAATGTTCATTTGTTCCGTTTCCTTACTCTTGATTCTGAACATTTTTCACCTGCGGAAAAGTGTTTTGTTTTCTTCAACACGTGGAATTCCGTATATTTCTTGTTGCTCGCTTTAATTCACTACAGCTTTCTATCCTTGCTTTCAATTCAATTCCGCCATTATGGTCTAAAGAATAATGGACTAACTTTCACTTCTGTGGCCTTGCCACCTGTAGGATCAATCTTTTACGGATTCTGCACGTCCTCTGTGCCAATGGCCTCCGTTTTCGGAGAAAAAACGAAACTAAGCATCTAATTTTGTTCCCCTCACAGAAACATCATCCAAAGTTTAAGCGCATACATACATATGTATGTCAGCTCAGTGGATTCTACAGAAAGTACAGTGTAACAAGTGGTTCAGTACATATGTGACTTGTTCGCAAAGACGAGTCGCATGTGCATGAGTACCTGTCAACAGATAACTTTATATCAAAACTGGAAAATAAATTATTTCTCCCTTTTTGTCCCTTTATAAATATTTGTCCCTTTGAATCGCCTCTCAATTTAAAAGAAAGTAGGTTGTAATAAATGCCTGAAATATTAATTTTTCTGACGTCGACGGCCCCCGGAATGCTACAACAGAATCCAGTTATTTTATACAACGCGTGTTTGCTGTTAAATATGGTAGTTTTTTATTTGAGATGAGCTTACCTATTCAGAAAATAGCTTTTTTATTAAAACCGTTCTTAAAAATCATAACAAACTAAATGCACAAAGAGAGCAGGAATATCGGCTTTTATTATATGCTCAAATCATACTAAAAATCATTGATTTGACAATTTACAAGTATAATTGAGGAACAGTTGGATTTATGGGACAATTCACTCATAAATGCTAAATATGTCATTAACGAAATCTGCCGTTTTACTGGCGTTTATTTGAGTTCGTTACGCGGTTCAAAAATTGACGTTATTATAATGAGTCCAGTGGATTCGTATTCATGTTGCAGCTGGTTGACATAAACACGTTACTTACCAAAGTCATTGTATAGTGAAACGCCACGGGTTGGATTTGCTTAGACCTTGTAAGTTTTTGTGTAGACAGATTTTGATGTTCAGTGTTTGTAGTTGATTTATCTGTAATATATTTTAAAGAAATCACCCAAAACTTAGCTCGGTGTGTCAGACAAGCTGAATGCGTGATGGAATATCACATCAGTCAATTCATTGAGCCTGAAGTAAAAATTAACATTTCTTTCACGTGTCGTCTATACGAATTATTCGTTGTCTAACTGTATCTCAATTGCACAGCGCACGCGCTGAATTTAATGAAAGGAATTAAGATTAATGAAAGACAATTTGTAGTAGAAATTTATATGGCTTTCCACATGGGAGATGTTGAATTAATTTCTACGAATGGAGTAATGAATAACTTCGATATGACAATTACGCAGTTAATAAATCAGTTATATGTTTGTAATTTTTATTCGATTGCAAAAGGTCCACATATTTATGGTTTATTTTTAGCGCATTTGCTTTTCTCATATCAGGTCATTACTCCTTCTTCAGACTGGGTGGTAGCCTTGATTTGAATTTTGCTCACGTACACAAAACCAAGCACCGGCAGAAGTAGTCTTACGCAATATCCATATGAGGGGTTTCATAACTCAGTACAAATTCACAAAAAATTTGTTTGGAATATTCCATTATTAGATTCAGCTTCTTGCAGACTAATGCTCCTGCAAGGAATTCACATTTTTTGAAGTTACAAAGCTCTTTGTCGAGAATCGCGATTCCAATACTGTTTAGATAGTTCGAAATTTATTAATAAATTGGTATAATGAATAGGAACACCTGAAAATGAAAATTATCTAGGTAGTTATAGAAGCGCTAAAACCACCAAACACCGAAATACAAACGTCTTTATGACTAGAGGAAATCAAGCTTGCACACTTTCAATATGCTTGTGGAATATTTGATATAAGATATCTGTATTAAAAGCATAATCTTACTTTCATACATGCCGAATCATACATTTTCTAGACAAAATTGATGACGCATAACCATCCATTCTCCGTGAACGCTCGTTGAAACTATACTCATGTATTTAAAATTAACTTCTACTCGTACCCGTTTAGATTGTAAAACTTACATTTAGTAAAATGAAGATAAATCTGAGCAGTGTTATTTACGTTCTTTTAGTTTTTTATCGTTGCAATGTAACTGCACATCAAGAAGTAACTTGTTGAATTGAACAATCGTGAAAGCGTTTAATATTCCATAATTATAGTTTTGAATTTGCATTCACTCCAACCTTCGGCTTAGCAGGAAAAAAGAAGAATCCCCTTGCAAGTTGGCAATTATGTAGTTAGACGTCCGTTCGCACATATTTGACCTTTCTGAATCTGTTAAGATGAGTAGGTTTTCAAGATCGCTGTCACGGAATTTGCAATGCGAGAAAATTGAAACTCCTAGTGAAAAGAATGCAATAGTCAGTGTTGAATTCTATTAATTGGCTTCTTGTGTTAGTTGACAAGTCATACTAGAAGAAAAACTGATAGCTGATAAATTGATTTATGTTGAGCTTAAACAACCCATTTGAGAAATCTGGAGTGCGCTCCGTTTTTCTTGATATTAGTTAATTAATAGAATTAGAAATTGTCTGGTTCCAGTTATGAATAGTTTATGAATTTCTCGCTGCAGTATCTTCGTTACCTGTAGAAAACAAAGACGGAAGCTGATACACGAACACCACCCAAATGGGATGCCCTATAGCCTCGAACTAACTGTTTGTAATATTGGCAGTTAAACTGAGAAAGTCGTTTGCTCTTGTAAGTTGAAATGTATTAAGGAATACTATTATACAAATATGTTATAACCAGTCGCATATGAAATTAAAAACATGTTGCCATAAAAGTGGACAATGAAAATTAAAGGGTTAAGAGAGGAGAATGAACTCATAAAGCTTTACTCGTAAATAACAATATGTTCACAAATTGAGAAGAGGAAATTAATTTAAGTATTCAAATACCAAGACAGCTTAAAGAACGTTTTCTAGTTAGATACGTGGGAGTAGTTGTTTTATACTTTTTAAGCAACTCTCACGTTTTTATATAACATGCTTCAATGCCCGCGAAGGGATTTCATATTTTTTAAACTTTTAATGAAACTGTTACGCTCAAACAGAAATGTGTATATAACTAGATGTTTATGTTCAAATATTTTCAAATTGTATGTATATACTTATGTTTGTATATTTAGCATATGAGCATGAGCTTATGAGCATATATGTATATATATGCTCATAAGATTGAGTGTAGGAGCACTTGAATTAGCATTACTTAAAAACCATTGAAAAACGTAATACCCTTAAGATTAAAGTGGTTATCCTGGCGGGACAACGTTCTGATAGTAAATTGGTGGATTTTATGCAATTCAAAGTTACGGATTGAGAATTATATTACTGGAATTATTAATACTATACAATAACATGAATGGCTTGGTTGATCACTTGCACTTGGACATTTCACCCCACGTATCATACATGTTTCGAGACGCAATAAACACATTTCCATTGACTTTCTATGTAATCAAATTTATCAAAACAATGTTCAAAACCCGGTTTCCAGGCATTCAACTATTCCTTTTATGTAACAAAATAAATCTGAAAATACATTCTGTCTGCCCGGCAGTGGGAGGCAATTATGGCAAACTCAACGCACTTAAGTGCAACATCATTCAATACATAAAATAAATAAATATCATAAAATATAATTCAAAAAGACTTCAAGCGTATCACCGTGTTTGCTAGATCTCAGTGGGACACAGCACGTATTTATGTCAGAATTTATTCCGCTTGTGAAACGTGCTCAAGTTCAGATGTGTTAGTGTCATATGATCTCCCGGAATAAAAAAGGGGAATAGAAAGATACTGAATGATGGGAGTCTTATACGCTGAATAAATACATATTATGATGGGCTCCTTTGGAATGGTTATGCGCCACGTGAAAATATTTTCTTATTTATTGCCTACCGTGCAGTGTTGACATATTTCTGTTAACACCATTTATTTTTTGTTATCAGTTCCTTCAACCGTAATGGAATTTATTGGTAAGGTCTAATAATGCTCAGATACAGGAAAGCCAGCGGACAAAAATGTTTGCTTACGAAACTTTACAAAAAATACGTATTTCATAACACAACGGAAAATCACAACAACGAAGCTCGGAACGTGCCATTGCTACCCTCCGCTTTCTCATAACTACACATACTACTGTAAGTAGACAAAGGCTTTCTCCAGCTGCAAAAAAGCGTTCAAAGAAGTTCAAAGGGTTTGGCTGCTCGCAACCTAAACTTCATGTGGACTCCAAACATGTAATATCTCTCTTAAATAACATGTCTCGGTCGAATGAAAATGTTTTTAGGTGTTCGATAACCTCAGGAGCAGCTCTTCTAGATCCGGGCGATAGGATATGCTTTCATATTTCTGTTGAATAATTTTGATTCTTTTCTTTTGATACGTTTTTAATCCCTGGAATCTGAAATGGCATGGAACATACATTATTATAACAACATTTTGTCAGAATTGAATAAATAGACTCAACCTTTCAAATAACATATCCTGGAAATATTTTGCTGCAGCAGATTAAGTTACAGTTCTGAAAACTAGCTTGCTATTCCAAATAGTCACTTCAATATTTTGCTTAAATACTTTTACTTCGAATTCATAATATGCAGCTTATTGCAAATGTTTTCTAAAATATAGGAGTGAAAATGAGACAAATGATTAAGTCAGTTACCAAGAATTGAAAAGAAAATTGCTTTTCGTGATAAACTCATATGAATACATAAAATGTGTTATAGATTCCAACTTCTTTTCCCATATTCCAAAAATTACTATATTACTTGCAAAGGTTTTGGTGGTGGTGGAATTAGGTGGAATTTTGGAAAGGGACTAGAAAAAAATATAATTGTCATACTTCGGGGCATTACAGAATGAACTGAATTCAATATTTTTTGTAATAATATTATTTTTCATTTTCTCAGGGACATGCTAGTCTCGGTGATGTCCTTGAATGATACTTGTAGTAATTGCTTAGCCTGGAACTGGTAACATTGCAGCGAACAAAATGCCAAAGGACATCAGAATCCGAAAAATTGGCAATTTTCGCTTCAAGCAATGTAACTATGTCTAGCCGCCAATGATCTGCGGGACACTTTGGTCGTTCAGAAAAGTTATGCTCAGGTGAAGCATTGCCTTAGAAAAGAAGCGATACATGAAAATTAAAGCCATGAACAGTAAATAATAATTCAAATGTGTACCCGGAGGAATCGTAAATTCATGTTTCATAGGATGTGAATCCTTGCCCAAACCAATGTACACAAAGGCAACCTATTCAACTGAATTTACAATTTTCCATTATATCTCGTGTTCGACGGCAAAGTATATCCTGGAATGATATCTGATAGGTGAAAGCATTGAGATTGTGACACGTTACAGGGTGCCACTGAGTATGTTTACAGTTAATATCCTTAGGGAGAGAGGCTGCAAAATCGAGTTGAACCTTTGACACGGTGCGTTACCTGTCAAAAGTGCCACAAAATCACTGAAGTGGTGTAACAGCTAATATACGACAATCATATACATTTATCGCCTTAAGGTTTTGTGATGTGATGAGTTTCAAGGACAGAGATACGCTGCAATAACGCACTTGAAGCCCTGGCTGCAAGACGAATTTCGAGTATATTGTAATAGTAGTAACACAAATTATTAATTTTCCCTTAAAAGAATCTCGGAGCAGATAAAAATGTCAGGATTTTAAATCAAAAGTTTTAATAAATGTCACATACTACTCGCTTTGTTACCAATATTTCAATCGCAATAAAATGAAAATGTAATTGATAGTGTTCTCTTCTTTTGACTCACTTCCACAGAAACCAGCTCCAATTTACTTTGACAGTTTTTGTGAGACGTTTAGCCAATTTCAGTTCGTGTCATTTATTTTCCCCACCCATCCATTCCCTATCCTATCCCAATCCATTTCCACTCAGTTTTCAGAATCAAGCTTTGAAGTAAGCTAAATAATGCCACCTTACTGTCAGCAATATCGCTCACAGTATTCTCCGTTTTCCTTCGTTTTTCTTGTTGGAATGTCAAACAATCATGACAGATGAAAAATCATACCTTCTCCAGATACAACTTGGAAACTAATTACTTTTTTTAATGTAGCTTCAACCGTGCAAGAAATGAAACTTTTAATGAGTATTACTTGAGGAATGAAGAATTCCTGCTACCTGTTTATTGCATTTCAGTGACGAATTTGCATCAACCACTTTTGTTCGAAATACATTCTGCAGTATTCAAAACAATTCTGTACTCACAGTTACGATTTACGATAACCTATTGTGAATCGCGGTTGTAGTGCTAGCTTCAATAATAACTGACCTCGCAATGAACTCGTATTTCCCCCTCTTATAATATACTAATGCGCAATATATTGGAGTTAAAACTGTTAGAAAAATTTGATACTAAACAGTTCTTTTCATTTGTCAATTTGTTTAAATGTGTTTCAACAGAGCTATCCTCTCGGCACTTCGCTTTGGCGGTAGAATACCAAAAATAATTTTTCCCCCGAAGTTGACAACTTCAACAAAAACGATATGATAAGATGCCAATTGACACATACTTGGTAGCTCCGACGTTTTCTTCTGAAAAGGTTCTATGGGTCCAGCCGGACACTTCTGAATTCGCAAACTGAGTGGGAATGCTAGTTGGTATAAAATTAATTAGTTGGAGATGGATTGTTGTGATCTCCATATTTCTAATTAGCTTCAATAAATGGCATGGTTAATGCTAAACTTCGCCGTTCATTTTTCTGTGACAAAATACATGCAAAAAATGTGAAATTATTTAGATGCATGACTTGTAGCAGCAGTGGATGTGTGGCTTTGCAACACACCCGCTTCGTTACGTATAATATTAGCACGACACCTCATCAAATGCTTAAACCATTTCATGCCACAACTCCTAACGTTTCCGCATTACGAACCATAATTCTGTAGTTGGCAATCAATCAGGAAGAATATCACGAATTATACATAGCCGTATTTAGGATGCGATAACACAAGAACATTTTATTTCGGTTGAATAAAAAACATACGCTGTACATAATTAGTTACATATTTAAATTGTCAGTATTAAACGAATCAGAAATAAATCTTTCAAAAAAGCTATCAACAGCTATCAAAAAAGGTTGATGAATAAATCGATTTGACATGACCATGAACACAGAAGGGAAATAAGATATCGATTACTCTTGCGAAGCCTGTCAGTAAATTGAAGGAGGGATATGCTCTTGACTATGCACCGCAACCTCAGTGTCCAGCAATACTTTGCAAAATTCATACATTGAAGCATATGATGAACAAGGAGTAAGGTAAATTAAAATATATTATTTATATATGAATATACCATAGCGCTAGCAACCATGCTAACGATCACTGCTACGTATTTTTTGCTGTCGCGTATTTGGTTGAACGATAGGAGCAGTGCTAACAATCCCAAATGATATTGATAATCCTCACAATAATCGTGTCACGCTAGATCTTAATAATCGAAAATACCATTTATATCACAATCCAATATTTGCTTGCGATGACTACACTAATGTATCGTTGCTCATACCATCATTCTCTGTCACTTGAGCAGAGCCCAAAAAATATACTCTAGGCCATTACAATAAGTACAAAGGGCGAACGGTTGGAAGCTTACGGTCATATCTTGGTAAGCAAACCTTTTAATTTCTTTAGAAACTTACTAGCTTATTCTTTCATGGTTTTCATGATATTCTTGACCATTCATGCAAACATCTTGTTCATTTAGTTTTGTGTGTGTAACAATCAAATTTTAATACATTCAAAATACTGGTAGCAGAACAATACAGTGTTTTACAGCAACAGTTTGTTCCGGGATAATTTGTGTTCGCTCAAAGTTCCATATATCAATGCATCCATTACAAAGAAATAATTATTCACCATTGATGCTCGAATTTGAGTTGTTTGAGACTACAAAAGGCTTGGTGTGCTACAATTTTAACCTGAGTAGTTCTTAAGTGGATTATGAACAAAAGAGTACAAGGGCAATCCAAGGCTCAGAGTTTGTCCATCAATGGAACATAGTTCAGCCATCCGCCGAGCCAGCCGCGGTTTGTCATGGCCGTGAAGAGAATGTTTACAATTGTGACAATACCATCAAATAATACTAAAATCCCCAAAACATTTCTTGCTCGAATCTGGGAATACCAGTTTACGTTCTTTTATTATGTCGGCCTTGCACATTACAAGCCTGTTTATGACGGTGACAGTGGAAGTTGGAGTCTAAAGGACGGTTCCAAAATTGCTAAGGTAAGACAAAAAAATAATGAGCTTCTCATAAAAAATGTTTGACATTGTAAATAAAAACCATTCTATCTTCTTCATAGCTATTATCCATCACAATTCTCTGGATACCTTTCTACATATTCACTGCAACAAATTTGATACACGGCATCGTATCGCTATACAGCAGTGACGATAAATCTTCACGTTCATATTTTACTTTACTTTACACAATTTTGCGTCGGGGAGCACATTTTCTATTCGGATATATACTTCTCAAACGGAAGGACCTGTTTCAAAAGCTGATTGAAAACTGCAGCTTACAAGAATCCGTCATAAACTATGACCTTCCCAAAGAGAAAAAGTGGAATGCAAAACGTCTCGCCTTACTTTACATGATCCTTGCCTACCCGTCTAGAGTAATCACCGAGCTGGTACTAGTTTCTGCTGCGGAGGCAGAAAACTATTCATACTGGATGAGCTTGTCCGATAAATTTTCGACTTCGGTGCAGAATGGAAGAAGCCGATTTTTCTTGTCTCCAGCAAAGCATGTAGGAGGATTCGGAAATATCGTTCTGGGAATTTTGGAAATTGTCATGCAATACACGAGACGCTTTGTACATGGAAACTTGGAGTTTCTGATTGTCGTCACGATACCAACTACAATGTGGCTTGCAACGAAAGGGTTTATGACACTTGTAGCATATCATGACGAGAATATGGAGAGTCCCGGCAATAATGACAGGATGCCGGTTGAGATATATTCTGCTTATCACAAGCTTAGAAATTATTCAAACAGGGTTAATGATATGTGGTCAACTCTTTACCTACTTTATTTGATACAAGTTTTGATCGGCATGTCCTTTTGGTTGAACAAGCTGTTGGCTTCCCCAAATTCATTCACTGTGGTATTCTACGTAATTCAACTCTCCTTGCGAGCCATTGCTGCCGTCCTGTCCGGAAATGTGTACAATATGGTATCTTACTTTTTCTTTCTCATTAATTGTTGTATACATATGTCAACACAATTGAAGAAGACGCGCATATATTACATATTTTTGATACAGATTGAGATCTTCAACAATTTTCTGTCCGAGTGGAAAACATGGCTGCAATTTAAAAGTGCAGAGGACAAAGATAAATTGCAGGTAATTATGCGCCAGCTGGATAGTCGTACCATAGGAATTGGTGGCATTGGGGTATTTCAATTTACATATGGGTTCACAGCTCAGGTAAATTGACATGACTTGTTTTTAGCAAATTTATTATCGGTGTGTGTAATGTAAAATTGTTTAATAATTAATATTATTTCATTCCAGTATTGCGTTGTGATGATCACTTTGTTTCTCATTAGCTTTGACAAATGAGGCGGCTTTTCAGTGGAATTTCTACACCATTGTCACAAATTAAGTGAATATTTTAAACTCACAAATTATAAATTAAAACCCATCACCGTAACTTAATTTTAGGTCACGCAATGTTGTAGTTTTTATGTACAAGTTGAAATAATACGTGAATGCATACACTATAAAATTCTAAACAATATTCTTGAAATATTCTTAAAAATATAATATAATACCTGTATGCAGAGAGATGAAATGCCAGATCCAGATAACGGTCTAACATATTTACATATGTACGTAGAAACAGACCATTTATGTTAAACTTCAACAGTTCTTTAAGGAATTGTGAGGTGCATGGTCATTTTTCGGGGTCGTAGGTGATTATAGGATGTTAAAAATACGTCCCGAGAAAACGAGACAGCTAGCCGTGTTCACTAATTTAAATTTGTGTCTACTGCGGTCACATGTATTGAATTAGTGATAGTTGAAAGTCCTGTGTCTTTTGTGCGGTTAACCGAAATCTTGCGGATACATTACACTCCGTTTAATAACATTCGTGCCTTTAGTTCCTTTCATTCACTCTAGTTCTTGTTGGTTGTTACGTGAAATGCTCAGCCGATGCATGTCTCTTCTGTTGCATCTTCAAACGCATTTTATACGCTTAAATTAACTTGATATTAAAATCGAGATAGGTCAAGTTCGTTTTCTAGTTTGGTCCCTGGGAGTAGCATTTGTTTGTAGTTTTATGAGTTTCAAGATTTTTATGTAAACATGTTTCCATGGGTGCAATCGGATTTAACGTACATTGAAACAAAAGAGTTAGTATAATGAGAAAATTACGTTAAAGCGTTATTACGAAAATTACTGTGAGATTTTTCGGATTGCATTCTATCAACGGAAACGGAAGAGGCTGAGTGTGGGAAGCACATGAAGTGGTATAATGTTAAGCCATAGAAAAACGAAATACATTTCAGTTACAAGTGTGTTCTCTTAGGGACAAAGTTCGGATAGTCAATTCCTTGATTTAATGTAATTCTGCCTCGCATATCTCCAATTAAATTAATTGCATCATTAAATGCCGGTTATGAAGAGTAGTTAATAACGGTATGTTACCATTATATAATTCACCCACTCACAAGTATTTGTAGGCGTAACAAACCCCCGGTTCATGGACTTACTCCGTATAACGTACACAAATATCACGCAGTCAGTTCGTGAAATCATTATAAAAATAAACTACATATCACTCTTAAAGCTTTCCAATATTTTTGGATCATGATAGGAGACTTTGGTAATTAGTTCAATTTTCTATCGAAATTTATTTTGTTTTCGACAAGAACTCAAGGTCAGCTCGCTTAATTCCATTTGATATCGAATACATGAAATGAAGTCAATTTCCCAATTGATAAATTAAATTTAGTACTTGGATAGAGAAGTCCATGCTACAAATTAAGCATAGAATTATAAGAAAAGCTTTAATATTATGGTTATCTAAGCAAGCTTCATATTTATTTTCTAGTATCAGGTCATTTCTCCGTAATTGGATTTATTAATAAACTCTAGTCATGGTCAGGTACAAGAAAACTGTCGGAGACTTACGCAACATCACTTAAAGACGTGCTTCGTAAAACCGCAGAGAATCACAAAGCTTGTCATGTGCAATTATTCGCCCCATGTTTCTGTTAACTTCATTAACTACTGCAAGGCTTTCTGCAGGTACAGCCGTCCTTAAAACGTCAAAGTGCTTGGTCTCGCGTAAAATCCTGCTAGTAGGTACAAACCGTTATACATGTGGAAGCAAAACAATAGACGTTGAAGCCTACACTCACATCAACATGTACGTGCTGAGAAATATCTAATTCTTCGGGTCTACGATACCTAGACTTCGGAATATGAAAAACAAATAACGTACACTGTTCTGGATATTGACTTTAACATATTTTTGTCTACATTATAACTCGATTCAATGACCTTCATTTCAGATGTATCCACTGAACATCCTCTTCATTTTCTCTTGAGTGTTGGAACAGGTTCACATTTCACACATCACTGATTGATGAAGATGAACTGACGGTGAATGTTGAAATTCTGCTCATGTCTGCAGAGTACAATTCAATGTGTGATTTGTTACGTCTCTGTTGAATCACTGTGGCTGCTTTCTTAAATTCACTGGCACTTTTCGTCATAACGTCTCCATTTTCACACCGAATGCACGCCAGTTCCATTCCGTTTCCACATGCATGAGTTGAAATACATGAATTATCTTCCACTTGCGTGACTTTCGCACAGCCTATCTCAAGCTCTTGCTGATTCATTCTGCCCACTTCACAGTTTTCCTGTTCTTCACGATCAATGCAAGCAGTTGAGCGTCTGTTTTTGCTCCGCTGACAGAAACAGCATCCTACATCTAAGCACAAGTATATCAGTGGATTTAGCACAAGGTACAGGAACACTAGGAGCCCAATGGTGCAACCTATAAGGGATTTCTTTGTTGAGGAATGTGATATTGTTTTCATCAATCGGTATACAAAAATAAGTGCTCCAACTGGTAACCAGATTAGAATGAAGGTTATGAAGTGGATGTAGATGAACCGAATGTTTTGCACTTTCTTTCGCGTCTGATCGTTTGGAATGGGCTACAAAACGAATAGTTAATTAATTTGGTTAAGCTCAAATACTTTCAGCAATAATAGTAACTTTTGATTGCAACGGATACCTTCAGCAGTTTGAGGTTAGCCAAGTTTGAACGAATTTTGTACATGGCTGCAATGTTACATAAAACGAACATATCATGTTAGAAAGGTAATTGGAAGATTGTTGAGTGCAGAAGTATTGTTTCTATACCGTAGATCATGTAGCAGACAACCGATACGTGAAAGAGCAGGAAGCGAAAAAATTCATACATGACAGTGGCTCCAAAATTATTGAACAACATGATCTACAAACAACAAACTTTTTTAATTTCATCAGACCCTTCAACATGTGCTGTGTGAATATGACTTATGAATTGTTTTTTTCTCACCGACTGGCAAGTTCCTCCTTTCACTCCAGTCCACTGTTTACTTTTGTTCTCGCTAATTGGTACAAAATTCTCTTTGTAAGCGATCATGAACACCGTGGGAATGTTTGCAACTATAGCCGTGAACCAAATGAGCATTATTACCCGGCAGAGCAGCAACTTACCGCGATTGAAACAATTGAATACACGGAAGCGCTCGAAAATTAGGGCGACAATGTTGAGCGAAAACACTCCAAGGATTGTGCCTATAAAGATATCTACTTGTAGTAATTAAAAATAAACATGCAAACAAGTTGAGAAAGTACTGGTTATATTCACAGAGTTCACTTACTTTTCAGAAAACACATAAATTGGCACATTCCATGCCCGCCTAGATCCACAAGGTTTATGTACTCGCTTACCAACGCCACTCCCAAAAATGCAAAGAGAATTGCAATGCTGCTCAAATGAGCAACAAGTATAGTAGCCGGCCTGTCAAAATCAATAATAATTAGTATAGTAGGAGAATATTTTTTAAACAAACCAAGAAAATTTTACGCACTCTTTATGCACCTTTTTCTTTTCCGGTTTGGCAACGAGATCACAGTATACAGCACCATAAAATTGATTACAAAGCTAACTGACAAAATTGCGACGATAATTGAAATCACCGGTGCACTTGCTGTTGCCACTTGTACCTCCTGTTGAGCAGGTTGAGACTGCGGTGATATTGATGTGAAATTAAGATAATTCTGAACTGCCATATTCTCACTGTGGTGGGAAACGTTACGGGACAAGCTTTGCCAAATGCCCAAACTGTTCATATTGCCCCGAATCTGCGGCGGAGATGTTGTCGTCTTGTGTGCAGAGAATCAACACTGCCGTGCTACGAGACGAGAACAGGACTGAGTGAGTACTTGCGCTCATGTTGCCAGACTGACTGGAAACTGCGATTTGCAGGAGATCGTATAACTAAGACAAGTGGAGACTAAGCAGGAACCAAGCACAGTACTAAAATCGCACTTTAGCCTGCATCGCACATTCAGTCACAAAGCACATTTCATCCAGTGAACTCTCCACTTGATCATACGGACAGGCGTAGCACATTTTTATTCGCAATCGCAGATTATATGCCATCTAAATGTGGATACCGATAATATGGTCAGATGAAGATATAACGCCAGTTGTGTATGTGTATATAACAGAGTATTTCACAATGCTTTCCGGGCACAACACCGTACAAGGATGGACTGCGAACGATATAAAAACCCAATCATTTCGCAATCCAACTTTCACTCTGGCGAGCTACTTTCGCCTCAATTTATAATTATGTCGTAAACCGATCTGAGATTATCTTCTTAGTATAAGCAGCTAATTTCCACTTTAAATTGCAAATCAGGCTTTGAGAAGATTAGATCAATATAAAATTCGGCGATGATGAAATCAAAATGGAACTAACAGTTCTTTAAAATACGTAACATTCTGGCAAGTACTGTATAAATAAATTCATCAATTGTGATGCCGTACTTTCAGAGGACTTTTCTTAATTATTGAATTACACCTTATTCACTTATTGGATTCTATTGCTGTGTATTTGATTTTACCTGCCACAAATGGATGCATTTCGTTTGTAATATACGATGGTTGACTTGATTTTGTCTTGCGTTGACTGTACAGCATTTACGACTTTCGCCAAGTATGGTATGCCGTCAACAGAAAGTTGTCCTTACAGATAATAAACACAAAACGGCACGCTCACGTTGTCGGTCTACTGATAAGGACAAGTATAAAATTATATACCGACGGCCCTCTGTATGTCGACCGGGGACTTCAATATAATCGTAATGCACATATAATGTTTATTTGAAAAACCAGTTTACTTTCACTTGCTAATATTGAGTATTGAAACTACACATTATCAATGGAAACTGAATGTGTTCTTTGGATCTCTGCGGAAGTTCTAAGAAAAAAGGGAATGATTCTGACATTTTGTGCGACACTTTTCATCAATAACTATTCGTCTCATTTATAACTTTTTCTTTGAAGTGCACTCACTTTGTACTTCTCAGCATCATTTCCAATATTTTCATTACCCTTCTTTTCTCCATTCTCAATGTCAGCCATTCAAGGAAAAGTAAAGTCGAGAACTGTCAACTCATTTTATATGCATCGAAGGGCGAACATATTTAACGTTCAAAAATCGGTTCGCATTTGGAAATAATCAAGAGTGAAATAATAAAGAAAGCAGAATCTTAACATTTGACAAGTTTTGATATCGACATGTTTTATTGCAAATTGATTGGTAATATATTCCACCGCTTGGCTACTACTGAATGACTCGTCAACTTCCGCATGGGAATTCTCGTCGTCAACTGACTTATTGCGTTTCGTACAGATCGCCTTGTATATTTATTGTACACATACTCGACGCAACAATATTGTCCAGTCAATTACATATATGCAACCACATTTGAGTTACTTACATAGAAATAGACTTTCAATGTGTCTATCCAATTACAATTGTCAGCAATGCTGTAAGAGATACATGATTTGATTTGAGGTCGACTGCACTTCATTTTCTGCTGCGCGGTTTAATTCCAAGAGTATCCAATTTTGCTGACCTTCAGGGATTACCAATCAATATAATACGGAAGCCCAATCTCAAATGTATTTACGATGGTAGCATCAAGGTCACAGTTTCATTATGTACACAAGTTTATTCTGCTGAAAGAGTTGTCAGAACATGACTAAGGTTTTCACTGTACCATTTCATGATGCTGCAGAAAGTAACTAATTGTAAGTTGGCAAATGTGGCGTCACCCATGTAGAAAATTAAAATTTATTTTACTGAAGAGCCACTGGCAAAATGAACAATTCCAGCTAGCCGTTTATTGCATTGATTCCAAAAAGCCAAAGCAAGCAACATCGAAATTGCATAAACATATGACACGGCGTGCAATCCACAGTGATAAGAAATGGACTGCTTTGTTGCAGTCCAGATAAAGTTAAAGATGGATTACCTGAGATCGTAAAAAGTCGCTATATGTCCTGTTGACAAAACGTACTCTTCCTATTTTCTACGATTCATTTATGTAATCTTTCGAGGAATCATTTTAATATGGCTTTTCTTAAATGACGCAACGTCAGTTAATACTTACAAACCGGATTCTGTTAGTGCTTTCACCATATTGGGGTTTTTGGGATATATGTCGTGAGTAATTATTATGTTATGTCATTCAGCATTTTTTTTTGTTTTTACTCAACTAACTTCAATTTGAAATTGGAAATCGGCCATACCTAACGAAACTAATTAATTGCTCCAAGTGCAAACTGTACCAACTGGCGTGGAAAGTAGGAGTTTTGCATTTAAGATAAATCTGAAAGTTTGCAAATAGTCCGATATACGAATTTCATGCTCGTTAAAAACTTTACAAGTATGTGAGAAATGCATCACAACTCAATGCACATCACAAGTCAATACATAAGGTTTATCCTAGTATTGATTAATCAATAACACTATAGCATCGGTTTTAGTGTACGAGATTTACAAGAACACTATACTCAACGACAGTATGGACCAAAAAATAGTGCAAATACATATTGACATCAAATAAAATTAATGAGTGGAATAATTAAACGGGGACAACGAAATTTATATGTGGAACTTCTGTACTTTTTGCTTTGTTGTGCTTCGTAGTTGGATCAGCATAAAATTCACACAATTACTTGGTCAAGTAAAGCAGGTGATGAGAGATTTAACAAACAACACATCTTGTGGTAAGTATCAGGTTGTCACTTGGTTTGTTATCTGTTAAAAAACTATTGGATATGCTGAATATAAATCGAGCCACCTACGATTAGAACATAAGGTCATATTGTGCACATTGAAGAGGAGTGCCAAGTTTGATGTAATTAGAAAGCTTTCACCAAGCAAAAGAAATGCAACTTCAAAACTTCATGTCGAGGAATGAACATTATTTGTTAAAGAGGACGTTCGGAATCTGTAAACAAACTAAAGCAACCAACTACTTGTACCCATGTGAAAATCAAAAGAAACGAATAACCGCTCGGGATATTTCATAAGATATGTAGGAGTTTATTTATTTCGTTCGTTCCTTAGTTTTGTAATTCGATAGTTTTAGGTTATTTGTTTCTATGGTAGCAAATGGAACCTTAATTATTATGAGACAGTTATGTACCATTTCAGAAGTGTAGAGAGTTTTATTACATTAATATTATAAGTACTTGAATTTTTGTACTGTATGCAAAACCATTGAAAATAAAATTTCCTTCAGAATGAGTTGTTTCGGAGACAGGGCTCAAACTGTTAACGTGTCTGTATTAAACACTATTACGATCGACACGGACGGAACTATAAATACCCAGTACAGGGAATATAATTGTTGTTGATTCGATGTTGTCATTGAAAATTTCACCCCACCCATCGTATTTATAGACGAAGTAAAAACATTTCCATGGACTTACAATTTAATCATGTGTAAAGGTAATGCACATAATACAGTCGCCCGGTTCGACTTTATTCCCGTGATTATAAAAAGGAATTGATGTGGCTTGTGACAATTTTATTCTGAGCTAAATGATACCACCTCAAATGGTCACGAGTAATTGGTCACAAGATTTTTAAAAAAAGTATTTCGTTAAATAATTGCGTTTTATTAAATCATGAAACCATTCACTAAAACACCAACAGGTTTCCAAATGCGTTTGCATATTGGGAAAACGTATTATTAATTTATTAACACTTCCTTGCTTGGCAGTATTTTATAGAGAATATTTAAGTCTTGATTTAGTGGCACTAGTTGCTAATACGGGGGCTGACCCAATTCCCGTTGAATATTTTGAATAGTCCGTTTGATTTCAGATAAGCTTAATGATTCATATGTAAAGAGCTCCAGAAGGAAACCGACTGAAAATGCGAAGAAAAATAAAGGGATCTAGAACAACAGCCAACAAAATCCGATTAATATAAATTTGCCGTCTAGATAACTGACATTATAGTTATAATGCTTCGACATACCATACACATCCCGATTCTCCATTTCGTTGGATTGGTATTCTCCTCGTATATGGCCATTTTAACTTGTTCCTCTTTCATATTCCACGTTCTTTTTTCAAGACGGAAAATTATGTTGATCCATGCATCTCAAGGATGACCTAGTAACTAATAAGAAATTTTTATACCATGCATTTTATTTGCTTGTGGGTGCATACACATTCGGTTCCTCATTAAACAGTCACTATATTCATGAACATGAAACAAGTGATGTTCGTCATTTACTGTCAAGAGTGATACCATTTTTGACAGCACGTTATAACCGAACATTTATCGACTTTTGTACGCATTTAGAGAAGGTATAATATCACATATTGGATTCATTTCTGGTTTTGTTTTCAGATGATGTCAGACGTGCTTGCTACGCGTGCTGGCATATTGCGTGCTTTGTTGTTATCATAGTTATGCAGCATCAAAAAGAAGTCTACAAAAATATTCTACTGTCACGTTATTCATATTTTGGCATTTGGAACATGTAGTTGCATAGATTAGTTTGAAAACAATTCGCTTCACTGATTGTAGGAATGAGTTGAGAAATAGCTCCTACGCATTTTCTGATTTTACACATGTGTTCCGGATTTTCTGTGTACTTTGCGTTTAGTATGGTTAAAGTATGCAGCCACAAAATTGGCAGACAGCGTTTCCCATAGGTTACAATTTGCATCATACAAATGGCATTTCATATGTTTTCCCATATGTCGCATTAAAGAACAGTTTTTAACACGCACAATCAGTTGCTAAATAAGTGACAAAATGGATACGAGCAAATCAGTTATTAACGTAGAAATTCGTCAGGCAAAACTGAATTACTGAACCAAAATAAACAACATTTTCTCAGTTTTTAAACTGAGGAAGCATTATTAGTGGCAAGAGTGCACCTTTAACTTGTTCATGAAAATTAATCAAAACAACAAAGAGATTATGTGGTGATATGTAGAGTTCGGATGTATCATTGCGGATGTGTGTTTTTGGTAAAATAATCAATTAAAACTTTATTGTAGAATCCACTTTCCATATTTTGAACTGTTCATAGTGACCGGAATTTGGGCACGAAATTGAAAATTGATTTAATAGTTTTACTTGCCTAATCCTTGTTTCCAAAATCCAAACTTCCTTTTTATTCCCCGTCGAAGCGCGAGTACTATAAATTACAGTGCTTAACATTTGTGATCTTCAATTATTGTCAATTTTTAATGCAAGGCGGATATATACACTTATGAAGTATAAATAACGTACCGTTTCTCAACGCGCTTAACAACAGTGCTGCAAAGACATTTCAAATTTAGTGCCAAACTCTTCCGCGTCGGAAAATATCTAGGCACAACTCTAATAAATTGCGACCAATTTAACATCTCAGTCAAGCTGGTAGCGAATTTTGCAACCAAAAAGAAAATTTTGGAACGAAAATGTTCCGTCCATATATTTCCGGTTTGCTTGATAGTCTTGGGAGGAATATTACATAGTAAGTCTGGTTTAAGAAATAATGGCATCGCCATGTGCTTACTTGGTTTCGGATTGGCTTGCCACCTGGCCTCACATTTGTCTGTTAGATGAATTTTTATATGAAGGGGATACGCAACCATGACCTAAAGAAATTAATTTATTTCTCCATGGGCAAACTGTGCTTTACGGCGTCGAAAAGTAGGAGTTTTATGTTCAATGTAAATTACCTAATTTATAGAAAATCCATGGTATGTATGTATGTATTGAATTTATTACAACTCTTTCAGGCGTGAGCCTATAGGGCATCATTTCAAAATGGTATAACATTGATATTTTTTTACATTTACACATTCATTTTGACATGGACTTTTGACATAACTTTGAGTTCCGTCTTACTGGTAGTAACATATTATTGCATTACAAAAACTATTACCGTCACAATATTTAATATTATGCTGGTTACATAACTCGTGACAAATGTAGGCTATTTAAAAAGATGATAACAAAATTTAATTACATCTCTTCATTATAACATATTATCAATAATAATGTTTATCTTTCGTATGCTATACGTTTAACAAGCAAAAAAGTGTATAAAGAAGTACACAACAGTACTCTAACAAAAGAATTCGCTTGAAACACATTGCACACTGCATTGGGTAAAAATGCGCAGCATCCGCATTTTATGGTCAGTGGGAGAATCTGCTGACAGTAGCAATTTCCATCCAACACATCCTGTCCATCATTCCAAGCTTTAATGACCGCATTCATTTCTGCTTTTAACTTCTTGACAAATTTGTTAGGTAGTGGCCGGCCGAATTTTTCAGGGAGGCGTTTCCAGTTCAGTTGCATGATCTTTCCACATATGCATGAGCATTCCTTTAGTCTCTCTGAATTTTGAGTCCCAATTAGGTACGAAAGCCGCTTCATATCGTCCTCGGCAAAACCATACATCTCCCCTATTTTGCTTATCCGATTAAACTTCTCGTTTATTTCTTGGGACTCCCGGAACCAAAGGTCATCCTCCATCTTTTTGACATTTTTCTCTTTGACACGCGTTCCTTCCACATCGGTAGTTTGAACCGCAATAGAATTGCCTAGCTTCCCTTCTGGTATTTCCACCGGACATGGCGACGCCTCTTTACTTGATTGACTCTGCTTTCTCCTTTCACGTTCAACCACTGGCACGTCATCAGTAATTGACACTTTCTCAGGAAAATCTTTTAACTTGTGGCAGTTTTTAAATATAATTCGTCTGTCACTTTTTGAGGACAACGTAACGACTGCCACGGCATGCATGGACTTTTTTAAAACTTGAACGTTTTCAACGTGCACATTAACTTGCAACGCTGTTTCTAAGAAACTGTTAACAATTTCGATGGCTTCAGTTTTGCTGACTCCCTTCAGTTTTCTCAATCCATGTATAACAATGTTATTGGCACAATATGGCATTTTTTCCTTTGCCCGCTCGATAACCGCACTGCTTTCATGTTCACACGGCTTATTTTTCGAGTGTTTTAACTGTAATTCATGGCCAATTAGTTTATTTAGGCACGTGTCCACCTCACTTTTAATAACCAGAAGATTGCTTTTAAATAGATTTAGGATTTCTAACTGGTTTTCAGTTAATGTATCGTAAGTATTTTTAACACACGACAAAAAATCTGATATGTTTGAATGACACAAAAAAGTAAAACTTTTATGTGGTGTATCGTCATGCACTTCTGATGCTTGCAGAAACTGACTCATGTTTTTGCTGATGTAATCTGTGCAATAACGCTATTCTAGTTGACAGCTAATACTTATTGCTGAATTATTTACTCAGGACAGTAAATCTCAGCGATGCTTCTCTCGTGACAGCTCAGACGGAACTCTAAAATCCATGGTAATAATACTCAAGTCCGAATTCCTTTCGGAGTGGAGACAGGGCTCAAACCGATAACTTATACGTTTCTAATTATTTTTGTAGACGCTGTGTTGGCTACCCAATGACACAAATATAATCGGCGTATATATCCAGTTTTATAAGGAATTGACTTTTTGTTCATTTCATCCTGTCCTTGGACACTTCACACCAAACACGGCATTTATAGACGAAATAAACACATTGTCATGGGCTTACACGTTGATCCAGTTTGTGACCATAGTACTCAAAATCCTGTTTCCAAGATCAAATTTGTGACAGTGATGACCTAATCAAAATGCAAAATTCCCTGCGCGTGGTGGAGTCGCAGTCATGGTGTGAAAGCAGTTTTGAGCTACAAAATGATAATTGATGTTTTAGCATCAAATTGATGGACACTTCTGGAATCCCTAACGTTGGGTATGTGAACAAATGCATTAATTACGACAAATAGACTTATGAAATATTGCAACAGCATGTGTTTCATAAACAGAGATCCATTTCAATATAGTTTGGAAATTACAATCATCAGTGTTTGGAGTCTTACAACTTCTTATACTATTGCTGCAACACACATAAACTTTCTACAGGTATATAAATTCATAAAGGTGCGATCCGATATCTACAAGAGAAACATCTGGCTTATCGGCTGAAAAGGTAATGAAAGCGCGTCCATAGCAGAGACAAAGTTACGTATTAGTGAATGGGCAATTACCAGACGCTGGATTATGAAAATGTTCAATTTCTAAAACCAAAATGAAATGCAGTGAAATGAATTTGTTCTCATTTGAGATGACAGAGAAGCATGCTGTCCTTTACGAGAAGTCCGAACTAGTAAACTTTAGCTCATTGTATAGCCTGAAAGATGGTAATTAGTTTGTTGACGCCCGAGATGTACAAGAAATGAACGTAGTTTACAGCGCTGAAGCATGTAATGTTTTCAACAATCAATGACGTAATGTTAACAACGCCTCCTCTTACACAAGTAAGTAGAGAGAAGGTGCAACTGAAAATATGAAGCAGCTGAAAATATTTACAGTTTATCTCATCAGTTCAAATGATTTTATAACATTACTGAACTTTAAAAATTACTTCCAATGGGCAAATCAAATTGTGTCGGAGCACAACTTAATTCGAATGGGCATCCGTATTTCGTAGTTTGTGCATTTCTGCTGAGATCCACAATTCTTCGGAGTACAAATTCCTTCACATATTGTTGAATAAAAAATTTGTTTAACGTTTCTAACCTGTATCATTAATGTCTTCCGTTGCAAAAAACATATCATCAATATCCGTATCGGTGGGCTTGGATAGCGATTTTGATTGAAGATATTGTGTACGTCAAACATTTTGTAATTGTCACATTTTTTTACTTGCATTGTGAATCGAAACAAGTCAATGTTGTATACGGGATTGCTTCCTTAGCAATGTACGCCGATCGCTCTATAAACATGCAAAAAATCATGTCAGATACTTTAAGTTGATTAATTTATTTCGATTTAATATGTGACTCATTAGTTGCAATCTTGCAATCCCGTTTTCTTTCTGGTTTCTTCAATGACATGAAGTCCATTTTCTTTGACGCAAGCAGTCAATTCCCAAGTACAGTTAGTCGTGAAATTTGACAACGTAATGAAAGTGCACTTACGCCATTTCCACTTAACTTACTTCGACCATATGAAAATTTTTACAAATTTACACCGGAAGCTCACGCATAGTAAAAATTTAAGCATTGTTATGTCGTTGCCTCGTTCTTGAATCCATGTTGTCAAATTGAAACTTTCAGCATCGATGCAAAAACATTTCTCTTAACAAGAGATAACAGTTTTAGTGCGAACAAATTTTACATACCCCGACTAACAATAATTTAAATGCCATTTTGATTTTTACGGTAGCAACTTTTGCAATGGAACATGTAGATTAGAGCAACATCCGATAACTGGGACGTTTGTTTTAAGAATATCTATTGGTGCTGCTGTTTAAAAGGAAAGTCTTATATTACGCTTTTCCAAGGTTCCTAATTACTTAACAAAACATTTATAATTCGTTATAATCTGAAGCAAAATAACTTTAACATATACACGTTTGCGAGGGAGTTAAGGACATATATCCATGGCGGCACCTCTTGAGGTCCGGTTTCGTTAGTCGGTATTACCATCAAGAAAACAACCATGAAGCATTTCCAGTGATTTCCTAATTTTTATATCAAATCACAGGAGGCCGTATCCAAATTTTGGACTCACATCTTTGAAGGTCGGTTATGGATACGGGCTCCTGTGATTTGATATAAAAATTAGGAAATCACTGGAAATGCTTCATGGTTGTTTTCGTGATGGTAATACCGACTAACGAGACCGGATCTCAAGAGGTACCGCCATGGATATATGTCCTTAACTCTTTCGCAAATGTGTATATGTTAAAGTTATTTTGCTTCAGATTATAACGAATTATACATGTTTTGTTAAGTAATTAGGAATCTTGGAAAAGCGTAATATGGCTTGGTCTACACATGCCTGATTCTACGAACTGCTGCTTTGTGATTTCCTTCCACACGTGGAATTTGGACACTTTGTGGCTCATCTTATTTTAATACAGCATTCTGTTTTGCTTTCAGTTCCAATTCCGTCATCATGGTCTGAAGAATAATGAATTAACTTTCACTTTTGTAGCCTTGTCACTTGTAGCATCAAACTTTGACCGGTTCACCTCGTGCTCCGTGCCATTGACATGGGTTTTTCGCAGAAGCAAAGCAACAAATCATCCAATTTCGTTCCCTTCACAGAAACATGATCCACAGTTCAAGCACATATACCAGCTCAGTGCATTGTACAGAAAGTACAAGGTTACAAGAGGTTCAGGGAAAATACATAAGTCCGATACAACTTTGTTCGTGGTATCAACAATATCTGGAATAGTCGCACGTGTAATTTAATTTCGTGTTAATACCTTCAAACATGGAAGCCGAAATGCCTCCTTAAAACCATAATTACGTACAGAACGGAGGGAAGTGTTTAGTAACAGAGATTAGTAACATATTCTGCAAACAATTGCTTGTTTACTTGTACGCATCAATTAGACGCCAGTAATTTAAAGTTGGCATGTGAATATTCAGGTTATATTACAGATGGTGTGTCAGTATCTTAATATTGATTATTGAGAGACGATAGAGTAGCGTAACGATGGTTCACAATTTACAATCCAATTTAACAGGGAACAATGTAGTTTTCAAACTGGGTTTATAGGATCAATGCCGTACAAATACACTCTGCCGCTTTGTTATTGTTCAGCAGTCAATGTTTGGACGAACTTAAAAAACCAGCTTCAATTTCTAAATATAAATTTACCTATTTGCCGAAACATACGCTTTCTAGACAGGCTTAATTGGTGAAGTATAGCCATCCAATATCCAGCAATTAAGCGTTGAAACTCTACACAAACTCATGTATGTACAATGCACTCCTAGGAGTTTTAGTGCAGAAAGTAGAACTTACAATTAAAATAAAACTGAGCAATGTTATTTAGGTTCTTTTGAGTTCAATATTTTGACGTCCCAATGTAACTGCACTTCAATATTCGAATTATTTTTTAAAGAAATGGATGTGATAATGTCTAATTTTCCATTGTTATATTTGAAAATTTTCATCCAGTCGAAGCTTTGAGTTAGACGCCCATTCGTACGTACTGGACCTTTCTGAATATTTTGTGACAAGCAGGTCTTTCTTTCCTTTGTCATCTTATTGCATATGCGAGAATGGTGGAATTAATTAACAAAAAGTAGTTGCTAATTTTAGTCGACAAATGCTACTGAATGATAAATCCTGGTGAAAAATTGATTTGTGATGAACTTTAACATCTTATTTGAGGAATCTGGCGTGTTCTTCGTTTTTCTTGATAACAGATTATTGCTACAATCAGTCGTTTGGTTGCTGTGACGAGTCTTATAAATGGCTGGCGGCAGTGTCTTCGTTACCTGTACAAAACAATGGCGGACGCTGATATGCGCACATCACTCAAATATAATGCCCAATATTCTCCAGAAAATTGTTTGTAATAATAGCAGTTAAACTTGGAATGTTTATTGCCCTTGTTGTTGGTTTAAATGTAATAGGGAATACAGTTAGGTTATAGCCAGTCGCATTTGAAATGAAAACGGGGTTAACAGCAACCGTGGATATTGCAAATTGAAACCTTTAGAGAAGATAATGTACTCATAAAGCCAGTGAAGTGGTAAACTTTGTTCTTTCCATTCGAACATATATTGCCGACCACACACAAAAGTAACAACAAATAACATTATAATGCCAATCGTCGACGTCACCAACTCTGTACTAGAGTGATTTACAGTTAAATAGAACACGTAGATTGTTGTAGTCATAGGTTATGTTCGCCCGTTGCTAAACTGTGCGTGTCTTCAAAACTAATTTAGCTGTATTTCATTTTTAATGAAGGCTAGTTCGTCCATTTCAAAATTATTGACACGTCAGCAATTGAAACATTCGGTTGTTTTTCCTTACCATTGTCAACGAAATTCTTATGTTCACCCTAACTTTCCGACAGCCTTCTTTCAATTCTTCTGAAGACAAGAAGATAAACACATATCCATCCTAACTGAAAATGGCGAGATGAAATGTTCAAGCATACATTGATCCGGACACTCCCAAATACACTTTTACGTGTAATTTTAAAAGGAAATGTGAAATATGAATCGATTTCCATAATGACATAACACCAGTATGCAGAATACTAAATGCTTAAATGCAAAATGCCTCGGATCTGTCATAAAATCATTAGTTATTCCCAGTCTATTAATAGTGCTAATATGATTTCTTTTGAATCACTAGTTGCTTGGGCGTGGACGCGTGGTGGTGGACCGAATACGAGCTCCGTCTGGAATCTTTCGATGTCCTAGAGGTCTAAATTTGTAATATTTCAAATCAGTCGATTTTCCATTGCATGGTTAAGTTGTTGAAAAAGTGATAAAAGTTAATAATGTGAAGATTGGCATGATGAGAGTATTTGTAATTAGTTTGAAGTTTAACTTGAGTAATTTTAGGTGCCGGAATTATTAAATGCTTCCATTTGCTTTTAAAACGAATAGATGCCAAGCGTTTTCCCCAAAATTACATTTGTGAAAATTGCATCCTGTCAACGTTTAGGAATTGAAAAAAAATCCAAGTAAAATCTGTATCCCTGAGTTTAAAATTTATTCATAGGTTAGGCGTCAGTAACGACATACTGGACATGCCTGACCCATTTGATTTCAGCAGGTTGGTTCGGAGGACGAAATGGAGCTTGTATTTAGTATAAACTAGTAAGGTGTAACCCTTTAATACATAACTACCGGAAGTGCGATGAATGCCCAGTTAACAACCCATATACACATTTGACCAATTTCAATGTGTCGTAAGCTCGAATTGAACCTCTCATTGGATTTGCATAATTAAAAAATTTTCAGGTCGGAGATCTCTACAACTTCCAGACGCCACCCAGGCGACATGGGAGTGATTTGACCCATAGTGTTTTGACAAGAAATGATCGTCTTGAACTCCTCTATCGATTTGTACAATAACATTTTTTGACGATTTGCTGACCCCACCCCCTCAAACACGCCGACCTCCCTACTTCCGGTCATTGACGATGTACATGGCTGAAAATCAATAGGGTTTGTGGCCTTGGTCCAAGGTACCTCCATGCCAAATTTGAGCCCAATCGGTCAACGTGGAGGGAAGTTAGAGTGTTCACTGGCAGACATACAGACAGACGGACAGACAGACAGACAGACGGACAGACAGACAGACAGTCAAACAGATCAATCGCTATAACTACCTTTCAAGCATTTCATGCTTCCGGTAGTTAATAAGCAAACAAAGTGCAAGTATAATTATGTGGTGGAACGCCATCTGTTGGATTTGCTTGGACGTTGTAATTTTTGCTTTGCATAGGTTTTGGCCATAATTGATGAGCTTGTTTTAATGTGCACTCGGTGTTAGAAAGGATAAGGAACTTTACCATTATAGATGAACTTATTGGCGAGAGATGGACACAAAAATTAATCCCGTTTAACTACAAAACAAGTAAAGAAAGCCATATGTGATTGTTAACAATTTGACTAATGAAATGCGCAAATCCCATAAGATTAAATTTCTAGAAGGAAGGTACCGACCAGTTCACAGACTTCCTTAAACAAATGGAAGTCCGGAACCTTCAATAATGCGGTAATTTTTTAAAAGAGTGCATGTAACATGCATATTACAAAATTGTTCAAAATTATTGGTTTTCTTGAACCAACGTGTTTACTAACAGACGTAACTTCCGTAACGGAAGTTCCGTAGATGTTCGTTTGCATGAATGCGAATGGATGACGAAATTCTCAGCCATGCTCAAATAAAGTACAACTTGGACTTCATTTTGCAAATGCTTACCGGTACATACCACAAAGGGTGATGTAACCGAGTTGAATCCAGTGCACTAATCGTGGTGATGGAGAAATGTAGCAGGAAGTCATATTGGCACGGAGATTTGCTTCGGAGTTTAACCTGGGGTTTTTCAAAAATAGCTTAGGCGATAATGATATTAAATAAAAGGCAAAGCTGTTGTTGTCAAACTGAAACGACTACGAAAAAATTCTGACACTCACGTGTAAAGATAAACCTCAAGGTACTTGGATTCTGGGGTTTTGCTGAAGGAATTTCTAACAACGTAAATGAGCGATTTAAAACAAAGTGCGCTACTAATCAGTATAGTATTAAAACGTCGTTAAGTTTCGATATAATAGTATTATATCGCATCACTTTAAAATGTTTTTTAAAATTTAATAACCTCTATTTCAAAGTTTGGTGATAAACAGCTTCGGAAGATCATGATGAAAAATGATGTTGCAAATTGAGACTGAGTAAAATTAGGCCATTGACTACATGGAACACCCTCTTGGACTTAATGGTATCTTTACGCACGTCGTTGTACATGCATTGGAAAGACAACATGCTAAAAATTAAAATACACTTGGTATGGTAGACAAATTGACTAAAATGCGTGCTGGACGCCAAACCACAGAAATATCACTGCAGTAACTGAGACAAAAATAAATATTTCCTGCACGTTTTAACGTTTTCGTGGTCTATACCCTATTGGACACAGCACGTGACGAATTTCATGAAAGGGATTTTATTTTATGAGATCATGCCATTCCTCCTCCTTCAGACTATGTGGTAGTCTTTTAGTCTTTATTTGAATTTTGTTCACGTACACAAAACCAAGCCACTGACAGAAGTGTCCCACGCAATATCACTATAGTTTCGATATTCACAAAAGATTCCTTTGAACGTTCACTTTCAGTTCTTCAGTTCCAAAAAGGTAAAAAGGACTATTTCCAAGAATTCCAAATTGTTGAAGTACAAAGGGTGTTGTCGAGAATCTCCACACCAATACTGTTTAAACTAGTAAGGTGTAACCTTTAATATATAACTACCGGAAGAGTGATAGATGCCCAAATCGCAAATTAGGTTTGTATTCGACCGTTAAACCATGTTAGTGAACCTCAACTTGAACGTCTAAAACGATTTTGTGGAAAAAAATGTTTACCACGTGGTGACCCCTCTACTTCGACCCCCAACCCAGCCACCATTTTACCGATTTGACCCATGGTCCTTTGACAAAAAATGATCCTCATGAACACCTCCATCCATTTATACAATAAAAATTTTCACGCCTTGGTCAACCTCACCACCCCCTACTTCGACCCCCCTACTTCCGGTCAATGATCAGGTATCCGGCTGAAAATCAATAGGGAACGTCCGTATGGGTAAAGGTATATGTATGCCAAATTTTATCCAAATCGGTCAACGTGAACGGAAGTTAGAGTGGGTACGGACACACAGACAGACAGACAGACAGACAGACAGACAAACAGATCAATCGCTATAACTACCTTTTAAGCATTTCATGCTTCCGGTAGTTAATAAGTCAAAATTTGATAATAAATTTGATTAATGAATAGGAAGACTTCTGAAAATGAACCATATCTAGAAAGTAGGAGAAGATTTCATACCAAAACTTTTCACATCCCTTTGTTTAAAAATAGCATTTGAACCTTGAAGTCCAGTTACATTGCAATGTCAAAGAAATTAACTCAAAAGAGGCTAAATGACACTTCATATTGTTTTCCATTTTACTAATTGTAACCTTTGTAATCTAAACAGGAACTAGTAGAAGTGCATACCAGAACACCAAACTGAAATGAACGAAAATTGCCACATCCATTCTTACTCCTGCAAAACTCCAGTCGTTCTTTTCCCTAGCTATCAAGTGTGGATACACATTATGAGAAGTGCCAACTGGAAAATGGCGCGATACTTTCTCTTTAATTTATAATCGTCACGAAGATTTACCTGGGATTCCGTATATCCTGTAAAATCAGCTTAAGTGATCTTTCCAATTCTAATCACCTACTGTGAAAAATGGCTTAATACGTAATCTCTGGAATATCAAATAGCATGAAGCAAAAAGTTATTGTAACAACGTTTTGCAAGAATAGTTTCATTTGACTACAAATAACAAATTTTGAAAATATGTTGTCTATTAAGTTAGAGTTCCAAAAAATAGCTTTTCATTGCAAATAGTCTCTTTTATTTTTTCTGAAGAACCTTTTAATTCGAGTTGTCAATATGCAGCGTGATTGCAAATGTTTGTTAAAATATTGGAGTGAAAGTGAGCCAAATGATTAAGGACGTAATATTTTTTAAGTCCGTTATCAAGAATTGAAACGAAAATTGTTTTTTCGAAAATTGATAAACTCATGGGAATATATCAAGTATGTCATACATTGCAACTTCTTTCCCTTATAGCAAAGCAAATTATCCTTGTTGAATAAAAGAACATATGACGTACGAAATAGTTACATTTTCAGGTTTTATAAACTTTCAGTTTACTGACATTATCAATAGATGATTCAACAGTCTTTAACAATTTGTACTTATAAAACATATTTTACCAAATAGCAGTGAAAAATGATTGCATCTTCTTACACAGTTAATTACTTACTCAATTACATTTTAGAATCGAATTAGTATCAAACGAATCGGAAAAAATCATTCGTGTGAAGCAGATATTGAATAATGTGTTCTATGCCGAGAATTCGGTACGCTTTTCTAAAAAAATCGAACATCTATAAAAAAGGTGGAACGTTGATGAATAAATCGATTTGACATGACCGTGAACGAAGAAAAAAAGATATCGATTAATCATACGAAGCCTGTCAGTAAATTCAAGAAGGGATTTGAGATATGTTCTTGCCCGTGCACCGCAACCTCAGTGTCCACCAATACTTTGCAAAATTCATACTTTGAAGCGTGTAATGAAGACCGTGTAATTGAAATGAAAATAAATTATTTAGATGAGCATGCCATAGTTTTAGCAACCATGTTAACGATCACGATGACAATTATTTTTCGTTTTCATGTATTTGTATGTTAGATAGGAGCTTTTCTAACAATTCCAACGGATATCATAATCCTCCCGATCGTGTCACGCTAGAAGTTTACAATCGAAAAAGCCATATATATATCGCAATCCAATATTTTCTTGCGATGACTAAACTAATGCTTCCCTGCTCATACCATGAGTCCAAATATATATATTATAAGCCATAATAAGCGCAAACTGCGAACGGTCAGAAGCTTGCGTTCGCATCTTTGTGTCCGCTATTAACTTATTGTGTACGTGGTAAGCAAACCTTACAATTTCTTTACAAGTTTACTGGATTATTCTTTGCGAATGGTTTTTCATGCTACTCATGCATACATTCTGTTCATTTACATTTTTGTAAAGAATATTGTACCGACTCATGAATGCATACACAAATACATAATTGAAAAAAGTGGGAACAATCAAATTCTAGTGCATTTAAAATACTGGAAATAGAACAATAAACCAAATACTTAAAGTGTCCTTCAGCTACAGGGACGATTTGTGTTCGATCAAAGTTCCCTATGTCAATTCATCCATTACAAAGAAATAATTATGCACCATTGATACTCCAATTTGAGTTGGTTGAAGCTCCAAATGCCATGGCGTGCTACATTTTTAACCTGAGCAGTGCTTAACTGGATTGTGAACGGTCGTGAACGAAGGTGTACGAAGGTAAGTCAAGGCTCTGAGCGTTTATTCTCCACCAATGAATCCTGATTCGGTCATCCGCTGAGCCAGTCTCTGCAATTCCGCCATGGCTGTAAAGAGAATGTTTACAGTAGTGACAATTCCATCAAATAATACTAAAATCCCCAGAACATTTCTTGCACAAATTTGGCAATACCAGTTCACGTTTTTTTATTATGTCGGCCTTGTACATTACAAGCCTGTTTCTGAAGGTGACAGTGGACGTTGGAGTCTAAAAGACGGTTCCAAAATTGCCATGGTAAGACAAGCAAAAATATAATGAGCTTCATATTAAAATGTTTAACATTCTAACTGAAAACCATCCTGTCCTCTACCATAGCTATTATCCATCACAATTCTCTGGATACCTTTCTACATATTCACTGCAACAAATTTGATACACGGCATCGTATCGCTATACAGCAGTGACGATAAATCTGCACGCTCATATTTTACTTTACTTTACACAATTTTGCGTCGGGGAGCACATTTCCTATTCGGATATATACTTCTCAAACGGAAGGACCTGTTTCAAAAGCTGATTGAAAACTGCAGCTTACAAGATTCCTTCATAAACGACGACCTTCCCAAAGAGAAAAAGTGGAATGCAAAACGCCTCGCCTTACTTTATATGATCCTTGCCTACCCGTCTAGAGTAATCACCGAGCTTGTACTAGTTACTGCTGCAGAGCCAGAGAACTACACGAAATGGCTGAGCATCTCCGACAGATTTTTGATCTCAGTACAGAATGGAAGACACCGATTTTTCTTGTCTCCAACCAAGGATATTGGAGGAGCAGGAAATGTCGTTCTGGGAATTTTGGAAATCCTCATGCAATACACGAGACGTTTTGTACACGGAAACTTTGAGTTTCTGATTATAGTCACGATACCAATTACAATGTGGCTTGCAACGAAAGAGTTTATGACACTTGTAGCATATCATGACGAGAATGTGGAAAAGACGCCAAATAATGATAGAATGCCAATTGAAATATATTCTGCCTATCATAAGCTGAGAGGATATACAAACGCCAGTAACGAGATGTGGTCTACGCTTTACCTGCTTTATTTGATCCAAGTTTTGATTGGCATGTCCTTCTGGTTGAACAAGCTCTTGGGGTCCCCAAATTCATTAACTGTGGTATTCTATGTAATTCAACTCGGCTTGCGAGTCATTGCTGCTGTCCTGTCCGGAAATGTGTTCAAAATGGTATCTTTCTTTTCTTGTCATTTATATAAATACAAGTGAAGCCACATATTATAATATTAAAGATTTTTATACAGATTGAGCGTTTCAACAATTTCCTGTCCGAGTGGAAGACATGGCTGCAATTTAAAAATGCAGAGGAGAAAGATAAATTACAAGTAATTATGCGTCAGCTGGATACCCGACCCATAGGAATTGGAGCCATTGGGGTTTTTCAGTTTACATATGGGTTCACAGCTCAAGTAAGTAAAAATAAACTTGTTTTTAGCAAATTTATTATCGTTGTATATATATAAAAAATGTAAAATTGTGTTATAATTAATATTTTTGTATTTCAGTATTGCGTTGTGATGATCACTTTGTTTCTAATTAGCTTTGACAAATGAGGCGGATTGAAACTGGTATTTCTACACTTTTGTTGCTACCTTTTGAATTAGTAGATCTGCTTAATTTTCAGTAATTACAGCGGGAAATAATCTATTGGACCAGAAAGAAACAGAAATTCCAGAAGAATTCAGTTGGGTCCAGGGTGTTATTTCTTACAGCATAAGTCATTATATTAAGTTCACAAATTATAAATTAAAACCCATTACCGTACATCATGTTTACGTCAAGCAATGTTGGAGTTTCTATGTACAAGCTGAAATATAATTTGAATGCATACTCTATAAAATATATATATCGATTGTGCTTTATATACAACAGTAAAATATAGATATAAACTGCTGTATCAGATCTAAATGCAATTTATATAATTAAAATTAAAATAATGTTTTATATTTACAGAAAACGAGTATTGTGAAAGCATGGACGGATTTGAAATTTGGTTCTGCCATAGCTATAGTACAACACTAGTAGCCGTTAAATCATAGCTTAAAAGCAAAGCTGAAAACAGGTTTCTCGTGTTCTGATCTGTGCCTATCTCGCATTTACTCTTAGTGTTAATGTCAATGTGGAGCACTTGTTTTGTATGTTCCTGTGAATATATGTAATAGTCCTTTGTTCATCAAAATATATTATTATTTCTGTTCTACTGGTATCCATCTGAATACGTTTTCTCATTATCCCATCTCTCCAGCTTACGGTATTGGAATGCTTGCTGATTAAATTTGCAAATTAATCCTAAACGGTTGTTGAATGTATTTTAAAAATATTGTTCTACATCTGCATCGATCTAGCACCTCAAATATTGAAATCCATATTGCTTTATGAAACTGAAAGCATGGCTCTCTGCATTTGGTGTCACATTACCTCTCTCCATTAAAATTTGAACGAGAAGCGAGTAAAAACGTCGTTTCCATTTTCCGCTGTTTATCCAAATGAGCAGTACCTTACATACGTACAAACGATACCAGTAGACCATCTATTTATGTTGAACTTGCACAGTTCTTTACGGAATTTTGAGGTGCACTTTACCTTACTGTATCGAAGGTGATTATAGGATATCAAAGATATGGAATTTCAACGAAACAAAAATGCAACCACCAAATAGACAAGCTACGGCTAGCATCTTTCTAGAAATGCTCAGCCGACACATTTTGTGCGTGTGTTAAAATGAACACCAAACAATGCAGATTCCTTCTATTGCATCTTCAAGTGCATATCATACGTTTAAATTAATTCGATATTAAGATCCGAACAGGTCAAAGCACGTTTCTAGTTTGATCCATGGGAGTAATTGTTGTGTAGTCTTATTAGTTTCATGATTTTTATGTAAACATGCTTCCCTGCGTTCAATCGGAGTTATAGTTCATTGAAACAATAGAGGCTTAATCAGGCAATTACGTACGAACTCGTATTTATGAATACTGCAAGGTTTTTAGGTTTACATTCTGTCAGCGGAAGCGGAATAGACTGAATATGGGAAGCATTTTAGTTGTGTCATTTTAAGAAAAGCAAAATGCACATAAGATACAAACCTTCATTTCGAGGAATAGCTCCCATATTGAATTCCTGAATGTAACTTAATTCTGCCTTGCAGGTTGCCAATTAAAGTAATGGAATCATTAAAAGGCAGTTATGAAAGGAATAGAGTAGTTACTAACGGTATGTTGTCATTAGGCATTTCACCCACTCGCTGTATTATACAAAACAAATTAGAAAGTACATACTCTTTCTGGGAGCTTAAGTGCGAAACATGAGGATAGTAGTTCCACGCGGTAAAATAGCACGCAGTCAGTTCGTGAACTCAATATCAAAAATAATCTAGCAGCTTTCAACCTTTCCAAAGCTTTTGGATCGGTAATAAGTGCAATTTGATAACACAATTAATTTTGCTTTTGACAAGATGTCAAGGTCAGTTCGTTTAATTTTCTTTGGTATCTCGGTATTGAATACATGAAATGAATAGTCAAGTTCCCTATTGATAAATCCAATTCAACGCAGGGATATACAAGTCAAATTATTTGACTCAAATATGTAATCATTTAAGCGTAGAGTTATGTGAAAAGCTTTAATATGACGGTTATCTAAGCCAGCTTTATATTTGGTTTCTAGTACTAGGTCATTTTGCCGTAATTGGATTTATTTATAAACTCTAACCGTGGTCAGGTGCAAGAAATCTGCCGGACCGCAAATTAGACTTACATAACATTACCTAAAGACATGCTTCGTAAAACCACAGAAAATCACAAAGCTGATAGTGCAATTACTCCCTCCTGGTTTCGGTTAGATTCATTTACGACCGCAATGCTTTCTATAGGTACAGAGGTACGGGAAAGTGCTTGGTCTTACGTAAAAATTCGTTAGTAGGCACACAAAGTTATACATACATGTCAAAGTAAAACTATAGACGTTGAAGCTTTCACACACATGAACATATTTGCTGACAGAAGGAACTCATTCTGCGAGTCTACGATACCTAGACTTCAGAATGTCAAAAACAAATAACGTACACTGTTCCGGATATTAACTTAAACCATTTTTACCTATATTATAACACGATTCAATGATCTTCCTTTTATTTCATTGGCAACCACTGTACATCCACTTCATATTCTCATGAACTTGCATGAAGGAGCATGCTCACATTTCACACATCACTGACTGATGAAGATGAACTGACGATGAATGTTGAAATTCTACTCATGTCTCTAGTGTCCAATTCAGTATTTGGTATGCTACAACTTTGTTGAACAATTTTGGACCCTCTTTTAAATTCAGTAGCACTTTTCTTGATAACATCAATGCCATTTTCATACTGATTGCACGCTAGTTCCAATCCGTTTCCACATCTATGAGTTGAAATACACGAATTAACTTTCACTTCCGTTACTTCAAGACAGCCAACCTGAGAATTTGGCGGATTCGTAGCATTCTCGCAACTATTTGCTTGTGCTTCCCGACAAAAACATGAAGTTGAGCGTATGTTTTTGCGTCGCAGACAGAAGCAGCATCCTACGTCTAAGCAGAGGCATATCAATGGATTGAGAACAAGGTACAGGAATACAAGTAGCCCAATGATGCAACCTATAAGTGACTTTTTTGCGGAGGAATCCGACTTCGTTTTCATCACTCGATAAGCAAAAATAAGTGCTCCCACAGGTAGCCAGATTAGAATGAAGGTTATCAAGTGGATGTAGATAATCCGAATATTTTTAACTTTCTTTCTCGTATGGTCGTTGGGAATTGGCTTTAGAATCAAAATATTAATAAATTGGCAAATCAACAAAATTTGATGTAGCATTAATACTATATAACAAAATTATTATTATATCTCTACTGCGGCTTTTATGTACCTTTAGCAATTTGAGGTTGGCAAAGTTTGAACGAATTTTGTACATGGCTAGATTATTACACAACATTAACACACGTTAGAAAATAAATGTATTGGTACATTTTGAGATACAGATAGTTTGTTACCCTACCGTAAACCATGTAGCAGACCACCGAAACGTGGAACAGCACGAATCTCAAAAATTCATAGATGATGGTTGCTCCAAATAAGTTGAACAACGGGACCTTCAAAAGATAACACTTTTTTATTTGAGCATCATAAGCTCCATTATTTTTGATATGGGTGAAAGTTCTGAATCGATTGTTCGTACCGACTTGCACGCCTCTCCTTTCACTCTATTGAACTGTTTATTTTCTTTATAAGTGACAGTGGCGGCTGTTGGTATATTTGCTACTATTGCCATGATCCAAATGAGAACAATAACACGACATAGCAACAACTTTCCGCGGTTGAAGCAGTTGAATACTCGGAAGCGCTCATAAATGATAGCAACAATGTTGAGCGAAAAGACTCCAAGGATAGTGCCTACAAGCAATTGTCAGTAAATGAAAGCAAACAGAGACACAAGTAGGGTGATGATTACATAAGCATTTTAGAGTTCAATTACTTTTCAAGAAGTACATGAATTTGCACATTCCGTGTCCGCTTAGATTGACAAGGTTGAGGTACTCGATTACCAGAGCCACTCCCAAAAACGCAAACAGGATTGCAATGCTGCTCAAGTGAGCAACAAGTATAGTGGCTGGTCTGCAACAAAATTACAGTATTTTATTTTTCAGCGCAAACAAACAAAATCAAGTGTAGTCTATATTTACCTTTTCAGTTTCCGATTTGGTAATGAGATCACAGTATATAGCACCATAAAGTTAATCACACAGCCGACCGACAGAATTGTGACGATAATTGAAATCACCGGTCCACTTGCTGTCGACACTGGTACCACCTGATGATCATTTTGAGACGACAATGATAATGACGATAAATTACGATAATTATGAAGGGTCAAATCGCCATCAAAACTGCGCTTTTCGTAATGGGAAACGTTACGGGAAAAGCTTTGCCAAATGCCCAAACTGTTCATGTTGCCTCCGTATCTGAACTGGAAATGTTCTCATCTGACTTGTCGAATAATCACTGCGGTGCTTCGCGTGAGAGACTAGAAGATTGAGTGCTTGCTCTCACATCGGCAGACTGACTGCAAATTGCGATGTTCAATGAATATTATAGCTAAACGACATGTTGAGAAAGCATACACCAAGCACAGAATTATCTCACCTAACCTAGCACCATCACACATTAGTTATAATGCGCAACGTACACAGTCACTGTTTGCTTCATCATACTGACCTGGGAATAAAGTCAATGCTATACAATCAGAGCTTTTCCAGCAGTTCATGAGTATTTCATATACAAATATATCAAGTTATATTTTATCTCATATTTCTTGAAATCATGTGCTACACATTAGCTTGTACCGGTAATGAAAACTTTTATTAACTATCAGAGTATTTTTGTGTAACCGACATTCAGTCTGGACGCCGATAATTAATTCGCTGAAAACTTGTTCGACATTTGGAAGCAGATGCATTCCTGTTGAATATGATCGCAGCAGAAATCATGCCGTAAACGCAGAATACATATGTCTTTTAATATTATTAAATATTAGAATAAGAATCAATTTTCACGTCTCGATAAATATTACATGGGAGCACTTTCGACAACTCAAATATAACTCAACAAAATGACTGGCATTTCGCTGAGCTACTTTCTCCTCAATTTAAAATTATGACGTAAATCAAACTAGAATTATCTTCATTTCATAACGAGCACATTTGCTATTCATTGAAAATCAGTTTTTGAGGAGATTACTTCAGCATAAAATACCGGGAAGTTGAAATAAAAATATCACTAATAACTCTTTTTAGTGATTGTTTTAGTAATTTTTTAATACATAAACGCATCCATTGAAATAACAGTATCGATAAACATGTAGCTACGATTCATTCGTTCCACACATTCAATCGATCTTAAAATTCCCGTGCCCCCAATTATACATGTTTTCAGAAAGCGGCTTATGTTATTTGATTTGTTACCGTTTTAGATGCATTACAAATACATTCGCCCAGTACGCTTGTGGAAGTCACGTAATCTTGAGTTAATGGTCAAACACGTAGGACGACAACTAACTTTCACCATGTACAGACTGTCGTCAAAATCAAGTTGCCCTTGTACAGAATCAAGGTCATGAAAACCTGGTACGCATGCACTGTAGGTCATTTGATAACGACGGGTTCACTCAAGTGCAAATTAATTACGGATATGAATGACAACTTACAAGAGAAAATGTTACAACTCTTTTCTTAATGCAAAGCGGAAGTGTGATGTTATTGTAACAACATGTATATTGTATTTCTTTGAACAACTCGTCTACTTTCACTTCTTTATATGGAATATATTGCAACTATACATTATCAATTGCATTGCAATTGAAGCATACAGTGTTCTTTGTATCTCATCGTCAGTTCTGAGAAAAGACGCTCCCAATGATTCTGACATTTTGTGCGACGCTTTTGATCAATAACTTCTTGTCTCAATTATTTTTTTCTTTGAAGTGCAGTAACTTGGTTGTTCTCAATATCATTTCCAATATTTTCATTGCTCTTCGTCTCCCCACTTTCAATACGAGCCATTTAATTTTCGAGAACTGTTAACTCTTATTACATGTGTTGAAGGACAACACGCTCAAAACAAAATTTTCCGAATTTTGCAATAGCGAAGACTAAAATAATAAAGACTCGGGTTGACTCAACCCTCATTCGGACGTTGATGCTCATGTAATTTGGAAATCCTTAAGCAGTACACTTTTAGATTTTATAAAAAATTGAAGTTACCAAAATTAACAAGTAGGAAGTGTGTGTGGATTGCATTATAGGATTAATGCGTTGCCAAGGTTAAAATGTATTTATTCAAGGAAAACAATTAAGTCAAAAACTGCTTAACTGTTCCGGAAAATAGCTCCATAATCATTTTATTTCAATCCAGTAATAGGATTATATTTATTGATATAATAGTCAATTAACAAGCAATTCAAAATAAAATAAAATGAATTATATGCGGAACTAGTTTTCAACAGCCATTAACAAATAGTCTGCACAATGCTTAAGGCCACGGTATTTTGCCTGACAGTCATGTAAGTCATGGTAACATGATTTCAACTGAAAATGTTGGGATCTTTTTAAAAGTATATGAACAATATATTTTTGTTTACAGATGTTATTACTTAAATTATTACATATTCTCGCTGTAGGCCCTAGTGTTACTACATTTAATTTATGTATCATACACTAGACTTAATTTCGTCTCTGTCGATTCTGAAAGCGAGAGGTTTTCGATGCTCAAAAATCCCATCGCGCTAATACCGTTCTACATTGCTAATGCAAACATATTCATCATTGCCGTAACATCATTCCTGATTTTCTTTTTGTGCAACATGGGTTACACGTCACAGGCTCCTGAAATCGCATTGCTCCATCTTCTGCAAGGGTGTGCCTTTACCATGGCAATTGGCTTCAACTTAATCTTGCTGAAACATGGCATTTCGCTCTTGGAAAACTTTTCAAATACATTCTTCCAGTTTGACAGAAGGATGCGGATGGATTACAGGCCGTTGGGATATGCATTTGAAGTCTCATGGATGAAGCTGATCGCTAAAGGTAGCAAATAAACAAATAAAAATAATAGTGTTACTTTCACGTCAGTAACTACCTTCGCTTATTGTTTCAGTTGCCAAATCTCCAGATATGACTGGAATAGCCATGATTCAAATAACTCTGTCTGGGTTCGTCGCAGCAATTAACTATGCGGCAGTAGCAACATTTGCCAATTTGGATCCGCTATATTCTCTATTCTCGAATTTGTACCCTAAGGGAATACATAATCCAATAATAATCTGCACAAGATTCCTGCTCCTTCAAGCAACCATATTTGAAACCAACAGGACGTTGTGCTTAATGGTTTTAATTCTTCTGCAATTGTTTATCATTTACGTCAACAGCTTGAAAATTACTTCGGAGCTAAAGTTTAGCGAAAAGCTTGTTAGGGTGTATGTAGAATTTCAGTGTGTTAATCAGATTGGCGCAGAGGCTATGCGGTGGTTTACCGGACTTGTGATGGCGCTCGGATTTATGCTCGGAACAATTTTTGCTTGGGTTGTGTTCCAAGGTTGGAAATATTTTCCTGCTTTTATCTACGCAATTTTGGTGTTTTTCACGATTTCCTTTTATTTCATAGTTTTTGCAACGCTGCCTAAGGCAGTTCATACGCACGAGTTTAGCACGTATTTAATAAGAAAGATGTGGTTAATGTGGATTGCTAGAGACAGAAAGACGGACATGGATATTAATGTGCTGGGATACAATTTTAAGTATAAAATGCTAAGGCGACAGCTAAAGGCACAGAGACCGATAACCTTTTACTACGGCTCGGCAACGTTTGACAAGGAAACGAAGCCAAATTTTTTCAACAACATATTAGAGCAAACTCTTAGTCTTATTCTGCTTACCATGTAGAACAGCTTGGTATGTAGCTACCATAAATAAAAAGTAGATAATTGTTTTACCCACGCGCTAAAATATTGATTAAGGTAATGATTTGTAAATTTGTAATTTGTAAATTTGTATTAATAATTTTTGTAATTAATATACCGAATCGTATTTGCTGACAGAAATCAATATACTTATTTCATCCAAAATCGGCTCATAACGTGCCATCTAAAACGTCGCCAACAAAATTTCTTATTATTTAATTTTAATGCAGTCCACCATAATGATAACATATTAACTTAGAATGTAATTTAATGCAAAAATGAATTATTAAATAATTGAGTTATAGTATCGTCCGTTCCTTTTTATGAGGAAGCATTAGTCTGCAGTCCGCATATAATTTGTTGTCGGCGACGTTTACACTGCAAACACAAAAAACACAACCCGATAGATACATGGGATAAAAAAATTAAAAATATTATAGTCAAGTCCTCCCTCTAAATTACGAAATGAGACAATGCAACCTGCCTATGATTGATTTATGATTCTCTACAGAGATTCTGAAGTATGGCAGAAATGAACTGTCGATTTCCAAGATGTAGTTTATTAGGTCGCCATTGCTCCAGAGGAAGGCTACTGAACTGCAATGAGTAATTTTATATTTTCCCGAATTATATTTTCATAAATAATATTACATTACAAGGCACGCGTTTTATAAGATATTTTCGAGTAACTCGTCAGAAGATTGACAGAAAATAGTATTTCGTTCAATGCATAAATGCGTTTTATTAAACCTTAAAATCATAAAACCATGCAATAATACACACTCAGCTTCTGAAAACGTTTACATACTGAGAAACGTGACGTATTTTTATTTATTAACACTTCCTAGCTTGGTAGCAGTTTAGAGAGAATGCTTAAGTCCTGGTTTAGCGTTGGTAACTGTTAATGCGGGGTCAGATTCCGTTCCTGTTGAATAGTTTGAATGGTTCGTTTGATTTCAGAGAGGCTTAATGATTCATAGGTATAGAGCTCTAGAAGAAACCCGACTGAAAAGGCGCAGAGAAATAAGGGAATCTTCAACAACAGCCACCAAAATTCAATTAATATTAAATAGTTGCGCCCAATGAACTGAAATTAGAGACAATTTTCGACATACCATATATATCCAAATTCTCGGTTTCTTTGGATTGTTGTGGTCCGCGTGCATGGCAATTTTGACTTGTTCCTCCTTCATTTTTCCACGTTATTTTCAAGACGAAAAAATATGTTGATCCTCGCATCGGCAGGATGATCTAGAAACTAATACGACCTTATTACGCCATGCATTTTATTTACTTGTGGGTGCATATACATTCGGTTCTTCATTAATAAGTTAATGTATTCATGAACACGAAACATTTGGTATTCGTGAAGCGAAAAACATAGTTTCTTTTTAATAGTGCCTTCAAATCAAACATCTATCGACTTTTTGTATATATTTAGGGATGTATGTATATATTTAGGGATTTTGGTTTTGTTTGATGATGCAGACATGCTTGCGGCACATTATGCCGTAATGCGTGATTCGTTGTGATTATAGTTATGTAGCAACAACAGAAGTCGACAAAAATGTTTCAACTGTCACGGCATTGAAATGTTGGCATGTGGAACATGAAGATGAATATATTAGGTGAAAAAATATGTTTAATTCACCGATTGCTGGAATGAATTGACAAGTAGCTCCTATTGATTTTATACTCATTTTAAACATGTATTCCGGGTTTGTGTGTTCCGTGTAAATTAGTATGGTTACTAAGCGAGATGTCAAAAATTGACTGGAAACGGTCCCCATGGGACACAAAGGACAAATCAAAAGTTTACATATCTGCCGTTTTACGCGTGTAAATAGTTTTTGAAACATTCATCATAAGTTTGTGAAGCACGTAATAAATTTGATAGAGCAAAGAAAATATTAACATAAAAATTGAGACCTCCTTTAACTTGTTCCTGTCAATTAATCAAAAATAAAACTAAATTAAATAATGACATGTAGATGGCAGAAATTGCATTGCTCTTGTGTGCTTTGGTTACACTGGATTCAAACGTTAGCGTAGAGTCGACTTTTTAAAATATTTAACCGTCCATACATATACAAACCGGCATCTGGCCATGTTCTTAACTTTGTTGATAATTTGACGCTATAAAATTGTATCCACTTTGCGAATGATACTACAGTTAAGCTTCTACTTGTTAGCAAAGTAATTCAAATAATTTCAATTTAAGTTGTTGATGGCAACGACTACCCCAGGCATAATTTTTGTTAGTTGCCTAGTCGCAAACATTTTATTTGGCATTGAACTAGTGAAGCAAAATTACTTTGTTTGCAATACTTTTGGAAACGGAAAAACATGTTTTTATTTGATTTATGTTATGCAGCTGTAATTATTTGGACACACATCACGGATTGGCGGGAGTATTGTTGCCACACGAATGAATATTCTCAGCACACTCCAGGAAACTGTCAGAACAAACATTGTAAAACGTGATTTAAGTAAAAAAAATAGTAAGCCACATCGCATAAAAATTTTCCATTTATCCCCACAATATCGTAATTACATATTTCAGTTGTCGCAAGAAACCAAACGCATTGATATTCTATAAACTACCCATCCATGGCACTGGAACTTTTTGAGGAATTTTCCTTGCGCCTCGCCGATAAACTGTTTGGTTACATGCCTACCTATCCCATGAAATGGGACCTTGAAACATCCACAATTCGAGTGCAACGACCGGTTAGAGAATGCAAATTGGCTGTGCTGCTCCTTCTATGCACAAGCCTGACCGCACTCTCAGCTTTTTCGGTGGCAATACTATTCGGCTGTTTCTTCCGCCGTACCGATTTCACACGCGTACACTTGGCGGTACAAATGCTGGCCTGGATAATGGTAGTTCTGGTTATTAGCTGTTGCGTTGCAGTTAAAAATCTTGAAGCGGTGATCACATCCATAAATGTATTGATCGCACTAACGAAAGAAATTGAAGCCGGTAAACGCGAAATTTATAAACTACCAGTTAACGACGATAGTTTCAATATGACTACTTATATACCAACGAATTTAACTTATTTATGTTTAGAATATCCGCAGGAATGGCGACGAAGGGTCAGAAAAAACGGAAAGAGTTTGGCACCAGCATTATATTTCTCTTGGGTTTTGTGCCTCTCGTTGCGTCAGCACCCTTCTGGTTGGCGCTCACAAGTGTCATGTCCGATGTGGACCCTTGGCACTTTCTACTTGAGGAGGCACTTCCCGACCCAATGCAGCGATCCGAAAGCACAATCCTGATTGTAAAATTTGCGCGGTTTGTCCTGGTGTCAGTTGGATTTCTGGAATTTGCAAGATCTGCCATATTCATTTGTCTCACAGTGTTAATCGCGATAGACCGGGGGTTCAGGATAATTTACATAATATTGGTGCGTGTAAGCGATTTCCACAGATATCAGCATTACTACAACTGTGGCATCATCTTGGTCAGAAATGCAGCGGAAGTGATTTTCATTTTGGTCTATTTGTCCATGACTGTTGGATTTTGGACGCTAGTCCTCTGCGGATGGGTTTGCGTAAAGTGTTCTCCCGCCACAATCACTGTATCGCTCTACGCTGGCTTCCTTACCATTTGGGTGCTAATGGCCTGTGGTCATGTGATCGTGTTACCTATGCTTTGTTGTAGTTTGGAAATGGCAGTGCACACTGTTACGGTGCACACTCTAAGAGCTCGAACCAGATATTCAAAAAGTAAAACAAGGCCTAGTAGATATTGCTTGATGAGGGCTGTAGCGACGCAGCCTATTAGGATAAAGTATGGGTTCTTTTGGTATTTATGTAGGGACTTTATGGGAGAATACATTTGGCTCATTACGCTGAGAACATTCGATGCCATCTTGTTCATCGATTTCCGATAAATGCTTGAACTGGGGTTGCGTCTGCTTTCCTTTGCTCTTGTGATATGCCATGATGCTGGCAATGTTAAAAAGCTCTAATGCAAACCTTTTCTAAAGATTCATTTGACTTTTCAGTACTATAATTCAAAATATGCACTCCCTCCATATTCACAGCTGCAGTTTACATTTCATGAACATCAAAATGCCTGGAAACTTTTCCAGCGTACATAAGTGCATGTAGCAGCGTAATTATGTATAATGTAACAAAAATATAATGTGTTCTATAAAATATGCGTTCTCTAAAAATCGAAAATTTTCTGTTTGTGGCTATTACTTTGACAAGCTACTTTGTCTTAAATTTATGGCGCATGGAATCTAATTGGGTTCTCCTCTTTCTACAATGAATTTTTCTGCTATATCTAACTTGCAAATCCGGTTTTGAGGGCATTACGCTAATCCAAAATTCCTGGAGCTGGAAATAAAACCAAACCTCATAATTGAATATACAGGCTTTAGAAGGCTCGTTGCGAACGCCGCCGATGGATTTAAAAATTTCATCAGCCAATGAGGATCCAGAACCCGTCTAGAAGCCTAAGCAAGCAGCAACAAAGACAACGTAAAAACAATACATCTTGATTCTCATTGGCTGATGAAATTTTTAAATCCATCGGCGGCGTTCGCAACGAGCCTTCAACCAGCTGTAATAACGATCTAACAAGAATTCTATATATAAACTCCATTCAAACAACAAATTTTATTAACATATATTGGAGTGGCCGGATTGTAAAACTCGATAAAATAAGCGTACAATAATGCATAGGTAGTCAATTATGTATGTAAGTGACTTTACTTTCTATTGTTAAATGGTGAAAAAATTTAATACGCCCTACACGAAACTATGAAAACGTTTCACATGAGTTTGAAATTGTTGACGCCGTTATCATTAATTGAAGGAAGTTACTATTACGTGAAAAGTACATTCCTGAGCAGCGTGAATGGAATTTGCAATTGTGTCACCAGTCACAAAAAAGTTGTACGATTTCGTCGTCGCTAGCAAATCTCTAAAACATGACTCCTGTACCTTGCTTGCTAAGATGCAGTTCATAGATGGGGTGTATATCTGTTAAGGTTAATGATATTAAATTACATATGTAAGAACATGGGACTATTTAGTAAGTTTTCTGTTAGGTTTTAGGGAACTGTTATGGGAAATTGAATGATGTAAACAACTGGTGCGAAGAAACGTCTAAGTAAGTACATACACGCTGCCGTCGAAATAAAGAATCGAGGCAAACTGATGTGCTGTAAGATGAATGCCTTCTGATATTGACAATTACCTTTGAGTGCAAAATTATATTTTGATATGAATGACAACTTATTGATAAGTTAGATCAAAGAAACACTGATATATACTTTCCGTATGTCGAACTGTAGTTTTAATCGAATGTCAATAACATTAATTTTGCACAAACAATATTTGTAATAAAATATGTACCGCATCGATTTTCTATAAATGCTCAATACTTTCGCAAGTATACTGGTACGTTTACTTGGAAATATTACATATAGCAATTACTCAAGCTCCATTGCATTGAAATAGAAACTGACAGCGTTCTTTGGATCTTACGCCGCTTACGGGAAGACGATGAAGAACAAAATGGCTGACACTATGTGACATGTTTGATCAATAACTGTTCGTTGCTTTTATTTTTGCTTTGAAAGTGCACATGACCGGTTCCCAGTATCATTTTTAAAAAAAAAATCTTTGTATTTTTCTCGGATTCAATAACTACCAACCAAGGGCAAACAGATAAAATGTTTTTCCTTCACTTTAATTACAAACGTATTTACAATAGCAAAACACTCGGACAAAATGACATTTACCATTCAAAGTAACAAAGCCTAAAATGCGAAAAAGCAGTAGGTAAACGTCACCAGGTTCTATTTAGGTCTGCTGCATTGTTTGCATACAACAGATATCTTATTCTGTTTGGTATGTGTGTCGGTAAAATATACTATTTCAGTAGTTCCGGATCAAACTAATGAAAAAGATCTACATTTCGCAGTTAAAAATGATTGGATTGGTAGTAAAAGTTGTTTCATTAATATTATACATTGCAATTACACATTATTATTTATTGAAGCGGTGTTGGAGTATACAACGTCCTTTTAAGCGTACAGTCCATATAGACGCTGTCCAAAACAATTGATCAATTCTTTGCATTATCGGGCTTCACTGTTCGGTTCATTTTTCTTCACGATCTCCGTCATAGATCAGACAAAACTCCAGCAAATATTTACGAGACAGATTGCGTGCATGTGTTCAGAAACTTGGTGATGATGTTATGGTTTTCGTGAGTAGTTGGATTAACTTGCATTTAATACTTTTGTTACAGACGATTTTATTTTTCTCAAACTAACAATTTCAATACAAATTTGGAGAGCAGATGGACCTAATTGCTACATGCGCAAAATGTACTTACAAGGGACCCGCAAGCATCGACGTTCGCCAAATGCGATATGAATTTGTCAATATACCAAATGTTGGGTGCTAAATTCAATTCCGACGTCAAAAATCCCGTATGGGCATATGTACAGTATATGCAGTAGTGTACGCAATTGCTTTATACATGGTATCGGTAACCCAGTCCTCAACAATTTTCATCACTTTTTAATAAGATGGGGGAATTCTTTGTGATCATTTTTTGTCATTACATCATGCCACAAATGCGTCTCCTTGTTACGCAGTGGCTCTTAGAAGGGTAAGCTCTCGGAAAATACTAAAGATTTTAAGACGAATGATGAATCCATTTTGCCGAATATAATTCACATGTATTTGGGGTATACCACTACTGTGTATTTGGGATATATAAAAGTGGGACAAAAGTACCAACCCAACTTTATATGCTGTACACATGCCCATACGGGATTTTTGACGCCGGAATTGAATTTAGCACCAAAAAATTGGTAACTTGACAAATTCATATCGTATTTGGCAAACGACGATGCTTGCGGCTCCCTTGTTAGTGTCGGGGAAAGTAGGAGTTTTACAGTCAGGATAAAATAAATTTGACAGCATACTTATGGAAATAGTTGGACATTTCCTCGTATGATGTAATGTTGATATGATCATCGTGGAACCGCATTGTCTCCTGCGTTACCCTGACCGGAAATTGTAATGTATACTGTATGTTGTTTTGAGAAAATCCGGGCTACCGAACAAATTGAGCGCAAATCCTTCCAAATGACATTGCTTGATTGGTTTTGTAAAATTTTTGTTAGTTTGGAACCTGAAAAATCATTTTTATGGTTAACGGTTGAAAACTTTCTATAAATGAAATCATGCTCCTTCTGTTAGGAAACGTTAAATCCTCCTGGAAACAAACTGCGATGGGCTTGTGAAAGCGTGTCAGTGCAGTCTGGACGAAGGTTATCATATTGTGGCATCACTTGCATTAATTAGCTGTTAGTTGTGAATGTAGCTCTAGAGATAAGCCCAAAGTGGCTTAAAGTAATTGAGCAACATTTTTCGGCCGTGACCGCTTTTTGGCACGACCATTGCCAATCTTGTTGAAGTTACTATACTTGGGTAGGGTCTAGTGAAAAACTACCCCGAGCCAAGTTTCAGCCCCCCATGTCCAGTACTCTGGTAGCGAGAGGTGTACATCCAAAAACAGGGGTTTGCAATTTTTGGCAGCCGCTCACGCTGAAACGGTTAGAGGTAGATACATGAAATTTTGCACCAATTATGCTGGTAATATGCGCTAAACGTTCATGTATTTGGGACCGATATTCCATCAAATTTCTTTCTTTCTTCCATCAAATGACACCGAAATATTTTCGGTGTCATTTTTTGCAACTGAATGCCATGTGATGAAAAAATTCACACATAATTTAAAAATCTAAAAGATACACCAAGTAGATCTAAAACCGCTCTACACGATGCAAAAAACTACATCGAAAAATATTCATACCCGGCGAAGATATCTGATACAACGTCTGCATCGTGTGAGTTTTTTGGGATGTTTATGGCATGAAAGTACATAATTCATGTTATAAAATCCGAATGACGAAGTAAATTCTCACTTCTGATGTCGACTTGACATCATTATGTGCCCTAAAGATACAAACAAACACAGAACCAGTAGGTTCCGGCAGTGTGTGCGACTTTTAGTTATATTTAAAGTTTAAAGATCACTGGAAGTGAAAATGCGACATAATTTCTATCAAACACGAGCGAAAATAATGTTTAGTGCATGTAACAAAAAATGAAAATGTAAAACAAGTGCATAATTGGTACCGAAACTATTTACATCTTTAATTTTGATCCATCTTGCAAGACATTTTACTAAATAGCTTCGTCAGATCTGAATATTTTTCGATGCGGTTTTTTGCATCGGGTCGAGCGGTTTTAGATGTACTTGGTGTATCTTTTAGATTTTTAAATTATGTGTAAATTTTTGCATCACATGGCATTTAGTTGCAAAAAATGACACCGAAAATATTCAGAAATTTTTTTCATATAAGAAATTTGATGGAATATCGGTCCCAAATACATGAACGTTTAGCGCATATTACCAGCATAATTGGTGCAAAATTTCATGTATCTACCTCTAACCGTTTCAGCGTGAGCGGCTGCCAAAAATTGCAAACCCCTGTTTTTGGATGTACACCTCTCGCTACCAGAGTACTGGACATGGGGGGCTGAAACTTGGCTCGGGGTAGTTTTTCACTAGACCCTACCCAAGTATAGTAACTTCAACAAGATTGGCAATGGTCGTGCCAAAAAGCGGTCACGGCCGAAAAATGTTGCTAATTAGTAATTGTCTTAACTCAACTTCTTTCTCGAGGGTGGACGTCAAGAGACCGATGTTCTTGTATACAACAAAGGCAAACTGAGATACACATACGGCTGGTGGTAATTATGGGCTCCTCTACAAAAACTGAAACAACATTTTCGCATGAAATGCAAGCGTCACCAGCAAAAGAAAATTTAATACAATCTTTAAAACATGACCGAATGTATTTTATAATGTGTGCTAAAATTTATATTTCCTCCTGAGACAGACTGCGGCTAATATTTGTTCACAAAATACATGTTTGCACTAGTTCGACCTGGGAGATACTGGCGTGGTTCCATTACAATAATTACAACGAGATCTGATTGTCTTTTCTCCGACCTCGGGAAATCTCATATTTTAGAGGGGGAAATCCCATATCTCCGACAATCATGCCCCACACACACAAAGTCATTTCTCACAATGTCAATAATGACAACATCCAATCGTTAGTAACCAATGCTGCAATGTTGGCCATGCGGACTATTTTGGGCGTTCCTAGCATCACATCATGTTGATGTATGACATGTCCAGCTAAACCTATTTGTAAACATTTGCGCAACTAATATGAAGGCGTACGTTATTTTGGCAAAAACACATCAATCGGTAGGATTATTCCGAGAGACTCACCGTGTCAACTATATACGCCTCTTGACACCAAGGTAAATACATTGCTCATGGACTTGTTTATTTTTTTGCTTTCATATAGTGTTATTATATACTATTCTGTTAAAACCTAGGATCATGTTTATGGTTGGGGCTTTCCCAAATTGTAATTTCGACACTGACGTCATCCGTCAAATTGGAATTCCCCCATCGCTTTGCTCGTACGATGTTCGTTCTTTTACTTTACTTACTATGCTACATTCCAACAATCAAATCTTCCACGAAAATTCTTTTAAAAAATCTTAGAATAATACAATAATAAGCAGTGCTCACGGTCCATATAATGTTAACAAATATGTCAGCCATAATTCCAGAAAACTTTGAGAATGTCAATCACTGACAATATATTAAATGTGGGCTGAATGCACAAATGAGTTATCGTTCCAACTCGGCAACGATTTGATTGGCATAACACCTTAGAAATACGTAACCGCCGGATAGTACATCGACTAGCAGCCATAAAGATTCATACGTCATTGTTTTGTAAATGTGGAGGCAGTAGGCGGTCCGGACCTTCAAATATTTTTGTTCTGGATATGTTTGAGAGTAAATTCTGAAAAACAACTGTACAATTGACAAGTAAAATGAAAGTCTTGACGTCGACATATCGAACATCATAACAAGAGAGTGTGCTACGATTTCCAGCCGATTGTATTAGCACTTTATTTTACATCAATGTTGAATTTATTTGTTTCAGATTCCATCCAGATTCAACAAAGATAGATGGGGAGGTAGAAGGTGACATCAACTGACATGCAATTTGAATACTTAAAATTTACCACGGCACCGCATTTTCCCAGATGGCAAGGTAAAGTTAAAAATGTTTTCCCCCAGCACGGTGATAGATTTGTTTCAGTTCTGACACTTGCAGCATAAGTTCTCGAGACATTAATCTTGCAACTTAAATTCAAAATTTATTTAATACTTAAATACATATATCTACGTAATGATCATGTTAATCGCGCAAAATTGGTTACCCACTTTCCTAATATATTTCAAGTTTCTAAATAAATGCAAAACAATTTTGCACTACACCACCAACGACGAACAGAAACCAATTGGCACGGTTTCAGAACCCGCTGCAAAACTATTCATTACGAAGTTAATTCTTTCCATCGTTTTCATCACACTTGTTTGGGTCCAATTTATTCGAGATTTCAAACAACTGTCAGTTCAAGAGCTCTTACTGTCGCTCTTGTTCCAGGTAACCATTTCGGTTTGTGTCGCTCTCGCAGTGCAACATTATCCAAAACGGAAGGACATTGACGAAGGCTTAAACGCTCTTATTGCATTCGAGAGACTTCATAACGGTAATGTTGCCTTATTTCAAACGGAATTTATTACTTTTAACATTTCACGGAAGAGCATATTTATTTATATATTGTAAAGTCGGGAATTGGACTCTGCCCAAGGGGGAATTTAGACTTGGCGCACTGGTTCCGTACTACTTGTGGCTTGGCATTGCAACCTATATAATTAGTCCCTTCTCCCTCTGGCTAATCCTACTCTGTGTACCATGTCAGCCCTTGAATCTGGGATGTTTCATGTTTTATCCGTGTAGTCCAGACAGCGCTCCCGTGTCGGATCATCAGCATTTTACATCCTTGCTTTTTCGATTTGCTTCGGCATCGTTTGCAGTTTGGATATATCTGTTCGTATTAGCATCCGGCGCATTACAATACGCTACTTATTCGGCCGTACCCTATTGTTGTTTTCATAGTTATTTGCATCTTTTCAAAAGGGAGTTGAGAAGAGTCAACGAGAACAATGTTGAGCACTTGGTGAGAAAGTGGCACCAAATTCAGATAATGGTTCGTGCTAATAACAATATTAATCAAAGTAGTTTGTCGGGTACCTGCAGCACCTTTATTTCGTTCCTGTTTGTAATTTGCTTATACACTTTGGTTAAGGCGAATAATATGCTTGGCTCGGTCGAAATAGGATTGTTATGTCTTGTACTACTTGATACAATTATAATTACTGTGGAATGTGACGGAACTGCTAAAGGGATGGTAAACGCTAAGTCGCGAACGTACTTACAACAAGCACAGTCGAAGCGAATGATAATGAAAAGCAGATTGTGTCGCAAGTACTTAAGATCTCTTAATATGCTCAAAATATATATTGGGTATGCTAACTTTTATGACAACTGCATAGCTTCAACTCTGCTTGATTTCAATATAAATCAAACAGTTGCTCTATTATTTCTCTAAAATATTGAAACGCCGTGTTATTGTATGCAAATGTCTTTTATAACTTGAGCATGTGTTTTAGTTAATAGTATATTTTAAGCAACATTCTTGAAAATTTTCCTGTTAATACTTGAAGTCAATTAAACATCATTTTTGCAACTAAATATAATTTTTGTACATGGGACCGTGCGGAGCGAAGCGGGGCACTAGGATTCATATCGCTTGCGAAGCAAGCGATTCGCGCAATGGAAGTATTTTCCATGCGTAATCCTTTACATGTATTATGCATTCAGTAGCACCGAAAAATCTTTAGCCACACTTTCTGAACGATCTACTGTTCCGATCGAGCTGAATCAAAAAGTTCTGACATTCTCGGAGGCTGAAGTAGTGCCGTTGATCGAGAAAATTTTAAAAAGTCGAGAATTTGATTAGTTTTTAAAGGATAATGTGTATTTTCGAAGGGTGTTTCTGATGATATACACAAATAGCAGATTGTTCACTATGATTTAAACCACAAATGACGTTAGTGAATCCATGGTTACCTAGGTGTCATGGTTAATTGATTGCCATGGTTACCAAATTGGAATTGTGATCACTGATCAAATTGTAACAGTATAACCAGGTTGGCATGTCTACCAGGTTGACATTGTAACCTGGTTACCATGATTACCAAGTAGTTAAGTTATGACAATGCAACATTACAGAATTTTGAAGTAGTTTGGTTGATGGATAAAAACCTAGAATGTGATCTTTTATGAAAAATTTAGGTGACAAGGCGTGTATTTTTGGAATCTGCAAATAAGCCCATTGCTCAATACGAATCACCATGAAATTTAAATTGCATATAACGTTAGTGAAAGGTTCTTCGATACATTCCATCACCAAACGATATTTATACTTCCACAATTTATAGCATCACTAAATTTGTTGATATCATGAGAGAAAATTGAGTATTCGTTGGATTTACGCTGACAGTATGTAGGATCTTGGTACCGTTAGCCAAAGTAGTTACAGCAGCAATGATGATATTACATAGTATTTTAGAGCATAAGAGAGAAAGTTCATTAATGTTGTGATTTAAATTACTGCGACGTCAATTTACAAATAATTCAAATAATTTATAAATGTAGTAATTATATTTCAGCCAGAAAAAAAGTAAAAAAATAAAAGCAAAGGGAAAAATCCCAAAACGTTGTACATGAGACCAAATCATGTGCACTGACAATTAAAAAATAAACATTTTCTTGAAATCCATGCGGTCACATGCGCCAAATTTTTGTGTCGATAATAAATCATTCTGATTGTAAAGTTTAAGTGCATTCTGACTGATAAAATATATGCAGAAATTAAAACTCTAAATGGTAAATAAATGCATAATGCTTGATAGCAAGAAAGCACCTGGTCCCGGAAAAGTAGAGTATGTGCTGTTAGGTAGCCGCCGAGCTCTTATAAGATCTGATAGTGTATCTTACTAATGTGGTGTAATTTGTGTCATCTTTAATGAACTTACTGAATAAACTGATGTCATATGGTTCTTCGACAGCAGAATTTGCATTTCTTTAGTTTTAAAGAAACGCGCGACCATAAAAACCAAAATATTTTGTTCTCGACGATTTGAAAACTTGATTTTTTATAATTGAAGGCAATAAAATTTGGCGCATGTGACCGCATGGATTTCAAGAAAATGTTTATTTTTTAATTGTCTGTGCACATGATTTGGTCTCATGTACAACGTTTTGGGATTTTTCCCTTTGCTTTTTCACTTGACGCTCCGATCAACTTATGACTTATTTAGTAGGTAAAATATACCGTACCAAAGCTACGGGAGTACTTCCGTTTCAATAATTTCACTTACTGTACTTACATGATAAGATATCGATGTCTGGGCCGCTAATCCGGCTGAAAATGATGTCAACCTACGTAATCAGCGCTGCCAAAAACGCTGCGAACGTCAGATTTTCCGACGAAATACAATCCTGTGAACCGGTACAGGAAAATATGTGACAAAGAGACTACAAGAACTCTTTGCATTAGATAAATTAGATGGGCATAGAATGAAACTTACATACAGACAGCTTATAGAAAACGTTATTATAAGATCATTGGTAAAGAGTTTTATCATTCCTATAGTACAGAACAATTCCTAATTGCCGGACGTACAACTTGCCGACATTTACAAATCGGCTGTTTGCAGCATATTTTAAACAAATCAATATAATAATATTTTATTCAATTGGTTCCCCCAAATATTAGGGCAAATTACACCAAAGGTAGTTAACAAATTTTTATGTACATAAGCATAAATATAGTCAATGGTATAATACATTCAATTAGTTAAATAGAGAGGTAAGTTCAGTATAAATTAGTTATCATTATTGGAATTATTTTCCGAACACATTTTTTCAATAACTGCATCAATAGAGGAAGCAATACATTCAGTAGCATAATCATCGCTTAATTCTAAATCATTAATTTGTAAGGTTAATATATAAGCATATAAAGATTTGTTAAACACAGGAATCATTTACATTTTTCTTAACCTCAGGTAGAAGCATATGCCATGATTTTACACTATTATATTTGAACATGCATTCTCCCCAAATAGACTTTGGTTTAAAAATTGGTGAAATATACTTTTGTGAACGTGTCACCCTTGCCTCATCAGTCGAAAGGTCCAAATAGCTGTAAAAATAGTCACCGTTATTATTAAGTATAATAGTTTTGAACATAAAGGTAATTAGAAGTCATAACATATATTAGAACTAACAGAGTCGAATTTTCTTTTCTGCAGTACAAAGCGAGCAGTGATTCCGATAATCTTATTGATTTCCTTGTATAACCTCTTGTTACTTCTTCGCATCCATATTATGCTAGCGTAATTTATATGTGAAAGCACATATGCCTGAGCTAAAGTCTTACGGTTGTCGGCTGAGATTAGTTTTTGTAATGGATACCAAAGCTGGGCGAAGAAATCAAGCACCCTTCCATCCATCCATCCGATTTGAAAATTCCTCACCCTTCCATCCATCCATCCGATTTGAAAATTCCTCACCTTTCCATCCACCCTTCCATCCATCAATCATTTTATAATACCCATCCATCCGCCCTTCCATCCATCCAAAAACTTCCCGCTCCCATCCATCCACCCTTCCATTGGTTCGGAATGCCCCGCAAGTAGTTCCTAACATACAAAATTCTAACTCGTTCTAAATATGAAAGAAAACTCATGCCCCGTTTGAATTAACGTTGAAATATGAAAAGTATGTGCGTAAATAAGCAATGAAATGAACAAAAAACAGTCAAATCCCATGTTTTTGTAAGTATTACTCGAGTAAATTTAGTAAAATATTGCTTGCCACAGCCCTTCCCTTCTTTACCCTACCGGTGCCTCGTTTTACTCCCACCCTTCTCTCCACCCTTCCCTCCACCCTTCCATCCGAAGGTTTGAAAATAACGACCCTTCCATCCACCCTTCCATCCGATAGCTTGAAAATACCCACCCTTCCATCCGATGGTTTGAAAATAACGACCCTTCCATCCATCCCTCCATCCGATCGACCGAAAACACCCATCCCTCCATCCGATCGACCGAAAACACCCATCCCTCCATCCATCCGCACCCTTCCACTGGGTGGATGGATGGATGGCGCCCACCCTTGTGAGACAGAGTATTTTACTTGGGATGAAATGTTTTTTTTCTTATAATGTTTCGAAAACATGAAACAGATTTTGAAAGAATGCGGAACAGCTTCTGTAACATGAACTTAAACACAACCAGCTATCATTCAATAATTATTAAAATTGATATGTTCATTTTCTTGCGTGGTTTAGTAAATTAGCAGCACGTTTTAAGACATTCTTCTGCCGGTGGGCCATTTTTTTTCTTTTTAATTATGGCCAGTAGCAAAGATCCAACAAAACCAGAATATGAAATGAAAAAATAATAATTAATATTGATTACACACATACATGAAACTCTCCATTTAATTAAGCCAGAGTGTGATAAGCTGATGTGGCGTGATAGTCTGCCTAAATATTGAATATTAATTATTATTGTGTCCGCTGGAATGTAATGCCAATGTTAGAACAATTAACTGTTTTGATTAGTAGCAGATCATCATATGTATATTCATATTCCTTTTTTACTTGTGCGTTAGCATGTAACATTTCTGGAGCAACAAGGGAAACTCGGAGAAAACAATGGGTTGTATATTTATTTTAATTTGTGTCAGATGGCAAGACAATGTGTGCATAAATGGACCCCACATTATTTGAGAATATATGTACACGTAAATTACGTAGCTGGAATGACAAGTGTTCTGGAGAAATTTTCTCAAATCACATTTCCTTTATTATGCGATAACAGTAATTTAAGATGAGTGGTCATATCCAGGGGCATCTTGCATTATCAGTTGTCATGCATTCCTGAGAATTTTTTAATGAATCAGAGACGAATCAAATCATGCAGAGACCACCAGATCCGTTCAAACGCAAATATTCACAAAATATTATGCAAAATAATTACTGGTTATTATTAATTACGTAGCCATCTGACAAGTATACTCACAGTCTTGTCCATTCGATTTTTGAATAAGACTATTACTTTTATATGTACTTTTAAGCGCTGATTCCAAGTTCGGGAACCATAATCCCAAAAAAGTAATTTTAAAGCCTTTAGGGCACATGGGTAAGCTTAAATCAACGTCGGAGAATTGAGCTTTTGGTATTATCCTTTACTATAGGCGTGATATATCCCTTAACAATAGGCGTGGTATTTCCCTTCACTATAGGAGCAGTATTACCATTTACCACAAGCTTGAGGTTTCATTGTGGAAGTGCGGTGTTTTACGCGTTGAGACTACTACATTTGTAAACAATACTGTGGCGAAGAAATATTCACACTTTTACAAACATTTCCGTTGTTTCTAACCGATTTGATAGGGCCTCCGAAAGGCATATGTACACTTATAAGTGCCTATTTAGGTGCCATATTGGCCATGCAAGTACTTTTTTGGGAAAATGGTTGCCGAATTCGGAATCAGCGCGTAACAATACATATAAAAGTAACAGTTTTATTCAAATATCGAATGGACAAGAATGTGAGTCTACTTGTGAGTTTTATACTGGAAAGCGTTCAATAAAAGAATCGTGTTTACACATTTTTTTTAAATAAGGGAAAAGCACTGTATGTGTACCAATTCCTTGGATTGAAATCCCATACCAATATTGATTACATATTTAAAAGACGCCGCCCGTTAATTACGTAAAAGATTTGGCAATGTCGCGACATTATATGCTGAAAATGAATATTGATTTTTATTTCATGTTGGCTAGTATTTTCGACTAGCCAGCCAAGAACAAAACGCTTTTTGTCCTGGTGCACTATATGACCGACTTTCAATCAATGCTGTAATCTCTATGGAAGCTTGAATAAGTTGGGTGATTAATTAATAATGCAGTCCAATTTTTAAAAAATACCTTATTTCTAGTTACTAGTAAATTAATTGTGATGGTCACGCGGTGAACTAAATATCTAGTTTCGCATCCCAAAACCATTTCATATTACTACATGTAGGATTTCATTAAGCGTAATAGCAAAGATATGAATTAAAGTGGAACGCAGAAAAATCACAACATAATCCTTTAGAACGTTTGCTGAAACTTGTGTGCAATGAATAATTTCATTGCATTACTTGCTTTCCAAAGTCACACACATAACACATTACACAATCATAACACAATCTACGAACATACTTATGCCCAGTTTTCATAAATGCAATTTAAAAGTAGCTCGCATCTTGGCTTTCTTATGAAAAATACATGTGATGTCCAAAATGCACTACCTAGCTAATCGTGCACGTTTTATTAAATTCTAGCAACAATACAACTGCGACTAAAACCAAGCATATAGTAAGTAAGCCTGTAAGGTGTGAAGGGTAGTGGAAAATCGATAGGATGGACATGATGACTACACGTTCAATTGAAATGAGATATTGATTGATTTCATGAGGATTGCCATTAGATAAAACCAAAGGCATGTACGAGGGATTTCCAAAAGTAGTGAGACGACTTTGACAAGCCATATCTCTACGACGGATTCTTCAATTCAGACCGTGTTTATACCAACGGATAGACCAAGGTTTGGTCTTTCGATTGACATGCTACGTGTTGCGATAAACATTACCAATCCAGAGGTAGAAATGGTTAAACCTGCAATTATCTTTTTTATTTACGTAAGATGTTCGTGAGAAAGTGATGCAACCTTTCTCCGGTGGTCTTTCCACCAGTTCAAATCACAATTATTTTAAAATATGTTGTAGATCCCGTGCCTATACGGACAACAATCGATCGGTGGTGTCGGAGACTTAAAAGAGCTAGCCTGTCGCTGTAAAACAGGCCAAAGTTAAGACAAACTCTAAGTGTTACCGATGAGAGAGTTGAAACCAAAAGGATAGCTGTCGTCGATTTAGACAGTCCATCCCAGTTGTGAGAAATATCATAAATGGCTCACATAAATCCCCTGAATGTGTGGAAGTACTTGGATTTCAATTTGGAGCCCTCGGTTTGCCGTCTTGGATGCATTTCTGAAGACACTACGTTTGAGGAAGCAAATTTTCAGTGCAAGCAAATCTGCAAAATAGCACCTTTCTCTCAAAGGACGTAGAGTTTATCATGCGTCGAAATGGTGACTGGAAATGAACGATTGACTCATCATAACAAGATTTGTACAAAAAACAAGCACTAAAGCGAGTCCTGGCTAATCTGCAGCATCATTTAAAATGCAATATCGAAAAAACGTAAAAAAACGGGAATTTCGATTTTTGAACACAGAAGCACGGCATTCTAACCCAATGGTATCTGGACATTTGGTACAATGTGGAAACGGTGGGCAAGGGTCCAGGGATTATATGTAGAACACCCTGATTGATATCGCCCAACGGTTTTAAAATGAGAGTAGAACAAAGTCGTCTCACTACTTTTGGAAATCCCTACGTAGTAAACCGAAAGCGAGGTTCATGGTCATGCACACGGAAAGTGAACATTGATTTTTTCACACCATAATCGAGTACTTTTTGTTCTTACGAATATTTCTGTATTTTTTTTTGCGATGGATATGCTCATGCGTATCTTTACAGGGGCAAAATGCAACAAGCTTTTCTTTTCTAAATTTGACACATTTTTGCTTTCTCTATCAATTTTGCAAGCCATTTTCTAAAAAAAAACATGTTGAAAATAGTATTTGATGTTTTCAAGCTCATTACAAGCTCAAGTTAGCTATTTCAGAAGTCAAGACGTTTTACATTGTAGCATGATAGCATACCTACAAATTTAATTATGATTGTTATTATATGTCCGCTGGAATACAACACTTTAAGGACAAGTAAATTGATCATGCATATTTTTTCTACATAATTGACTGCGCATAACATTTTTGGGGTTACGAGGAATACCATGAAGAAACATATCTTACTAATGTTTAAATTCGTATCATCTCACAGGAAAATGAGTGCTATAAATATGAACCACATTGCATCGAACCTATTAATTAATTAATTGTGCTCATCAGTTCTCTCGAGAATTTGTCTGTGGTATGCAATAACGGTAACCTACTCTAAATGTTCATATCCAGACAAATCCTTCATTATAAGTTGTCATGCATTCGTGATATTCCTTTTCAATGAATCGGAGGGATTTCGCATCTTGCAGCGACCACCTGGTGGATGTTTTTCAGAAAAACGTTATTGGTATATTCATGGAAGCCAGATACTCACCCATTCATATCATTTATATGTGACGTTCATGATACGTCTGTTTACACTTATGAATACATTTTGTACATTTCTTGCCAATCAGTCGTCAGTGCAATGAACAAAACAACTCGTGTATGACGGTTTGCCATTGATAATAAAAAACAGGTAGACTGCACTTCATGCCACATTTCTAACGTGTTCAGCAAACTCTGTCATCACGTTAATATTACTGAAAATCATGAACACGTCGCACCCAATAATTTCACCATAGCGTATGTAACATCTGGATTTGCAATAACAACGAAAATGTTGTTACTTATAAAATGTTAATATCCATAAATATATTATTTTTTAAATTGAGTATTGGCTGTTAAATAAACCACCATCTGAATTTTTACTTAGGTGCGTTCCGTAAAATTACTTTTTACGCAGTATGCAAAAAGCCATGATAAAGTAACAGGCTGAACTTTAAAACAAAAGCCGCTGCATGTATGACAACAGCGGCGCTTACGAGGCTCCCCCAACTGATGCGTTATACTGATATGTCACAAAAATACAGGTTACATATGTAATCACAGCCGCCAGTTAATTTGGTGAAAGCTTTTGCAATAACGCGGCGCTACATGCTAAAAAATGAATATTGATTTTTGTTGTGTGCTGGTTGGAAATGACTGTTTGCTTGCCAAGAACAAGATACTTTCCATCAGAGTGCATCGTACTTTATTGAAAACGTATGCTACCACGTTGCGGTTTAGGGCAATGTGAGACACGAATTAAATTATACGTAAGACTTCAAGCCGTCATTTTTGCGACAATTCGTAATTGTTGGGAATGGATGTGATCCTCTTTGTACCATCAAATTAAGTTTATAATGTCTTTATGCCATTTTCAGATGATCATAGCACGAATATGTGCATGTATAGTTACCATGACAATGATACATAAGCAAGCACAGTAGCAGTATACCAATAGTCTTTGAAACAATCGATTAAACTTTTGCCTGGTCATTAGACCAAGTCGAACTATCTTCTACTCATTTTTAATGATGACCAAACCATTACTTTCCTTTAATTACGTATCATCAAAATCCACGAGTAACCAATATCGATTTCGGACCAGGTACGACAGCCATGACTAGCGTTTTACATGTCCATGTACAACAGTAATGGTTTTTTCAGCAGAGTTTCTGCAGTAACTAATGAAACATTCGATTTATTTCTGCCACTCTTATTCTGACATTTGCATCGTGAGCGTAGTTGCTTGCAGCAATGACTCATTGGAAATGGTGATATTCAAAGTATATTTAACATTTACTTGAAGTAAGTTTTTAAACCGATTTTCCTTAGCAGATTATTTGAAATTCAGATACAATATTAGGTTGGATTACAACCTTGAGTCACCCAATTGCATTAGTGATTCATATCACGTTCAAAATATATATAGGCATAACACATTAACCATTTGGTTTGAGTATCGCTAAAAATGCAGTTACTTGTTGTTTTACATTTTTTAACTGGATGTTACTCCATTGTTGCTCTAGAGCATATTCCTACCACCACCGTAGAAATTAGCTATAATATAGCACTTCCAAGCACCCTGGACAGCATCAATAAATCGTGGATACGGACTGTGCGTTCCAATTCAAAAGAACGATTTTTCTTTGGCATGCACTATGGAAAACGATTTATTAAAGAATACCCAACCATCACAAATTTGAACGACATAGTGTCTTCATTTGGACAAAAGCACTGTCTTGTGGTTGTTGACAATTTTCAAGGAATCGACATAGTAACCACGCATTACCCAGTTTGGCTAAGACGATTAGAACCAGGTCTTATCTCGTCCTCGGGATACCGACATTCTTCATATCGAAGCTTTATTTGGCTGCCGCACGGACTCCTGCTTCGAAACCAAACATTTAAAGCACGAGGACATGAAATAGACTGCATTAAAAACAAAACATCTTCCTTGTTCACGAGGGCAAGATTTATTCATCCTGGAATAACAGTTCACGATGTATGCACAAGGGTTGACGCCTTCCGTTACCCAATGAGTTCAAAGCCTTGGAACTGTCAAGTGAAACTAGAAGTATATCCGTGGATGTATATGGTAAAACCATCCAACCCAAGGATTTTTCGATATCATACTTCTGAAACAGCTCACTTGTTCACATCGGTCGAACCGTCTTCTGTTCCACACATAAATATTCAAATATTTCCAGCGATATCGTCAATCACTAGGAAGGTTGATTCTGACTTTATTCAGTACTGGATGAGCGCAGTTTTGGAAACACATTGGTTGCAGGACACATCCCGTCCAGTAATCATGCTTAATAGGTTTGTGCAAGCATTTGTAAGCAAAGTGCGTCAAGTGAGCAAAGTAGGGGAAGCACTGTCAGGTGTGTCAGGAATTATAAACTATGGGAATTACTTACAAATTTGCGCAACATGCAGCCCAAGAATGAAGCCACTGTACATGGAATCCACGCCGATACTGAAGAGCAGAATAAAAAATATGTCAAAGCTGTCAATGATTTTAGAACGTGACGGAGGAATAAAAACAGAAACAGCGTCCGTATGGGAACTTACGGGACTGGATGGTTCGAGCGGCGGCTTTTTAAAGGGAATCACAACTCACCTCCAAATGTGTGAAAACTACGTGTCCGGAAAACAAGTTGACATTGATAAAGGTGCTTTAAATACACTGGCCAAGATTCCGTTTGACAACACGTACGACAAAATGTATCACGGAATGGCCAGTGTTTTGCAGAACATTATGGGAAACTATTCATATAGTACACTAAAGAATGACTTTGAACGCTGCACTAACGGTATGATGGAAAACCGATCTATATTACAGTTTGAAATGAAATCACAACAAGTCGCGCTGACTGTACAACTTGAGAACGCAAAACTGAAGCAATATAGATCCATGTTTCTACCTGAATCAGTCACGCATTTGCGATTTGTAAGTTGCGGTGATTATTCAGAGTCCCAGAAACTATCTTTCTGGGTTTTGGTTGAGAACATATACCGCAGCCAGAGCTGGTCATGCTTTGTTATCAGTTGTATCGTTTTATTTGGGACTGCGTCGCAATTTCTTAACGGAATCTATTTGCGAGCCAATTGGTTTCTCGATTTCATGTTTGGATTTGCAAAGTTGGTAATGGAGCAGGACGATCGTTTCCTAAGGCAAGCGGCAGCATCGCTGAAATTACGTACAATAATTGCCGGGTTTCTGGTAACGGGAATCGTTCTCAGTAACACGTACAAGTGTGAAAGACTATTCAACGGTATATCATCAAGAAATGTGGTATCGTACAGGACATTCAACGATTTGGTGGCAAACAATTTTACGATCTATTCGCGGTCCGCATTTCTTACAATGGACGTCAACGTGTTTCAGCAAATTTCAAAGTTTGCAAATGTTACAACAATGCGATCATTGAGCCCACACAAACTCGTACATCCCGAAACATCCTCGTGGAGTATTACTTCTGAACTTCATGAATGGCAGCAAGCACTCCTGTCGTTTGATAGTGGAGGGAGCATGGCAGACAGAATATCTTTCATGAAGAATCACTCCAGCCTGTACTCGAATATTGATACGATAATATGGCAGGTCTTTGAAGCACATAACAAACAACAAGAGTTGAAAAATATTGATCGTTTTGATGCCACATTGGACAATCATATTCGAAAGCTGATAAGGAGCAACGAACAAATTCAACTGTTCAACGTATTGGGACGATGCAACCGGACAGCACTTATCATCTCTGAAAATATTGCACACGAACTTGGCCGGAAGTTAAAAATGGAAGAACAAAGGCAGGTTTCCATTAGCCAAGACACATACTCTAATGTGTCAATAACTTTTCAGATGTCAGGATGGGGCCAACCTCGGATTTTTTGGAGAATGAAAGCTGTGATTGCGTCAGGTATATGGAATTGGTGGAGTGTTATATTCCAGCCAAAACGACAAGATTTTGGAGTAGAAATTTTGAAATCCCATGTTGATTTGCAACTACTAGTTAACCGGCAGAGTTTTCTGCTCACATATCTGCTACCAATTTGCAGCATTGCAATTTCACTACTGGTGTTTATTGTAGAAATGTTGATTGGCCAGACAAGACGTAGTAGTTTGGGTGTTTGATCCCCATTACCATTTAATAGATGTCGTCATGAACCGCATCCCCAAATAATTTAAGCCAAATCCCCTTAATTTCCCACCCGCCACTCCGAGATGGTTTGCTTCGGCCGACGTTAAAGTTCCCTTATGAAATAAGTATCTAAAGTGCAGTCCGATTTCAAATTTTGAACGTGATTCAAAATCTCAGTAAAAATAGAGATGGCCCTAGCTCTGATATATTGAAATTAAAAAGTTTAAAAAATACATTTTTTACCTCCTCGAAGTTGCTGAAACTGGACAGGTACACCGTCATAGAAATTGATGTTGTTCATGAAAATTCTAATCACGAAATTAGTATAGTGCCGCCTAGCCGGCTTCATTATATATGCCAGTTGTAGTGAACTATAGATTCCAGAAATAATTTTAGAGTTTAAAATTATTACTGAAATGTTTAACCACTCCAAATGTGATAACGAGTAAGGACTCAAAGATAAAATCCTGGCATGAGCATCTAGTAGACAGTGCCATCGTATCAAGACAGGGATTTTGTCTACATTATATTCATATTAGTTTATAATTAGGATATAAAACAAAATGCATTATCTGTATGCTTTTAATTCATATTATTATTATGTCAAAATATGTCAACGTCTTAGATGTATGTGACATTTATTGGGTGATCGATAAGATAATAAATTATTACTATTATCTCTGGCGAGGTGTTGCGACCCTAGATGGAAATCTCAGCGTTGCCTACTGACGCCCAAGCTGAGAATGTCCACTTCAAACCGGACCAAATTTTGCGTAGAAGTGACATCCAAGTCCAGATTAAAACATCCATCCGAACGCCAAACATACATTTTTGAGGTGTCCAGTAACTTCAAAGTAAGACTTTCAGGTAAGAAATGGCAATAATTCAGTTTTACTTGTCATCGCCACAAGTAGCTAAACTTGATATTTTTAATGTTTGCCACAATGCGACGTTTATGCATTTGACTGGCCAGAATGCCGTGGGAATTTCGGAGCCTGGCGCAGTATTTTACAAGGAAGAATAATTGTTTCACAGGGATATAGGACAGGCATTCATTGTTCATGTTTCAGCTATATCGGCAAGTCCATTTCTAAAGGTCCTTTACCACGTTCAAGAGCAAATGGGAAAATGGGAGGCAAGAGAAATTTCCCACAGGGAGTGTCCATTGCAAATAATGTTATCATGAATACTATTTCCGACAGCAGCATTGAGTTTGAATTTTAAAATTTACGATTTTGGTGTTGATTCCAATGAAATTGTTTACACTACTAGTACTTGTTTTACACTCCAACATATCGTTTTGCCGTTAATTATTTTCATTCGCCACAATCATGTATTCACTCTAGCTCATGATGACTTGCAATCCCAAATCTGACATGCAACACCCTACTGTTGATCTTTTTTGTGCTTGCTAGTCAATTGATATAAACATTGAGAACATGAAATATTTCTGTCATTGATCATTAACCTCTGAATGCGTAAGTCCAATAACTTTTCGTGGAATAGAAATGGTCACATACATGAAAACATGGCTTGGAAGATTGTTGAAATAGTCAGAGAAGGCTTCACGTGGTGTGACAAACACGCTGCTAAAGGGCACAATGCATAGCACATTTGGGTCACAAGCCATCCTCAAAAATGGTCATGAATGATGCGCTGGGAATTTTCGGAACCGATGAATACACAAATCATGTAAACTCGTAGTACTTGCGGTGTGACCATTTACGCATACACGCTGGATAAGGGCTGCTGCGGGTAGAATATAATACTATGGAATTCGAGTATGTCAAACATGAGGACATCACTTTGCATGTATGGTGCTTTGAATTCTTCAGGTATATTAGGAATGACAGCGTAAGGTAATATTTGTACAATAATATATTTTTTGTTACTTTTAATTTCAATGAGACACGCATCATAAACATTGTTCTATATGGCCCAAATTATATCACCCGAGTGTACAAAGGTTTGCACATGTTGTGAATGCAACGTGTGCGTAATAAAATTAGAAATGCATTTTTACACTATTTTCATTCTCCGTTCCAGACTTTGGCACACCAAGTTGCTAAAACTGTGTCGTGTTTATGTACGAGAACAGTAGGAAAACAAAAACAAAATAACTTGAGCAAAAAGTAGCTATGTGTCATGACATTGAATGTGCAAGCCAGACGATTTTAAAGGCCAGCAGTATATGTGCTTTTGCATCCATTTAGATATGACACGTTGAATATTGCACTCTTTTTCTGAATACAACTGAATTTAGTCGATGCGCTTTCAGCAAATCTGCACGAATCCAAAATGATTGAAAAATTAAATGCTCATATTATATATTTCTCGTAAAATGATTTTATTGTATCATGTATGTGAATGACAATTAAACTTCCGCGTCAATAATGTGGATTAGTTTATAGTGCACGTACGGAAATTAAATCGTCTTGAATGGTTTTCACGGGAATATTTAAAGTGGCGAAACGCTCGTTGGTCAACATTAGCCCTCTGTAATGTCAGTGAATACTTACATTTTCCATCAAAGAAAAAAAACAACTCATACTATAATTTCAAAGTGAATTTACTGATAAATCAATTAACATGTTTCTATCCTATCTAGTTGTAATCTTTGTGACAGTCGGTGGGATTCCGGATGGTAAGTATATCAAGTTGATGCATCATATCCTGAAAATAATTTAATTTAAATAAATAAATGGACAAGCAATATTACTACATGCGCTTGAAAATCAAAATTCCATTTATTTTTGCAGTTTCGGGATAAGCTGACAAGGAAGCATCTTTTACTTAAGGCGGAGTTGGAGCTTCAAAATTTGCCAAAATACTAAATCGGCGACGCTGAAAACCATGGTAAACTTTGTTTTTGCCGAACACGTCGCCATAAACGTCCGCGGGAAAACGAGCGTTATTGCACCAGTTTCTGTCAGCCCTCGGACTGTAATTACTGCAAGAACATAATTTTCAAGCAGCGAAAATCCAACAGCCAAATTATTGGTCTTTGTAGACACAGTTACCAATTTGGATATACATTTTATAGGAAGCGGAATCATTAACAATATGACAATAAGTTTTTCCCGCTTGATGAACTCATTATATTGAGACTTTTGTTGCAGGTCTGGTATAGCCTTTACTCCCGTTCTGGTATAGCGCTTTACTATAGGTATGGTATAGCCCTTTACTATAGGTATGGCATAGCCATATACTATAGGTATGGTATAGCCCTTTACTATAGGCATGGTATGTCCCTTTACTACAGGCATGGTATAGCCCTTTACTACAGCCATGGTATAGCCCATTACTATATGCATGGTATAGCCCATTACTATATGCATGGTATAGCCCATTACTATATGCATGGTATAGCCCATTACTATATGCATGGTATAGCCCATTACTACAGCCATGTTATAGCCCTTTGCCACTTACTCGATATTATACATTTCCACATGCAATGTATTAATCGGTCATATTTAACCTTTAGTATGCATGTTCTAAACGTTTCTAAACTGTTAGTGCAAGTTATTAAATCAGAGACGGATGGGAAAATATACTATTACGAGATGCCGCAAGTAAACCACAAATGTTTATTGTATCATATGGCATGTGTAATAAGGATAAAGCCATGACAGTTTATTAGTTAATGTATGTTAAATTCAGTAAAATTACAATAAATTCATCTGATTCCAAAGATGCGCTATCAACGTATATCGGCAAAATGCATCTGAATATTGTCGTCAAAACAAAGCTCATCTATCACTCCGTAAAGTTTCTTTTAAAAACACATCCAGGTGAGTAGGTTCAGTATCTAAACCAAAATTGAGCTGTTTGCCTTTGTTGGCTGAAAATTATGTTTTTGCAGTAATTACAGTACGAGGGCAGACAGAAAGTTGTGTCATAACGCTCGTTTTCCACGGATTTTCCCGTGGACGTTTATGGCGACGTGTTCGGCAAAAACAAAGTTTGCCATGGTTTTCAGCGTCGCCGATTTAGTATTTTGGCAAATCTTGAAGCTCCAACTCGGCCTTAAGTAAAAGATGCTTCCTTGTGAGAACGAACTGGGTGACTATTTTCAATGGGATATTACCAGCATTGCCCAGTCATTGATGGAAAGCCATGAGAAAAATGGACTAATCTCTGATCATTATCGTTGGCCCAATGCAACCGTACCATATGCATTCTCGCAGAACTACCGTAAGAAAATTACTTGAACGAACTTTCATACTTACTTTTTTCATTTTCCGCTTACTCCCGTCCAATCACATTAAAACAATTGTTTTTTTATATATTTCAGCGAAGCATCTTCAACGTCTGTTCCTACATGCCACACGTCATATATCTGCGCGAACATGCCTACGCTTTGTCCCTCGAAGAGCCCAATCAGATTACATTCTAGTCATCCAAGGAAAAGGATGTTATTCGTCTGTCGGGGGATTGGAGGATATCAAACAGTGTCTTTACCAGGAAGGACATGTGAATCGCTAGGAACATTTGTGCACAAGATTTTGCACGCCCTTGGCCTATTTCACGAACAATCCAGGAGTGATAGAGACCACTTGGTCCGAATTTTGTGGGAAAATATACAGAGTGGTAGAGAAAACAACTTTCTCAAACTCTCCGAATCAATGGTGTCGCCCTTTTGGGTGGGATATGATTTTTTAGTGTCATGCACTATGGCAGACGAGCGTTCACCAAGAATGGGAAGGACACCATAATCACCATTCCTCCTGGGAAAGAGATTGGACAGCGTCGATCAATGAGTAGCGGAGACTCGGAAAAGATCAACAGGATGTATAACTGTAACAGATTTAATTAACTGCTTCTAATATTGGTAGGCAATGGAGTACGTTTGTAATATACCTATGTCATTACTATTCTATTCACTAACGGTGGCAACGCACATATTGCATTTGGATCTGAATTATCTTTTATTAAAATAACAGTAGTGTGAGGGTGAAATAAAAATGAAATATTGATTGACTAAATTTACCACAAAATATTTGTTGAAGTATTTTGTATTAACAACTCTCATTTCCTCAACCATTCTATGAATCGTTCCCGTTCCATACAATCAATTTTAAATAGTGTTCACATTAAAAATGTCATGCATTCAGCTAGCCCAACATTTTTATTTGAGCCTATACAGCCCTTAGTACGTTAAGGCGACCAAAACCAAAATAATTGTATGGAATATCCTCCTCTGAAAAGTCGGAACAGTATGCTTTTCCGTCATAATCCCGTGGAATGCTAACTCCAGTACGGTCGGCATTTTGTGTGAGAAGCGCATAGGCTTGCTCGAAGGTCAAATCTGGGTTTCTCACTAGAAGCAGGGCAATACCTCCTGTGACAAGTGGGGCTGCATTGGATGTTCCTCTGGTAACTGTGATGGAGACATCTGAATCGCTGGATGCCGTCCACGTGCCGAGACCGGGTGCCACCAAATCTGGCTTAATTCTCGCATCATAAGCAGGACCAATTGCACTTCATGCAGTCGCTCACGTACCCGAATGGGCAGTTTCCGTCAGACGGCACATCATCCACTTTATTCCGGGAGCTACACCAGTCCCCTCCTTCCCAGCGATAAGCCCAGTGATGGAAGTGCCATTATGATGCCGTTATGATGAACATCGTGAGGTTCCTGTCGTCCCTCCACCGCACCCGTCCACCCGTACTCTCCCCTGAAGCCATCTCTAATTCGTTCGTGTGTATGTCGGACGCCCGAATCAATTATGCCGACAACCACCCCTTCACCTTGATTTCCTCCAAGCTCCTCCCATTCCTCCTCCGCCTTGACCATGTGTGTATGCCATTGGATACAGTCTAGAGAGAGACGCATACCACTTTTTTGTAACAAAAGATAAGTGTTCATTAAAGGATAAGTTTTCATCGATTATTAAACCCAGCAGCTTCATACTTTTAACCTGTTGTAAATTATTACCATCTAAAGTCAGCTTAATACCAGGAGTTTTTTTCAATGTGCAATGTTTACCGATTACAATAAAATGAGTTTTACTGACATTAAGTTTGATGCGATTGTTTGTTAACCATCTAACAACATTTAAAAGGTCTGTCTGTATAAAGAACATGACGTAACCGAACCTAACCTGACATAACCAAACCTAGCTTAAATGAAGCCATTCATGCCCGGTGCATTCCCTGTTACCTTTTCCAGCAAATTGGATTCCGGCAAATGACAATGCCGGCAATTTGGATTTACGTCAAAGTGTAATTCCGGCAATTTAGCTTTCCGGAAATTTGAGCCACCCCAAATAGCAAAATACTCAATTGAGTGAACTCTTGTATAAACGTTTTCCATGTATGTTAGTGTGATACGAATGACAACATACACGATTGTAGTTTCACATATGTATGTAATTCTGAGAAAACATGATTTCCTCATCAACTGATTTGTTGCACATCTATGCAATAGTTAAACGTCCATAAAATTTAGTCCACTGACTTGCTGCGTGATAATTCTGTAGACTGGTTGTCAATTTCAGAGAATAATGTCACCAGGATATTTATTCAATAACTCACATTTTAGTGCGGAGTGGCAATTTTTGGCAACGGCGTTACAGGCTTTTGGAGGACCCCAGCAGAGATTTTTTGGTCAGTAGGGATATGGATGTTAGTCTTTATTCAGGGGGAATTTTGACGACTTCGTTTTTTTCCTCAGCAGAGATTTTTACCTCCTAGAAGGATTTTTAATTCCCAGCATGGATATTGGATATTTCGTGTTTTTGCTCAGCAGGGATTTTTACTTCCCAGCAAGGATTTTGACCATTTGGTTTTTTTTCGCTCAGTAGGGACTTTTACTTCCATCCATCTGATATTATACCTATATGTAGTCAAATGTGGTCGAATAATTCAAATGCAAATTTTGACTCAAAATTGAACTCAAAAGGAAATAAATTTCGGCACCAAAGTCGGTGTTTTTTACCAAACCGAATTCCCAAACTTCCTTACTTCCGTACCAATTGATGATGGCTCTTCCACGCCCGTCGAAAACTCATTAAAACCGTGTTCAGGACTTAACTCATCTACTGGACTTGATCATGTACATATATTATAGATGAAATGAAACAAACTATTTTGTTTAAGTTAACTACATAATGCAAAATGTGAATGGTGTAATATACCACTGGTTATGTGGGAACCATTATGACAACACAATATTCTTCTTACGCCATTTATTTATTTGGTTATTTCTAATGACAATTATTGTGTCAGTCCAAACCACCTTACTCGATCATATTTCATCAAGAATAGATGATGCAAATATTGCCGGTGAAATGCTGAGATTAAGAGCAAACAAAGGAATTACTACAGGGACATTATGGGCAATACTCTAACGGTATCACAATAATTACTATCACGTTGTTACGGTTTATACGGATGCAATTTCTCAAAATCGTAACACGTTTGGAAACCCACTGCACAATTTTAATAATTAAGGCGCCTCCATTTCTTAGCAATAGCACTTCTCTGAATTCGATACAAAACAGAATGACACTGAAAAGAAGCAATCCAGAAAGGATAATCATCATCCCAATAATGCTCATCATTCCAATGTGATTTCCTCCTTGCAACACCGGATTATAAATGGGGTCATCCACGGTGAAGTTTTGTTTCAACCTATAAGCCGCGTCCCTCCACACACCCCACTTTTCTATAATGCCGGTTTCCACCAGTCGTGAGTATGTTTGCTGGACCCAATGTCTATTGACGGTGTATTCGGTTAAAAAAGAGGAATAGTATTTTAGAGTCTCCGGTAATGCAAAACATTCGGTTTGGTTTTTTCCAAGGTTGTTAACAATCAACTCCTTGTAGTATATCAGGTGCTGGCGAAAATTAATGTAATCACTGACAAAAGCGCATTTGCTCACAAGACAAGGTACAGCTTCATTGTCTGTTACTTCGTGATTTCCTACATCGTCAAAGCTTTTGTTTGAGAGGCTTGGAATGTCCTTTCTTTCAAACAGGCCCGGAAAATCCTGCTCGGGGTTTGTAAACGCATAGCTGCTCCAGAGGATTTTGTATCCGGCTTGGAGGAAATTCTCAAGTGAGTCAAATGGCATGGGTGGCACAAACACAGTTAATGTGCTGACGATCCCATTTCCATAAAAGTCGCATATAAACAAACCAAACACTTCGACTCCAATTATCAGTTTCAACTTTTGCAAATGATCTGGTGCAGACTGGCCAATTAGACTTCCAAACAAGTCCAGTGGTCTTTGAAGGATGCTGTCACGCCAATTAAGTATAGTCCCGAAATATGAAATTATTATAAAGGTAGCAAGTATTAAGCACCACAAGTTTAGCGTAAATGACTCTGTCCAAACACTAACGTCAATACCGGAACTAAACATAAAGCTGGAATAATCCCGACAGTAAATTGGAATTTGTTCAAATCTGATTGTATGAACGCTTCCGGTAGTCGCATAGTAATCTGTTAGGTGCATCAGTACTAAATTGTCTAAAAGCATGAACTGTCCATCTATAGATGTATCTACAAATCCAGCCTCCAAGACATTGTTTTTGGAATATATTCTAGCAGACATGTTATGCACCTTGGAGAGCAGGATTGAGGACATGATATGCCTGCTACAGTATATATAGTTCAAGGACTCAAAGATAAATTTGTCACATATTGTACGATTCATTCCAAAATGAAGCAAATAATTTTCTAGTGGTAGATAAACAACTGCATCGAATAATCTTCCTTTGGCTGATCGAAACCATTGCCTATGCAGCGAAACTGGATTGTGCACTAGTTTGAATAATAACCGAACTCCTCTACTTTCGTGGAAAATGCAATAACCGTTGCAGATAATTCGGTATTTCAATGCAGAATTGTTATGCGCAGATATATGTATGACCAACGTTATAGCTGGCATGTTAAGTGCCGCAATGTGAAGGTAGTACTCCAAATACTCAACAGTTGGTAACCATGAATGTGGCGGCGGTAGGTTTGTTAGGATCGGATGTAGATTTGTTGGCAACGGTGGTACGTTTGTCGGCAACGGTAGTGGATTTGTTGGCAACGGTGGTGGGTTTGCTGTAAACGGTGGTGGGTTTGCTGGCAACGGTGGTGGGTTTGCTGGCAACGGTGGTGGGTTTGCTGGCAACGGTGGTGGGTTTGCTGGCAACGGTGGTGGGTTTGCTGGCAACGGTGGTGGGTTTGCTGGCAACGGTGGTGGGTTTGCTGGCAACGGTGGTGGGTTTGCTGGCAACGGTGGTGGGTTTGCTGGCAACGGTGGTGGGTTTGCTGGCAACGGTGGTGGGTTTGCTGGCAACGGTGGTGGGTTTGCTGGCAACGGTGGTAGACATCTACGTGGAAATGGTGGAAATATCAGCGGCGGTAGTTTGGTGTTCATGATGTATGTGTACATGAACAGCGTCGTGGGATACATTGCAAATGACAAAAATGTTTTGTGCACTTGAACATTAGGATATATGACCATTTGAATCGGAGCCATAATGATATGAAATGGTTGCGTGTGTTTGAAAGGAAAATATATTCCTATCCTCCAACTGTGGTTTCCATATCGTATGCATCTGAGATTTCCGGAAATGTTGTGCAATTCATATTGGTGATAATAATGGAAAAATATTTCATATTGTTCATGCTGTGAATTCAAGACTTTGAAAAGTGGCACAAGAGCAGTTTTCAAGGAAATATTCTGGACATATTGAGACGCTTGTGCAAGACGTGACAGATATTAGCTATTATTATGCAATTTTCTTCAAAGCAAAGTCATTTCCCTAAGGTCGATAAATAGCAGAAGAAAGCTTAAGAGAATTCTGAAGTGATAATTAACATCCCATTAACGCTAATCATATTCAGTTATTCAATTAGACGACGTCACTTTATTAAACACATATCATAGTTGTTTCCATGGAAACATGTTGTAATGACGCAGAATTCTATGTGGCTGCTTTTTAAAGAAAGTAAATGAGTTGGTTGATGTTAAAAAATGCCACTAATTTCCAGGATTACAGTAACTTTGCTTACAATAATACTGCTAAATACATGAATCGTCTTGGGAAAGGTATTCAAAATTGATATTAGTAGCAAACCTAGTTCCATAACATTTTAGTAGTTATACTGTATATCCCGTTTAACATATGAGTTGTTCAAAATAACACCTTGATGACTATGATAAATATACTTTTATTATTCGGTACGCTTATTTATACCTATACGCGATTATTTATATTTACAATTTGTAAATTACAAATTCCTACGGAATCACCGATTTTAATAACGGACGGATAGAATGTAATCGCTAACCACATTACTGGCTCAGTAGGACGATGATAATGAGTTTGGGTAGTAAGTAAATGATTTTGTGAGCATATGTTGAGTTATAGTAGAGCGGGTGGTGCCCTTCGTGCAATGTAAGTTGCAAGAAGATACATCCAAGAACCAATACTGAAATGCTGACTTAAAAGCATTGCAATTACTGTAGAACCAGAACGGCATTTCCGTACCGAGAAGGTAATATGGGCTTATGCTGACAATTGGTAACATCCACGCATCAACAAGACGCCAGCAACTTGTAGTTTGCCGATATGCCTGTTTTTCGCTAAACTAAAGATTGTTGTGGCAATGCAGTCGATTGATTAAGAGACAATGATGAATCGTATGATCGTATATTTCCAAAGCCTGCAATTTTACAGGCTGCCGGAATTATGAACGAAACAGAACGTACTTTATAGATTGATTTATCTAACTAATTATCGCATATGTCAGTTTACAAGCACAATCGATTGTTTCAAAGTTATAATCTTCATGGTTGAATATTTAAACAGCTGCGATAACCATTGGCTCAATAGTCGGCTTCTGAAATGCTACAAATTTTATAACAGAATATTAGTACAAACGGATTGCTAAATGGACGTTGTTAACTTCGGAAGTTAATACTTGTTCACGCAAACAGTCGCCTGTGAGTTCGTAACTGTAACGAGTTAACTTCTTATCGAAAGATTAGGAAATAATATTTATACCTTCTAATTGCCTCCCAATGTCACAAAATTAAATATTGTCAAGAAATGCATGACATAAGAATTTTTGCTCGTGTCACCGCCACCTGAAAATTTACATCTTAATTCTGACATTTTAACGCATTAGGTTAATTAATTTAATTAATATCCATTCTTTATCCAAAGTAAGCTCAATGGTAACTCAAATCATCAATTTCTATATGTGCCGTTCAATGTTCCATTTTGCCGGCATTTTATAGTATCAGCAATCCTGTCATTAAACCGGTTTAGAAACTTACCTTTCTAGCCAGCATTACTTTATTGAGTATAGTTGAACAAGAAAGCAAGTGGTCTTTGTCAGTAAATTTAAAAACTTTTACAGTGGCAGGTGGCTAAACTGTACGATTTAATAAGACGCCGTGCATTACATAATTTGCCTGATCGTGTAAAATAGGTCACACTAGGTACGTTACCTTAACGGTGGGTTTGGCGTTGTTATGAATTTTCATTTTATCCAGTTGGTAGTACATAATTACTATACAAACCCTATGTTTTCATTATTTCCTCGCTTACGCAAATTCAAATCCAACCAGTCAAATGTATGATATGAAAGATACACTATGAAATATTTCAACATGGAATGACAATAATGTGTAGCATGGCGACTAAATAATGACAACTACTTTAAATGCCCCAATTCGATAAAATGGTTGGTTGAGGAAATTCAATTTTACAGGTCCATGTTCCTTGCTACCCGCCAGGCCTTGCATTTTTGTTTCATTCATGGCGGAAACCCAAAACGAAACGTAAATAGATGATGAATCTGTCTACCGTTATCTCGTGACATTTTAATCACGTTTACAAAATAGGTGGCAACGGTGTTAACCAGCCAGGTTTTCGGAAGTTAATGTACTTGGTTCAAATATGAATTTAACGAACAAATTGATAATCAATGCAACGCAAAGATTAAAACATATAAATTTCTCAATAAACTGAACTTACTTTCGGCCAGAAAGGGCAATCTGAACTGGTAAAAAAATCGGAAATGTAATGTTCCCATCAAGCGGCATTTGATCTTTGCATTTCGATTTTCCGAACTCTTGAGAATTTGCTTTTTCATTTAAGCAAATAAACCGCATTAATACGACTGTCATACTGTCACAATGGAAACTAATCATATAGCAGGTAGGTATTGGACAAAAAAGTGTTAATTTTCTTCACTTAGCTACAATTTTCATCCATGTCAGAAAACAATAACATTGTTTAGTAACGTGGATGATGACGGCTTCAAATCTTGTTTAATAAAAACAAATGTCAGATGTCACACGTTACATATCTGCCAACCCTAATATATCATTATTCAGAAAATCAATTAATGTGAACATGTAGACTAAAACTAAGGGCAAAGCCAACTCAGCCAAATTACCGTTTCAATCTTGCTGAAAGCTATTTAAAACCAGTTTTTGTAAAACTTATCCCCGTGCCAACTCTTTATATATTTCGCACTGGAGAAAAATTATTGTTATTTAATTAAGTGGTTTGTTCTAACTTATTTGTAGATTCCCTTCTAGTTACGCATACACACCAGTAAATTCACATTACATTGTCAAAACCAAAATTAACATTTGAACACTAAAAGTTCGGAATCTACCTGTATTTTATACTTTATTCATTTGTATGTATTTACTGGTGGTAACCAATAATTGCATCAAGTTCTTATCGACCGACTACCATAACAAATAGGTCAAAATATTGCTTTATCTGGCAAATATTTCTACAATTTAATCTAGTTGACTGTATAAAAGTTTCGAATTATTTTCAAGGTCGGTAAACAAAATTCATTCCACAACCCAACGGTTCGATAATGTTTTTATTGGGAAAGTGTTTACGACCACCCAAGCTAATATTGGAAACAACTGGATTTATTAAGACTGGGAAAATAATAAAATGTTATTGTCATTGTCAATAAACCAAAGGGAGACAAATTTATTTGAGAAAGTTGACAAGTTGTAATTGACATAATAAATTGAACAGTCTTGAGACGGCATTTTTGCGCAATTAATGAAACACAAGATTTGGGATTTGTGAGTGCGACGCATTCCATTGATAGCTAATTTTGTGGATAACAAAGTTCATTTGGAATTGGTTTTGGTAAATCACTATAGTTGGTTGCAGCGAAATTACAATGTTCATAACAAAGTTCATGCAAAACGTCGGCCAAGTTTTTGCGTGCGTACTGAAAAATTACTAAATTTGTAGTTATAAAGAAGATACATTGATGCATCAATGTGTTGGTATTGCGTGCTGAGGAATTTCAGAATTCACGCATGTCAGTCAATGTAATGTTCGGTGTCTCAGTTTTGACGTAGACAGAAAGATTAATAAATATCGCAATCAATGAAATGAAATGTCTAAATGAAAATGAAATTGGACGATAAATATATAGTCAGCATCAATAAAATTATGATATCCGAAGTTGCAATGACAGTTTAAATTAAAGTTGATGTCATGTTCTCTTTTCAAGTAAACGCAAAGGTAAGCTCAAAACAAAAATATTTAGATTTTGTGTAAAATGTGCCTGTTAGAAGGTATTTTGTACCCACGGGAATACTGTTTTTAAACCGATTAATGGCCTATGCTTAGTCAAATATGAGTAAGATGGGATTGGAGAGAGAAAGAATATTTGCTACTGAATGAATACTTATTTCACACGGCTCTAAACTAATTGTTAGCGATATGCCACCATAAATTGTTGTCAACCTGTGCCCAACAAAAACTCGACCGGGTTTTATTTACAAGTTATGGCACCGAATTTTATTTTAGCGCGATAGTTTTGATAGATATTAATTAAGTAAGTACGTTTTAATAACTCTACTGGATTAAATGACTACAGTTGTGTTGCCAACTGTAATAATGCTCCACACTTTAAACTTCTGGGTACAAACCACTCAAATTGTACTATTGGGTAAATGCGTCTAGACTTTCCAAATTTTATTTCTATGTACAAATTCGCGTGACAATTAGTATTTCTCGAACAGGCGGATTTAATTGGTTGACCAGTAAGATGCCAACAATGTGTTTAATGTAGAAAATTAATAAAAAAATAAACAAAAGTTCATTTGCAAACAGAGCTTCCGCGTCAATGAACGTGATTTCTTTCCAAGGAATTAAACAAACTACCAAATCATAACATTACCAGAATTATAATTTGTAACTTTTCACGTTCGTATGTCTCGAGTCGGAACTGCAACTAAACTAAACTCTTTGGGATAACTCAGTAGTTTGACACCACGTACCGGATTTGATTAGACTTTGTAATTTGTGCTCAACAGAGGTGAACTGATGTGCTCATTTTATTTGTTCTACTGGTGAACGTGGTCTGGCGGAGTGGCTTGAGCAAGGCTGGCATGAAAAAAATATTTTGACACATAATTGACAGACGGGCAGAGATGCTCTGTATACGATAAGTGTATCAGTGTTTAGTGTGATAATATGGATGAGTGTTAATGTAATGGGTAGCACGTCGTCCGTCAAATTCGTTTTGAAGTTCATTCTTATTCGCAAAAATTACTTACCCGATATTAATCACAAATTGTCAGAAAAGACAAATCTGTTGCTGTTCAAATGTTTCTTTTTACCTATTCTGATCGTCCGGTTTAAAAATTGAAATTACTAATGACTCATATTATCATTCGGGAAGTGTTTCACTGTTTAAGCTTGTGCTGTCTTAATATGGATCAGGGTAATACTAGGGTTATTTAAAGTCGCAATCATATAATATTTTCAAGAGTTATGTGAAGCTTTTGGTCGTTGGGTTTGCACATCGTATTTCTGCTTATAAAACTATTTACATACAACGATTTTTGCGGCAAACACGAAAGTTCCATTAGTGGTCATCGAAAAATTGTAAATTGAAAAATTCGCGTATATTTCGAATAGCTTTCAGAGATATAATACGGGTAAGAATTATAAAGCGAACCAAATAATCTTGATTTAAAATAGTATGTAAATAGTACGTATTTAATATAAAACACCCATCGACATGGAAAAAAATTATATTTTTTTGCATCGGCCCGCCTTTCCGCTCCTAAATAATTATTATGTTTGAACGGAATTATATGCTTCCAACTACGTTCCAAATGTTTGATGAAATGAATATTTATTTTATAAAATCATCATTCACCCGGTTTGCGACCGGTTTCTATAAGGCTTCCTCAGGCAAACTGTAACTACAATTTCAAAAATATGTGTACATATTCTAAAAGATTTTTTTTTGCAGAAAAAACTCAGAAATATTGCAAAAGTTCTTCAAAATAGTTTTGTGTACAGATTAGGTATATATAACTTAAATATAAATAACATAAAAAGTAAATGTATGGCTGCTACCTTACCTTCTAAAAAAATTTCCTTGTTACAAGTATAACGGTTGGTGAGTGAATGGCAGTAAAAATATTAAAACAGGTATTATGCAGTAAGAAATGTTCATAAATGTAAATGAATGTAGTACGTATTCTATAGACAGATAAACTGTGCTATCTCTTCATTTGTCTCGTAACTAAAACTTCTAGCTTTTGAGTGTTACAGTACATCACTTTTAGTTGCATGTTATTTATTATATCTAGAATTTCTGCTGCGGCATACCGATTCATTTCTTCATTGGTTTGTTCCTGGACAACAGTATGTAAGTCATTGACATTAGAGTAGAAAGGTATTACTAAGTAAAATGCGTTTTTTTCTTTATGGGTTTGTTTGGAAGCATAAAATCTGTCAAGTAAATTAGGATTATTATGCTCTAAATTAATTTTTAGGTATGGACTTCTTGATTTAAGCAGATCTATTCTTTCCTTTTCTAAGAGTCTTTGTCTACATACATCAAGGTATTTTTGTGGATATCCTCTCTTTAAGAAATTATCCAACATATTCGTTAACTCATTGATAAAAAGAGAATGATCACTACATATTCTTTTTACACGAATACCTTGACTGTATGGTAAAGCCTTTAACAAACGTTTTGGGCGATTCGAGTGATATGAAAGATATAGATTTCTCGAAACTGGCTTTTTGTATAAACTGGTTGATATCTGATTACATTGTAGTTTTATTTGTACATCTAAAACGTTTATTTGTTCCTCATGACAAGCGACTGTAAATGTCAAATATTCGTGTTGAAATGTCTGCTTTATCCAATCATTTATGTCCATAATGTTTGTAATATCCACTATTAAAAAACCGTCATCAACAAAACGAACATGAAATATGATTTCTTCTTCTATGAACATATCTTGCAGTTCGTAGACGGCTGTAATGTTCGCTATTGAGACTGATGCGCAGTTGCCCATCTGAATACCTTTCTTTTGAATGAAATATGAATTACCATATTTAAGGTATGAATAATCCAAACAAAAATTTAGAAGTTGCTCCAGTTGGTGATTTTGCAACTTACTCTCTGTGTATACCTTTTCTATAAAATTGTTGTATGCTTGTATACAATATTTCTTACATTGACTAATTTTCAAATTTGTGTACATACTATCTATATCATAGGTAAGTAAAACATATTTACGTTCAGTTTTCAAAGTTATTGTACTCAAAAGAATGAGAAAATGACTGGTGTCTAAAAGTACAGTTGGTAGTATGCACATTATTGGTTTGAGTAAAAAATCTACGTAAGAGCTAATATTTCTATTAGCTGTATTGCATGCGCTACTAATAGGTCGACCAGGAGGAAATGTATCGAATGTTTTATTAATTTTTGGTAGAATATAGAAAGACGCTAGTTTATGATTGTAAATTATAATATCTTTAAGCATCATGTCATGGGAAATGCGTAATTACAAGGATTTTACTTTATCTACAAAATTTTCCATTGTCATGTCATATTGACTCTTGCATGAAGGAATATATATTGTCTCATCATGTAATTGTCTCATAATTTCATTATTATACAAATCCTACCCCATAATGCAAACACCTGCATTTTTATCAGCATTCTTTACAATTAGATTTTTTGTTTTTAAAAAAATTTACACTTTTCAATAATTTCTAACGGTGGAAATACGGATTTCGTATATTTACTCAAAACCTTATTAAATATGTTTGTAATAAAATCAGGATTAGGAAAAAGAACATCATAAAGCTGAGGTAATTTAGAGGACTTAAAAGATCTCTTTTTACATTTGTGTAGGAATTATTCCGTTTCACCATATTCATTATTATCTTTACCTTGTAATTTAAAGTGGACGTTCCATGCTAATCGTCTAATGTTATCTTTCATTCGAAACTTTAAAGAATTGATATTAGGCTTACTTGATGGTCTGAAATTTGGTCCTAATGCCATTATAAATTTTACATAATATGGAATAATAGCAACATGTGACAAATTATGAACAATTTGATTCGAAGAAATTATTTTATGAATATTATATGCGATTTTCTTTTGTGATCTTGTAAGTTTAACTTCTAAAAGCTTACTCATGTTAACAAATCTTCTTACTCGCTTTTTCTTAAAGGTAGCAGCCTTGTTTTCTCAAGTAAATGTATGGATTATATTTTTATTCGAAATGTTGTGTTCTGGATGTTGTGATGCTGTAGATTTGTCGTCGTGTCTGCTTCTGTTTCCGGATTGATTGAAGAAAGAAGGACCCGCTTGGATATGTTGTCGATTATGTTGTTGGTATTGTGTTCGTCTTTTACGACGTTTCATTTTCCGTCCTGGTTGGAAGTGTGGTGCACCGTTTGTGGGATGAGCAGGTGTTTGTTGAAATGAATGGTTAACTAGCCGTGTTGGATTTTGCCTAGATACTGGTTGGAAGGTTTTATCTTTTTCAACCATTGCTGTAGATTTTTTCATGAATTCCTCATGTTCTTTGGCAATGGTCATGCCATCCATTGGAACTTGGTCATTGTCTATCCGTTTCAAAATATGTTCACTATATACTGAAATGATTTAGACTGGAGGCTCACCGTTTTCTTTTCTCCATTTTGGAATGGAGTTAGTTGATTTAGATTCATAAGTTGTCCAGTCAATAATTTTGGGTCCGTAAACATTCGGGAATTCCATAAGTGCAGTTTGATAAGCTGTGGCAAGTATGTACTCTAAATACTTTTGTGATTCCTCCTTATCTTCGATTTTCAGGGTGCGTGAAATAAACTGCATGGTCCAGTCAATGTTTCTCAGAATCAGATTCTGTAAAACAAAAGCGGTCCCTCCAATACTTGTATTTTGTATTTGACGAACGTATTTGTGTTTGGATTCGTTTATATTTTCTCTTCAATGGAAAGTCACTGAATCCAGGAATCCAGAAATTGGTTTTGGGATTAAAAAAAAGTTTGTCCTCTTTAACTGCATTTTTCATGTTGTTGCTGAAGTATTTGGTCTGGAAATATTTTATGAAATTATTGACCAGTTTTTTCAAAAGGTCCTTGGAAACGGTTACACTAACGTCATGTTTCAGCCACGACTCAATAACTTCTAAAGGTGGTAAGATTGGGAGCACTTTGTGCTCTAGAAACATGTCCACAAAACACTTCACCAGAACATCCGATAGGTAATAGTCAAGATATTCATAGATCACTTGAGAACGGTTTTTGTCTAGTAGTTTCATTTGTTCTTTCTTTTCTTCAATGAACATAATAGGGATGCTAACTCTTCCTTTCTTGGGAGTGTTTTGTGTTGAGCTATTATTGCTGCTAATCGGGTGGGAGCGTTTCCTTCCTATCTTTTCTTCCTCTCCATCATCATCATCAAACGGTTGGCTGTCTTGAAGTAATTCTTCACTCTCTTGATTGAATTGATTTGAAATAATAAGTTTTACAATTAATTACGAGTATCAGCTTCGTCCGTAAATGTGACAGTAGAATATAAAACCACCAAACTTGTGTTGTAATTGATTGGTATTTGTACTAAATCCGACTTCAATATTCCTTTCCGAAAATCATTTAACCTGTAAATCCGCTTCAGATTGCAAAACGGAATTGCTCAAGTGTCGTCTTCACAATGTCACTCATCACGGTAGTTTTGAATATTATTCGAAACGTTCAAAAGTTCGTTGCGCTGCCGTACTACGCGCACAGGTCACAAGAAATATTAATGGATAATCCATTTTGAAATAGACGGTCACACCGGCGGTACAGAATTTTCTCCGAATTCGCCTTTGAAGTTGTCTGCCAGCATTTTGTACACGACATTTGTCACGTATGGATACACACATTTAATGTCAATTGTAATTCTGTCTGTGTTGATACTGGATCGTCTTATAGCCTACTCTAACCAACTGCATTCCGGAACGTCAAGGAGAACATTAGAAGGCCATTTGGGTGACTGTAATTCATTCTGTGAATTTCGCAAATGCTACCACCGTTTTGTGATACTACGAATGTTGATCGGATACGGGGCAGAATGCGCTGAATTATTCTTGACAAATCTAATACTTGTCGGTGTTTTTGCTGGAACTGGTTCAACCTACACTTTTCTAACAATGTACAATGATTTACCATTCATTTTGTATTTGGTAATGCTAGCCATTACATGTATAAGTTTTACAAACGCAACAGTTCTTACGTATCTTGCAGGCATTCCGCGTAAAAACTGTATCCATTTTCACACATACTGGAGCAGATATGCAGTAAGTGCACAGGCAAAGAGGCTACTGAGAGCTGTCCCTGCAGCCAGGATTCGTCTTGGACCATACGGATTGGTAACGGCTCAACTGGGCATATCCATTTGTAACGATATTGTCAATAATACAGTGTCACTAGTTTTATTAAAACCGTTCTGAGTAGTGGTTGGATTCTGAATAATTGCATTCTGCATTGCAATGCCGTTTGTTCTTTTGCTTACTCGTTTGATGTTATTAATCACTCAAGGTGTTGTGTATAATATATTTTGGTTTAAAATATGAATGCCGAATAACTGCTTTATTATATAAATCCGTAGATATCTCAAGAATGAATGCGACATAATTTGTGAGACTATCACATTAGCTATGCTGCAAACAAACAATTGCTTGTAATTCCTGTCATATGATTTCGTGCAATTATTTATAATGCTTAATCATTTTACCGTTTATGAAAAATTCGTCAACTTTATTTGTTGTCAGAGCTTTTGTACATAAATATTAGTAACATGTCAATAACATTTATTTGGTTTACCAGCTGATTAGCTCTTTTGTAGATTATACAAATTTGATTGTTACTCTTACGATTAGTTATGTACGCAACGAAAACAACGTTCGAAAACCTGGTTTTAAATATATGCTTAAAATGATGCTTTAATGTTTGAATATGGACACATGCAATTCATTTCATCCGCACGAGCTCCAACGCTCCTTTTATAACCAATGTCTTCCACTTCTACATTATGTCGGACAAAGCTACAACGTTTTTATCAGCCAAATAACTAAACCAAATGAACAGTCATTTTAATCATACTACTTACATTTAGTGGAACCGCTGTTTTACCATCATTTTTACACGACCCGATTACCGAATATTTAAATGCCAACAGTAGTTTCTACACTATCACTTTTCCCATCAATGTAGGCAGATGTTCCACACTCATGAATGTTAGACGGTGGGTTAGAAATGTGGAAACTTAAAGACTAGTGGAATTAAAATTCCTTTACACATGATTGAAACATTTGCTTTAATGGATAAATATTTACAATTTTTTTTCAATGAAGACCCGAAGGAATAAAATTTTATGCACCGAAGCAGAAAGCTATTTACAACAACGAGATATAAGCAAAATTAGAATGCATGAAGAAATATCTTGTTGGGAAAACTGTTTACTAGATGAAAAAAATTACACCTTTAATTTTAATACGTAACCGTTACCACGTCAAATTTTATTTTGTGCTCCTGACTGTCGGTAAAACAAGGAAATACGAATTCACGTTTCCTCTTGATTTATTCTAAGATAATCTCAATTTCATATAAATTGATTCAATAGCGATATTGCCTACCTCATCATCATCATCTTATCATCATCATTGCTGCTGCCTTCCCATTCATCTCACATACACACATACATTCACACACACACACACACACATACTCTTGTACTAATAGAATACTTATAATAATAATAATGTACGAATGTATCATGTATATCGTGTAACACGCACACTGAGGAATCAGTGTGCGCTTGACTGTTGATCCTTTAGTATCTCTGCGATAATAAATTCGGTCTCTCTTTCCTCATTGATCTTGCCGTTGCCATATCATATTCATTGACTTATATGATTCATCTCAAATCACCATTGAATCAAAATATTTGGTTTCATTTGGTTTTGGCATGCGTTTCAAATAACTATTTAGTGTGTACATAGATGCGCCAAACACTCCACGGAGTACTTGCTTATAGTCCATTTCGAAAATATCAGCCGTGCCCTAAAATATTGTTATGCAATATGAAATTATGTCTGGAATTAAGATCAAGGTTGAAACAAAAAAGGTCATATCGTTATGTAGCGTAATAAGATCTAGTCGGCAGACACATAAACTTTATTGATGAATATTTAGTGACGATTGCATTTGCGATACGTTGTCCACATTTTGCCAAAGGTAGGTTGCAAATTGCAAAAATTGACTAATTTGGATTGAGAAACACCTAATTGTAAGGATGTTAGTACTTTGCTAATGATTAGCTAGTCCTACAGTTACTCATAAACCCATAACAAGAATATGTATGGGAGACCTCAACTCTACTGAGCATCATTTTTTGGCTGTCGCACCCTTTTTTGACTTTGGTGGCAAATCTTCCCGAAACTAGTATATGTGGGTAGGGTCTATCGAAAAACTACCACATGCACAGTTTCACTGACCTACTTGGAGAACACCCCTGGTGGGAGGCCAAAATCAAAATACCACCGATCGAAATATTTGAATAGAACTCCTGCACACATGGCTTGGAGTAAATTTTTGAAACTTGGCACGTACAATGGTGAGGGCTAGTAGTATCAGAAATACTCTGTTATGGGACATTTGATCAACAGTGGTGGTTGCTGACACGCATTTTGCTAATTTTCGAACTTATCTCGTCACACTATTGGATACACGTGAAGTTGATTTTTCATATTTTCAAAAAAGTAGCGGATGTACCAAGTAGATCTTGAGGAGCTCTATCCATTGCAAAAGACCTCGTTCAAAAATATTCATTCGTTTACGGGATATTTAGCAATATATATTCTGAAGATCTTATGTCAGACGTTCTTTCGTTATTAAAACCCCAATATTTACATCAGTATCTTATACTACATCAGGATCAATATCAAATTTTGACGAACATAAGTCGGGCTGTCGGCTAAAATGAAAATTATTTGATTCAGCAGACATCAATGCAACTGGGGGTCACTCCCGCTAAAAGTTGGATTCCTGCCTAAATCGTCCCCAAAAGTTTCCGACGCCCACAACTTTCGTTAAAAGCAGAAATTAAAAAATCTGAGGGAGTACTATTTGCGCTATTTCAACAGCTATCCATTGCACTTTAAATCATGTAAATACTTCAATAGCTTTAAAAGTTAGATTGATTTGAAGGAACACACTTAGCTGTAAAGTGACGTTTTCAGAGATAGGTCCTAAAATCCTGACCCCGTGAAAATTCGTCGTCTGGTGCATTTCTAATGAGTACAACTTTAATAAATTCTAAATTCGAAATGTTCACCGCTTGGGTCACCTAGGTGGCTGGGAGCGGGTGAAAATGATTTAAGCTTTGGCGTCACCGAAAGTAATTCCCTTCTTTTAAAATTAGTATAACTTTTAAGGGCATAGATATATCAACATGATTTAAAGTGCAATGGATAGCTGTTGAAATAGCGCAAATAGAACTCCCTCAGATTTTTTAATTTCCGCTTTTAACGAAAGTTGTGGGCGTCGGAAACTTTTGGGGACGATTTAGGCAGGAATCCAACTTTTAGCGGGAGTGACCCCAGTTGCATTGATGTCTGCTGAATCAAATAATTTTCATTTTAACCGACAGCCCGACTTATGTTCTTCAAAATTTGATATTGATCCTGATGTAGTATAAGATACTGATGTAAATATTGGGGTTTTAATAACGAAAGAACGTCTGACATAAGATCTTCAGAATATATATTGCTAAATATCCCGTAAACGAATGAATATTTTTGAACGCGGTCTTTTGCAATGGATAGAGCTCCTCAAGATCTACTTGGTACATCCGCTACTTTTTTGAAAATATGAAAAATCAACTTCACGTGTATCCAATAGTGTGACGAGATAAGTTCGAAAATTAACAAAATGTGTGTCAGCATCCACCACTGTTGATCAAATGTCCCATAACAGAGTATTTCTGATACTACTAGCCCTCACCATTGTACGTGCCAAGTTTCAAAAATTTACTCCAAGCCATGTGTGCAGGAGTTCTATTCAAATATTTCGACCGGTGGTATTTTGATTTTGGCCTCCCACCAGGGGTGTTCTCCAAGTAGGTCAGTGAAACTGTGCATGTGGTAGTTTTTCGATAGACCCTACCCACATATACTAGTTTCGGGAAGATTTGCCACCAAAGTCAAAAAAGGGTGCGACAGCCAAAAAATGATGCTCACTCTACAAAATTGTTTCCTGTATTTATCTGGTTGCAACAGAAATTAAATTAGGTGGTGCGAATTGAATGACCTATTGTTAAAGATAATCTCCTATTTAATAAGTGTCCACTTTATTTGCATGACTATTTCCGTTGCTCATCATAATAATTCTGCATAGTTGAAACGCCTTGGCAAAGGCCTTTCGGAACTACAGTGATAGGGATACCAAATAATTCTAAAACATTTTTGATGCAGTTATTTGATTTCCTTACAAAATGAAAGCTCCTTAAAATAGTATTTTGCTGAATATAACAAATGCGGTGGAACTAGTTAATAAGCTGGCTTCGACTTTTGCAAGTTTATTTATATTTAAGATTTTCACAAAAAATGAATTTTTCTAGCAAAGGACTGACATGGTGTTTTATTCAGTAACACACCAAACGAGACTTTAGAGTAGCAATTTAATTATTAATTAACCAGGGTTACTTCGCCCAATTCCTGACGCGCATCAGAATATTCAGTTTTTATTTGCGAACAGTACATTTACTCAAATCTATCCCCATAATCTCTAGCGACAATTGTTTGTTTTTCTTTTTTAGTATCTGCATCGGATGATTGAAGTATGTGATTGCTATATTTTAATTAAGATGTTTGTTGGCATTCCAGGGCAGCCTAAGCATTCACAATTTTGTTCGTATTATCAAAAATGATGATCTGTGAGTACCTAAATCTACGGTTTTCATGTGAACACGTGTCTGTGCTTGTAAATTAACGTTATTTTAATGACTTTCCTTTTGGTCTTTGGGTACTACGGTGTACAAGCTAATTGGTACAAACATAAAAACACCTAACTTTTCAGTGGCATTTTATAGATGAACGCCAGAAGTTGGATTTACCCCTACCTTCAAAGTTTTACACAGAGAAGGTACAGCGCGGATGTTTTTCATTTGGTTTTACCAATGCAGCAAGTGAGCAGGGCTTGTATAGAAAGGTGTGTATCAAAAAGCCACAAGTCCAAAAAGCCACAACTCGAAAAATCAAGGAAATTTTTATTAAAAAGGACTCATTGGAGTTAGGTTAGGTTAATTTAGGTGAGGTTAGGTTGGTTTTCAAAAGGAAAGAAAAGTGTACAGTTAATCGTAATTTTGATTGTGGCTTATTGGATTGTGGCTTTTTGTACTTGTGGCTTTTTGATAGCAATCGTATAGAAAAACACATGAATTGTAATTATATAATTAAAAATGGTGTTTTTGCTGTTTCAAATTAAATCCCAATAGTTTAATGACTTGCAGAGAAGCGGCAGTGCTTAGGTCAATAATCTGACCAATGAAATATGTATTGTATCTAATCAGAAATGTCGACCGGATAGTGTGCGGCTCCATATGAGATCAATATTAGAGCTCTATCTGTAATATCAATAAGCAAATGAATTCAAGTTTCTTTTTGATTTATTCCTATATATATCAGTTTTAGTACATTCATTTGCACTAGCAAGCCCATCAAATAAATAATGTTCAAATACGGATAATCACCAATAATGAATAATTGCTTATGCTCCATTCAGAAGACACCATACGTGAACTATAATGTTGTTATATGCTGTGGACCATACCGTTGTTATATGTTGTAAATGGATATATATATATATATATATATATATATATGATTTTATTTTATTTTATATAATAATACCGTATGTTAATTCAACAAGTATGTCATATTTGTCAAACGTATGTTAAAAATTACAAATTGACTTATATGAATGATGATAGGCTAACCATTACCGATTCAAGCTGACATAATTAAATACTAACTCTAAAGCACATACACCAAAGTTGGGAAAGCTTTATCTGCGCTCATTAAATATTTCAAAGGTTCGTATTTTCACATTCTGACACATAATTGTATCCAGTATTTATCTGGTTGCAATAGATATTAAAGGAGTTAGTGGTAACTAACGGATATATTAATTAAAAGAGGTCCCTTTTAAATAAATGTATACCTTATTTACATGACCACAGTTGTGCTGTTTTCCATAATCATGTTGCATAATTGAAACGTCTTGTCAAAGTACGTCCAAAATAAGTATGAATAGCGAAAACTTATTCAAAACCTTTTTAGTTGTGATTATTTGTATTCCTTGCAACATAGCACCTCAGAACAGCATATTGTTGAATATAATACTTCAATAAAACAGTTAGCAGAGAAAATTAAAGATCCTTGTTTGTTGCTGCCCGAAGGCCCAGTATTGTACTATTTAATTAAAGTGGATATTTGTTACTTTCATGCCGAAAAATCAAAATGAACGATGACTAACTTGTGTATCGTTACCAATGGCATTGGAAAAAGTCAGCAATGGGCTAAGAGGCCTTCTTTTGGAACACTGTGTATTTTGTTGAAATATTATCCGTTTTACGAGACCATTGATAATCACTGTAACGCTTGAAAACTTTAGAGCATGTAAATTTCTGAATAAATTTACTATCAGTAAGATTATGCGACAAAGAATCTGAACTGATAAATATACTCCGAAATGCAAATTTCTAACCAACCGACTGTGGATCTTTACATTTCTAACCTTCTAATTCTAACGCAAATTTATATTACTCCGTCAACACAGAAAACTTCAAAATCTACAGGAACGAAATCTGTGTTTTATTATATATCCATGAGTTCATCCTTGCAACTGGTAGCGTATAACGTATAATTCCATCAAATTCTTCTCGCCCGACCTCAATCACTAATAGATCTAATTATTGCTTTTTCAGGTAACTTTTTTTCGTTATAGGACGACTTTACTTTAATATAGTTAATTGTGTAGACGTTTACAATGAAGCGAAACAAAATTTGTTTGAAAACGAAATATGTTTTGATAGTGTTTAGTGTTTACATTTGGAAGGTGTTTACGACTGCGAAGATTCTATTGGTGACAAGTGAAATTGTTTTTCAGGACCGAGAGGATAATAAAAAATGGTTTTGCAAATGAAACAAAATGAATTGATTTGATGAAACTAGACCAATGATGCGAAATCACCATTATAAAAATGACAATTTTAATTTACTTATTCAATAACCTATAGTGTATCATGTTGCAGTTGACATAATAATACGTCCAGTTTACAGGCGGCGGTTTTGCTCAACTAATTAATACAAGTGAATTTGATGCATTCCAGTTATTGAATTTATTAATTGCGCACTTCGTGTATGACGGATTTGGTAAATCTGATAGTTGGTTTACATGAAAATTTAAATGCGCTATAAAAGTACATGTAAAACGTCGAATAAGTATTTGCGCGCGTACAGGACGAGTATTATTAAACAAGATATATTAGGTTCATCGTTGAGTGGGTGCTATTGCATTTTGAAATCTTTCAGCAGTCGTCCATGTCAGCCGATGTGAAAGATTAAATTTTGCCGTTTACCTAATTAGATTGATAGATTTTGTAATCAGCAATCAACGGTCGAAAACTAATTTGACATTGATATTTAGGATCAATTACCAAAGGATAAATTACGAAAGGGTTATCTTAAGTTGGAAGAAGAAAATGAAAACAAATAACCACTTATACAAATTGGCGAAGTTACGATCGAACATCGAACCCATTTATAAGTAAAATAAAAACTTCATACCCGTTGTAAATCACGATATTTTAAGGTCGGGGTAAAACTGGTAACGCCATCTAACGGGATAAATTATAACCAGGCTGGAAATAAAATAATGCTTCGTTATAAAAGTGAGTACATCATACATTGATTATTAAAGGCTTCACATAGGTATTAGTTAATAAATGTTTACCTTGGTAAAACACCGCGACGAAGTTGGCACTGCCATACATGTATAACGAAACAGGTGATTTTCCCCTATCCGGAGGGCGATGGTTGAAGTAAATTGTTGATAACATTTCTCTAATATTAATGAGTGTATTGTAAATTCATATTGAACAGGATGTGGCATATTTGGTTTGTTATAACTTTGATATGAAGTTAATAAAAACAGGAAGGATATGCAGACTCTCAACAAAGATATTGGCAGTCAACTGCTATGCCTGTTAGTATACATCCGTTTTTTAAATGAATAAAAATAGAAATGAAAAACATCTATTATGAATCTTGTTGTTTGAGTATTTGTAAACTACAAAATGATTTGAAGGCATCCATGTGTAAATAGAATGGGTTGGTTAGTTTAAGTCAAACGCCAGGAGAGTATACCGTGTGTGCTGAAGATTTTATTATAAAGCAAGATCTTTCCGACATGACTAGATTGTCGCAAATATAAGAAGTATTAGATTTCACAGTTCATGACAATAAGTCTTTGTGCGTTGATGTCTGAGTTTTGGCATTAACATCATCAAAATTGTCATCATTTGTATCGAAAGTCAAAAGTTACTGCTATTTAGGATCGATGGTCAAAGAATAAATTTCGGATGCTTTATTTCAGTAAGGAAACAGTATCCTTGAATAAATAGTCATATGGCTTTTTTATGTAATAAAGCCATGTAGCATTTTAAAGTAAGGCTGAAAACCGTTGAAACGTTATTCGTCTAGATATATGTACGCATGAATACTTGCGTACAGACGGATGGACTCCTGAAGACTTGGAGGAATGTTTACAGTTGAAATACCACATCGAAGACTTCACGCCATTCGGGTGTGTGTTGGACTATTTTCCAGTTTTCATTAGGAAGATTGGAATTTCGGTCGAGAAGTTTTTTACAAAAAAGATAACTTCAAGAAAATAATTCAGGTTAATTGTTAGTGTGCGCGGGTGCGCCGAACCTATGTGTATTTATACTTACAAGATATTGAGCAAATTATTCTGAACTTGATAGGAGAAGGTGAATGGGACTTCAAATATTTAAATTTAAATTATGTCAATTTAAAGCATAAATACACATACATGCAATTCATCTAGTCTGTCCTGTCCAAACTACATCGCACCTGTTGCATAATTAGGTCTTCCACTGGTCAATATTTGTACATAATGTCGCACAAGTATATCATTTGTATATCAGCCGGTTACCAAAACCTAATGAACTATCATTCTACTACTTACATTTAGTGGAATTGATGATTTATAGCAAAATTCTATTTCGGATTTATTAGAAATGTCCACTACTTATATTATAAATGATTTGACGGAAGTGCATAAAAGTTCCATGTTCAACGTGACAAGTTTTCAGTATGTATTCTGTCAACCGCAACATTTGAAGGAGATGAATGCACCAGAGTGTTAATAGACTTCTGATCTCGATGACCGTATGTCAATGAAATTGTAATGTAATCCAAATTGAAAATGAAAAATAACTATTATGAATCCCATTGTGTGAGCATTTGAAACTACAAAATTATTTGAAAACATTGATGTGTTAATACAAAGGGTTTTCAGTATCGGTAGAACGCCAGCAAAATATACCGAATGTGGTGAAGATATTTTTATAAGCAAGATGCTTCAGACATACGACTGCCGGAGCGTCGCAAACATAATAAGTATGAGATTTCACGGTTCATGACAAGAAGTGTTTGTACGTTGGGGTTATTCAACGAGATCTTTATACGTCTGAATACGTGCAGTGAGTGTAGATGAGTCACTTCATTCCTGCCTACTGGGAGTTTCATTTATTCTGAAGCTATGTATTGTCGCATGGACTCCGAAAAACAAACAGCAGTGTTAATTGTCGAAATCACACATCAAAGAATTTCACGCCATTCGGGTATGTTTTGGACTACTTTCGAGTTTTTAGGAGGCCGATTCACTGGTGGCAAATCAGTCATAAGAGGTAGTTGTGTTAGCAGAACAGTACGGCCTTGTAATCTACGTAATGCATAAGCCGCAGACCATAATACCTAGCCGCCTATCCTGCGCATGTTAAAGGTCTGCAGACCCTATTGTCGGTTTTCCATCATTTGGCAGATTGCATCTGTGGTCGAGAAAGCTCCAGAATTAATTTAAAAAACATTGCTTCTAGAAAACCACCCTGCTTAATAACAAGTGTTGGCGGGTGAACAGAACATATGTTTTCTATATCTACCTGATAGTGAGCAAAGTATTCCGACTGGAAAGGAAAAGGTGGATGTTGCTATATTTTGTAAACTAAAAATTAAATAAATTAAAACCAAATTAAATCGCACTTATTTAAAGATCAAAATATAAATTTTTGTTCTTCAAATTAGAATGATATTTATCAAATGATTGACCGAAAACTCCACCAAACAGCGTTATGATGACCTCAAGCTCGCTTACAGTTAGCGTTTGTTTTTCATACTTCTTATCTTCTTCTGCGCTGCCATAGGGCTGTTCTCATCGATAGTTGACCAAAATATAAAGTTGAATATCTTCAAAAACTCCGCGAATTTACGATTTGAAACCGCATAAGGTTATTCGCTGCGGGCACGACAAACTTTTGTTATCATAACCGAACATCACCCAACTTTATGACAACTAAGTGACGTCAACAATCTTTGTATTCTTTGGCATTCAATGTAAATCTATGATAACACTATGCCATTGCTATTAACTACTCATCGCGTCTTGCAGAATGACATCTATTCCGCAAAACAACGGACGCACAAATCATTTTTTTAAATGTTAATTATGATCAATTATTAATTTGTCTGCATGATGTTTGTCACTAAACACAACTTTGTCAAGTCAATGGTTTTCTTCACTACGACGCCAAAAAGACATTAACTGCGTCAGAAAAGTCGCACAGCAGTGCAGGTCACTTCGTTTCTGGTTTTACGACATCTGTGAAACATGGATTGATTGTTGCGGTTCACCAATGAATTATCCGCTTCAATTCGACACATCAGCAGAAATTATAAATATCAGGGGTCTTTATTGTATAATCTGTATTAATAATTACAGCAGGATACAAACTTTTATCAAGTAACCCTTCTCAGCAGCTATTTGGAATTTAGCAAAGCCACTTCAAAATATTTTGAGAATAAAGACCATTTTATATTTGATTATCGCATCGGCAAGGAAGAATAATGTTTGTGGCCTATCTTTTCTTATATAGAAGTCCAAGAAGAAACTAGATTCACAAAAGTAGCCTCATCTAATTCCCTAAAGAGCAAGCACCTTTATAGTAAGATCAGAAATCTTTTTTGCATAATATTCATAATCGTTATATACTCTACTATGCTTGAAGGATCCAAGGTTCGATTTAGTATTTGAGTGAGATGTAATGTTTTCCAATTGTTTTCTAAGTCTGACAGACTTAGAAAACAGATCAACAGATTGTTGGTTTGTTTACTGGTTTACTGCAACGTTAGCTGTTGCTTTTCTAAGAGTTTGTGACGTATAAAAAATATAGATAGTTGGTCGATTAATTTCTTCGATAAATTGTTTCAAAGTAATTATTATTGCGGATGATAATTCCCCGAAATTCATTTACATTAATTAACAATGGCAATGAAAAGATGTGAAACGCTCCAAATTTAGATGAAACAACAACTACTGCCATTCTGGAAAACTTTGTCTGAGTTTTTTGGCTGATTATGAATTCGTGATGTTGTATTTTATATTGTGTTTACAATTGCAATATAAAAATTCCTAGCTATACAATTCCCCACAATCTTACTCAACTTTTGTCTTTGATTTAAGTAATTTATAATTGGCCACAGTTAATTTATTGAACACCTTATTCACATGTTAATATGTATTATGAGCGAAACTGGATTCATCGAGATTATGCATTACGATTATGTGTATAAGTTCGTTGGTTTTAAAGCGCCTTTCGTCATACGAACAAGTTTACATGTTCTTCCATTTTTCTAATTACAGATATTTACTATTTCATACATATATACATAATATGGATTCTAATCCAAAAATCTGTCATTTACACAAGTTCGTTGAACTTTCATAAGGTGATCATAACGTATCTTTGAAACGGAAAAAATAATACGGTAAAAGAGTTCAGATTGGGTTCAAACATTTTGGGAATGACAGTCTTATTTACATAACTTTCTAGCAAAATGTCGGACAAAAAAATTGTCTGCCTTAGTTTGATGCCACTATCGTAGTTATTGTGCCAACGGGCAAATCACTCTAATGAAGGTGGAAGTCCCGATATCACGTTAGTATGCATATTATACAAATTTCACGAACTTATATTATGAAGTCGTTTGAATCAGTATGATGGATGACTTCCTGTGATGCTTAGAGGATTGCAGAAATAAAGGCAAGTAGTTTTGAACTAGATTTACCATCATTTAAGGTAACTCCTGTCTCTCGTGCTTGCCGCTGTACTTTTAAAAGACATTATTCCTATAATTGACTACCATGTTGTTATCAAGTAAAGGACTCTAGAATAAATAAATCCGTAAATGTCACAAATTGACAACAATTTATTTTACACACTTGTATATCATTACTCAGTAGCGACGATTGTTTTCCTTTTTGTGTAACTTGCATGGGTGATTGAAATATTTGATTGTGATATCTTAGTTAAGGCGTTGCTATGTCGGAACTCCCGGGATGCGTAAGCTAGTATAATTTTGCATTTTGAAAAATGCTGGTAATAGATTTTCGTGTAATCAATAGTTGGACTAGATAAAGTCAAGGAAGGATAATGAAATGCTGCCTTCAAGTCGTAACAATTTATTCGGAACTGAAAACGGAATATCATAACAGCGAATATTGACGTGGATTCCGGTATGACATTGTTTACTAGGGTGCATGTTTCAGTAAGATGGCAGTGACCTCTAGTTTGCCGAAATATTTATACATAAAGATACATAGATATCAATGGTTCAGGGTGGCATTTACTGGTGTTGAGTTGATTCCGTTTATATAAACAAAGCTTGCAAATTTTGCCAGCTAAGATACACAAAATGCATTCCCAACACGTAATTAGTTAACTATATTTAGTAACTACTACTAACTTTGTACTACAACACAGGGAAATAGTTTTTGCTTTTGACTGTCTCTAATTATGTTGTTAATGAATCAATACGATTTATGTCATAGCAAGCCGTCATGGAATACTTTCTTTCGCTTCCGTTTTTTCGACCAAGTCTAGGTTGCTACGTTGAATGAGTGTAAGATTTGAAAGAAAATTCTAATGAAGTAATGGTGTGTAAACCATTTGGTAATTGTCAAAATGTTGCCTTCATTGTCCAACGTATGCGTACTTCACACAAACTGATGTTGTACAGATACCTGATTGTTGGATTAGGATGGTGCATATGTCGCGTAATAAACTGTCAACTTTTTAATTTGGAGCATTCAGCTGTTTAATTTCCTTTGGCATTTAATTCAGATCAATTTAATTTTTTAATGAATATTTCTTATGTTTAGGCAAATATGAGTAAGGTGTGATTGGAGGGACGCAGAATATTTGCTAATGACCATCTATAAACTATACTGCATGAATGCATCAAAATTAAATCTTACCAATAGATCATCGTAAACTGTACTTGCTGTTTACCTCTGCACAACAAAAACTCCACTGGTACGTATATACAAGTTATGGCACCACATTTTATCATGCCTCTTTTACGCCTAGTTCCTAAAGTAACTAATTAAGTAAGTCCGGTTTGATCAATCTCAACTTTATTTTGAGGGCTACAGTTGTGTTTCTCACTGTAATAATGCTTCCCACTTCAAACTTCTTGGTACAAACCATTAAAATTAATGTGAGTAAATGCATTTTGGGTTTCATTCACAAATTCCTCTGAAAATAAAATGTTTTACAAACAGGTGGACTTAATGGGTTGACCAGTAACATGCCAATAATCATTGCAGTGTAGCAAGTTAATAAATAATTAAACAATATTTCATTTGTGTAAAGAGTTTGCGTGTCAATGAACGTGATTGCTTTCCAATGAAATACGCAAACCGCCACATTGCAGTGTTACGCGAATTATAATTTATTAGCTTTCGTACATATTTGCATATCACGTATATAACGTTTTAGCAGTCGGAACTAAACATCTCTTTGAAAATTTAACAGTGCGATTGGGGAACTTTTGAATTACTTGGGCGATTTGTTAATAAATGTTTGTCACGTGAGTCACTACATTTGTTACTATAATGTCTGTGAGCACCATCTATGCTGATAAATTAGCGTTATTTTAATGGTATTATTCTTTGGGTCTCTGCTTATGTCGCAAAGTTCACTATCATATAATGTATAATTTGCACAGGTAATTCAGTAGTGGGACAATACTTGCCGGGTTTGCTTGTTGTTTTTGTAATTACTGCTCAACCGAGGCGAATCAAGTGGTTCTGTGTGATTTTAGCATGGCTTGGATGGATAATATATTTGGACATTGACATTCTAAATTAAATCCACATTAGTGACGGATGGGCGGAGAAGCCCTGGCTTGACAAATATACGACATATCAGTTTACTCTGCTAATAGTAGTGGGCGTTTAATGGAATGGGACCCATTCAATGGGTAGTGACGTCATCTAGGAGATCAGTCACAAATTGAAAAAAGACAGTACTGTGTCTGTCAAATTCAAACGACTACCACAGGAATTCCGAGCCGTAGAAAATGTAATTAACATTTAGATGTAAATTGAATAGTGTCTTCTCCTGGAAGGTTGGATAACATTGACACTAGTGTACAATTTACAGAGCTAATCATAATTATGCCTGTTGAATTTCAATAAAATTGTATCATATTGCATTGACGTTGAAACGTCTAAATGAAAATTGAATTGGACACTAAATAAGGTTGCCCTCAATATCTTAAAACTAGCCGAAGTTCCAAGGTCAGTTAAAATTTAACTTGATATCGCTTCCGTCTTTAAAGTAAACTCAATGGTAATCTCAAGCATCAAATATTAGATGTGGTGCGCAATGTTTAATTGTAAATGTTTTATAACAACAATAATCCGGCCATTATATGGGTTAAGGGACTCCTCCTACTTGCCTGCTACTTTCTTTTGTTTTCAGTTGAATAAAAATGATATGATATGGCTGAGCCATAATGGCTCACAATTTCACTATCGCTAGGTTCCAAATGCACCAATTTTATTAGAGACAATTTTACTCGGGGTTCAAAAAATCATCACTTGGGATTTTTTTGCAATTATACTGTCTGAAAAGAAAAAAAATATTTTAGGAAATGGGATTATGAATTCATAATACTCGATGAAGTTAAAAAAAATAAACCCAACTGATTTTTTTATCAGCCCATAAAGCAATGATTCCACACCTCACGTAATTATATAAATATGTAACTCTTTTTTTACAAAATGAGTATTTGTTCAGTCGGCACAGTTGCTCTTCCACAGTTTTCAACAGAACAAAGTGAAATTTGGGTATGAAAGTCTTCTTAAGTTCTCCACGAGGTCCGGAGGATAGATTTTTTTAAATTGGGAGAGGTCAAAATCAAGTTCGAAATTCAAAGATAGTCGTCTTCACGCCGTTTCCCCTTTTCTGATATAGTTTTGAGTTGATGAAATGGTGACGATTATTTGTATATAAGCATAGAATTTTATCCACACATCATTGATGTTGGTAGCGTAATGTTGGCGAAATTTTGCAAACACATAAAAACTACATATCTCACAAAGATAATATATTTTGTAACATCGTTATTTTAATTGTTCGTAATTTTTCTAATAAAGGAAGGTATTATTGAAAGTATTTTTGGGGAATTTGGTTGATAAATGTGCCAGTTAAGTCAAGTTTAAATCGGCGTAATGTTTTGTCTAACTTGACTTCCTATTAAGGTTTCACGAAATCAAGTACTTAGCACCTTCACAACAAAAATATATATATTTGACGTTTATGCATGATTCCAGTTAAATTGAAACCAATATACGAAACAACCTGTGACCCAAAAACGGCTATTTTGAGATTGGCAAGCACTAATAAATGTTCAAGGATAATTATCTGACGTTTATTGCCTGGTACATAGAATATTGTAGTAAACTGAATTTCTATCACGGATTTCTCTCTAGATAGTCTGTTACGACAGTTAAAACCAACCTCTGAATTTGTAAAACAAAATGTGAGCGGACAGAACATTATTGACGTTTTATTAATTCGTAGGGATGCTAATTCGATCAGCTGCTAAAGAAATCCTTTTTTGGTACCATTTTTTGTTATTGTGTAATTCCTTGAGACATTCTAAATGAAATAGTCGTACGTTTATTATTTCAAAGCCAACAAAACGCACCATGAGGGCAGGATGAAATATTTAACTGTCACAGGAAGTAAACTATAGATTAATTCATTATGCCCAGGCAGCATCGACAGCTTTCGAATTCGCTTATGCAACTTCTTTACTCTTCAGTTGTAATCAACAGTTAAGCTAATGCTATTTGACAGTTAGTCATAACTTCTTATAATTTGTCACCTAGATACTACATAAATTCGCCCATATGATAATTTTCGGATTTTCTCATATTTCCCAAGGCCAAATGCGAAAAATTTGAAAACTTTAATGTATAGGAAATATCGACCCCCAGCATTCTGAACAACTCATATTAAAACAATGCAAGTTGTATGGACCACGGACCAGATACTAATGTAATGATATCTTAAACGAAAAAAGATATTAACGGCGTCGAACTATACACAAACATATCGTTGTGGTAAATAACTAATAATAAATAAATAACTAATGCACACAAAGTTTCAAAAAACGCTTTATGCAATCATCACTTGGTAATTAACTTGGTATTTATGTATGTGACCAAAAATTCTAGATAAAAATAAATATTTACGCAGCCTTTAAATTTAATAGTAACTGTGTCTCACGGAATAATCATACACTTAAGAACATATATAATTTTCAATGTATAATTATAAGTTATATATTTCATGTTAGGTGTAAATATTTTGTTCGATCGTATAAATTCCAGGGAGGGGCACATTCCCCTGTGCCCCCCATGTGTACGCTGGTGCTTCTCAAACCGACAAGTACTCGTCTACCTGCAATATGGATTTGCATTCAGTATGGCAATACCCAGTAATGTTATGAAGTACAACTGTTCCTGCCTACCCTAATAAAATATTTCAATAAATTACACGAGCGCGGTAGGCAGCATAGTACTAGGGTTAATTTTATTGCTGAGTAGGAAATAAAATAGCGCTGAAATCGTCGTAATGATGGCGTGCATAAATTTAATCTAAATCGTTCAAATTAAATGTTGTTTTTAGTTAGATAAAAGTGCTGCTACTTCCCCGTTACTCCTTCCGCGTATTAGTTCTTCTGCTTCCTATTTTCTATGTCTGCTGCATCAAAAATTCAGGAGCCGAAGTGCACTATATAGTTCCACATACAAGCTGATGGACTGGCAAATTCTAGTATGCTGCTGCTTCAAGATCGTTGGTTGTTTGACAATGGCCGTCCATCTTAATAAACAATACAAAACAACGACCATTCAAGTGTAGAGATATTAAATTAGCAGACTAATTGTAGCTTTTCCGACAAAATGCGCTAGATTGAAATGTCAATATGTTTCCTTACACTGCACTACTCCTGGCCATTCTTCGATATGGGACAGATGCCAGACTATATTTGGAGCAAGTACTGCATCCCTTCAAGCCGTGTTCAATACATTTCATCACAGCTGAACTTTCGGATGAGGTAAGTGTGCATTTTATATTATTATGGCAACCGCAAACAATTTGTAATGTTTTCTAAACTGCCCAACAGGTTTCATCGAAGCAAAGTTACGACCCAATCAGCATTCCTATTGTCCGGTCCAGATATACATACCAAAAAGTACTTAATGGGCGTCACAACACCAGACAAGTGCTCTGCGACCGCACCCACTATACCCTAGACAAGTCAAAATCACGCAACAATTTCACATCTCTAATTGGATTCACGCAGCAGTGCGAACTGGTGTTGTACGTCAATCCCAAAGCCTGCAATGTCTGGAAGAGCTTGAGCGATTTAGGTATTTGGCACGATTCCTTCTTTCCGCTCTCGTACGGGGCATTTAGCTTTTCAGCAGCCCTAATCAAATACAAAGCGTATCAGGTTTCTATGGCAAGACCTGCCAGATTCTTTGTTGTTATGGGCAAAATAGGTTCCTTGAAGGTTCCATTCATGTCAAATATATTATATTCGGTGGATTCTCTTGCAGAAATAAACGTGAGGCATTTCAGGACGGCTGTGTTTCGCACAAAATTGTTTCTTGAAGTAATTTATGATTCCAATGACGACACGTATATTGCATCTGTACACCTTGTGAGGTTGCCATCTTATTTGACAGAGATATTAGGTTATATCAGAAATATGTGTTCTAGCACGGTTTATGTTGCGTTCAGAATACAATGCGAGCAAATTGTGACAGAGTCGGGACATTACGAGATGCAGAGAGTATCCCATGGCCAATATGCAAGTCTAACACTGTTTGCATTGGAGGAGAGCTCAAATTCACTACAGCGGCCGAGTGTTCTCAATATGTTTTGTAGACGCTGTACCAAAGCACAATATTATGACGAATACATGAGTAAGGGATTTCGAGCTCGGCTTCCAAATTTAGAAGCTACGTTAACCCTAATAATGTTTCCAAACTCGACACTTCTTTCAACCGATAACATGGTTAAGAGTATTCTTTTTCCCGCCTCAAATTTTGAGGAGGATGGTGGCGGTTATCAACTAGTTGGTTTAGAAGATCCAGGTCACTATTTCGTAACATGTGCCAATATTGTGGAGATGGATGGTCTATCCTTTTTAGGCTTCGTATCTGCGTATGACGGTTCGACTTGGATTGTTGTGGTAATTTTGTCGCTAGCTAGTATCCATATACTTGGTTTCTACAGATCAGGCCGTGACTCAAAATGGAAATGGACTGACATTGTATTTCGTATATTGCTGGAGCAGGGAATGTCTGAGGCGTCTAAATTGTCGAAACCGATTTTGTTAGTTTGGCTGCTAATGGGGGTCATTCTGAGCAACGGATACAAGGGAGACAATATAACGCAGTTATCTGCACCCATGAAACACCGAAAGCTTGATCGATTCGAGCAACTGGCGTCGATGAATTTTACGTGGTATAGTCCAATTACTGACGTGGACGGAATCAGTAGAGTCAAGGATATATTCCGGTTTATGAGCGAGATGGTAACCGTGACTAAAACCAAAGGTGTATCTTTTGACACACCCTCTCTATTTTCCATTGTACCGACAACATTTGACTACACTTATGGAAATGGAATGACAAACGCCAAGTTGCGTCTGCTCGAGAATATTAGAAAACGAATAGTTCGGCCCAAGACGTTGAACGAGCTGGACTTGTCGTCTAATGTTTCTCAAATTGTTGAAAGAATATCAAAGTGTAAGCGAGATGCTTACGTTGACGGTTATGCCAATGTGTACGGTGCCTATGTAAAGATGCATACATTTGGCATTGCGCCAGCAAAAATTAGCATGAGTAGCAAGTCTTTCTCGCCCACTGCTACATCTTGGTCCTTTGCACGTGTTTCGGGATACACGGCAACAAAATTTATAGTGCGGATGCATTCCATGTATTCCTCTGGTTTAGTGATGGCCTGGCAAAAATGGACAAATAGTGTCGCCATGTGGAATAACACTGTTGAGTTTGAAAGGTATCACAGGAAGGGCGTGGTAAAGAAGCTCTCCTTAGCGGACAATGTCCTTGTAGAATTTTACATGTTCGCTGCCTTCACGATTTGCTCCTGCTCTATTTTCATATTAGAGGCACTCTATAATTTAGTTCGCAACGGCATACCGTGCAGCATATACGGATTCCGAACCACCAAGGTAGCGATATTCGAATGACGAGAAGATTAGGTGTAATTATAGAAACGTTCGTGATTTAATTCTGCTAGAGTCATTTTAATTTTGATCAGACAGATCAGATAGTGTCATTTTTCTGTAGCTGAAAAAATAAAATGCGTATTGGACTACTTAACTTTCACAGGCTAGACTAATTGTAAGTTTGATTTTTGACGACGTACCAAAATAATACGTTGGTGGAAATAGAACAGAAAAAATATATTGCTTCGTTGTTTCTGAGCTAATTTGATGATAAAAACGGACCAGTCAACTTTCACGTCTTTCAAACATGTTTATTAACTGGTAAGATTTATATGGAGTGCAGGTGTTATCAGGGCCGTAACAACCGGGGGGGGGCAGGGGGTATATTGTCCCTCCCTGGAATTTGCCAGCCGAGCAAAAAATTTTACAGACCCTTCGTAAATGAGAAATGTTTCCAAAATTTTCGGAACATTATACTTAGAAATTAAAATCTCCGCTCGCTTCGCTTGCCAGCAAAGACATATATGTATGTTATCATCATGATATCGGGTACTAAGCGAAACGTAGTGGTATTTGTTTACTTTCAAGCTTAAAGTAATTATATATGCGAGGTTGTACTTAAATTCCCTTCAAACAAAGCGCAAAATTCAAAGTTACACTAGTTATAGAATCTTATAGGCGCCCCCGAAAACAAGTTTTCACTTGGATTTCCACTTTGTTTACATCGCGTTGATATTGCAGAATAAATCAAGGAGCTTTTCTTCACATGAAACTCGATAAAGAAGAGCAATATGTTGTGATTTTTGGGTTGTTTTCATGGGGTCACTAGGTTGGAAATACACAATTATGATTAGCAGTGTTTTGTTAATAAGTCATGTTCCATTCTTTAAATCTTCTATATACTTAATACAAATTGGATTTTTTGTTTGTGATTCCTAAAACGATTTATGCGGCCTCGATGTATTTAATGTGTATGCATGTCGTCGCTTGGAAAACTGACAATGTTTAATAACTAACGGAAAGTTTGAGATTTTCCACGGCGAATGTCTCCGAATCGTTAATTAACGTAATAGCCAGTTGCTGGATGTCCTCCGATTACCTCCAAACGCATTGAGTAAGTGAACATTTACTTTCATTCACGGAATATGCATAGAAAATATGTTAGAATCCTGCACGCTGGCATTTCTGGAAATATTCTGCCCGTACCGTAATTGGGTTGCAAACTAGTCCTGAAAGGCTAATTCGATACGCCAAATTTGATAGTGTAATATATGGTAATACTATAACTAGATAATGACTGTTATGTGGTACGGGTTGCTTGAAAATTCGCTGGACTATTAAAGAACTTTAATGCTCATAACTTTTTGACTGAAAAAGACTTGCTATATTTATAAGCAGCTGGAAATATTAATTGAACTTGGAATACTAGTAATATTTTAAATAGTGTTGAAACCCTTTAAACTTAGCAGATCTCTGATCATAAATTTACTCTTTGTCTTAAGGAAACACGTAAATCCGCGCATGTTTACGAAAGTGTGAACCGCTCTACCCATCCAATCAACACATATATACGTACTCTACTGTTTCCGCAACTATCGAGACATTTTTTATTTCAACGATTTGGAAACATAGGCTACGATGGTCAACAAATATGAAATGATTTACATTCGTAGAAGTGGGAGCAGTATCACCGTGATACCAGCAGACAAAATATTGATTATGCAGACACAATAACGATGAAATTATACACATTGAGTTACAATTATATAATGCAATTGTATTTGTCCTCTCCGTGATTCATGCTTGTAATTTCAAAAAAAAATTATTGAAATAACCCTTCGCTAGGCCAGCAATTTAACCTGAACGTTTTGAGTTATTTTAACTGCGGTACGGGATCACTTGGTGCACAATTTCTAAATTTTCTGCTCGCTCCGCTCGCGTGTTTATTATATTGACACTTACTTACTAGGTACACTTTTGAAGTGTAAGTCGACCTGACGAAAATCAAATATTGGATTTAGGGCAACTTTGGGCGTAGAATTCGAATATGAAATCCGTTTGGTACACTCACTTTTGATACAAGACATTATGTCTGTCCGTCTGTACATCAGAATTTGAAGCATGTGTTTTTGAACTAAATTATATCACGTTTTACTACATCGGATGCGCAGAATCCAAAAATGATGACCATTTTTGCCCATAGTGAATACTTTAAAAGTTAGAGCAGCTAACTTTTAAAATACAAAATTTATGCAAAATCGGGTTTATTATTTGAAATCTACGCCTAAAATATGATATTTTCTCATATATACTTTAACCAGACTCGTAACTTTTAGTATCAATTATTTTCCAGCGCTACTTTTGTACATCAGTTTTACAGTAAATAATGTACATATTCGGATTCTCCGCATAAAATTTGGCTACAATCGACACTTTGTTTTACTGAACTCGACTTACACTTCAAAAGTGTACCTAGTTAGTTGTTTATCAGTTATTTTGCAACTTTCAATTTACCCACAACTTCCATTAATATGTAGTTACAAGTTTACTAGATAATGTATATGTCAAATATTGTCGATCTAGAAATAAGTGTTAAGTTATAGTTAGCAGCGATCTGTGTACCCCCCAGAATTTTGACCGTTGTTACGGCTATGGGTGTTATGGATTGATGGAGTAAAATCAAACTACGAAGTGTAAAGTTACTATAAAAGGTGAGCTGATCTTAACAAATTTCAGAGTAAAGTAGCAGGAAGCTACAAAGTGCTCAGGCTATAAACAGAAAGGGTAAATATTGTCAGATCATGGCGATTAATGCATAGCTCAAAAACGATTCTCATAGAATCGCTTCGGGTTTAATGTGAAGATGTAAACATTTATTCGATTCTTAACAGATATATCATAAAACTAATAAATAAGCAATAATTTTATTTTGGAGAAAAGCACTGTTTAAAAGTTAATTGCTATACCTAACTACATTCCATTTAACTATACATAATTCAAGGATTTTTGTTAAAATAGCCTTCTCATAGTTGGCGGAGTTTAGGAATAATTAAGGTGATCCTAAATTAATTAGCAAGATGCGCAAAATTTTGTGTTTCATTTTGTGATGGATTTAATCAAGGGAATCGAATGTGTATTTTAAATCTGCAGAAAGTTTTAGACATTTTGCTTAAATTGTATTTTGTAATATTGAGTATTTATGTATGTAAGTGACTAATTTTGGAATGCAAATTTGTGTGCATCATTGGAACGCCCCATAGGACATTTCGGGAGCAACCATGTATGATGTAATTGGACAGGTACCTAAGAACGGAATGCCTTGGATTGCGTGTGTGTATTCCGGAAATCGTACTGTCGATAGGCAATCTGATTTCGGCCAACCCGATGCTTGATATTTGTAAAGATTATAGTTACTTAATTTTTACAGTAGCAGTCAATTATAAAGTTGGAACACTTGTTTAATAATGCGTGCCATAAAATGTTTCGATAACTATGCTTGCATATTGATGAATAGGATTCATCCATCATGATTCCCAACATTATACTGACTGTAAATTTACTCTACGATTGATGCTTTTATTGGATCTGTGTTTACCAAAAATCTCATCGGCCCATTTTTACAGTTATGACGCAGAAATTTGTCCAGTATTTTCCAGGTTTGCAAAAGAAATTAAATGTGTTAGCACTAACTAAAGGAAATAGTAGAAAGAGTTTTCTTCCAATAATTGACTCCTTACTTTTCATGACCACAGTGGCCTTCCGCCGCCATAAAAATGCTGCATAATCGATACGTCTTTAAAAAGAATGTTCAAAATTAACTTGAGAGCAAGTTTAATTCAAATATTAAAAGCTGCAATTATTTCATTTTTGTAGTTTTGCAAAATAGCACATTATTGAATATAAGATATGCGCTTGAACTAGTGGGTAAACTGGGTTAGACGTTCGCCGTTTTCGACAATGTTGTCTAGATATGATGTATTCTTTAGTGGATGGGTGTGGTGTTTTATTCATTACTACACCAGAAGTGACTTTACTGTACCCATTATATTTATTATTGATGACAAGTAAGTTGTACAACGCTCGATGTTGCATAAAGTAGTCGGTTTTAATTTGTGTCCAATATATGTCGATAGCAAAGTTTATCTATTCTTCGGAAACTTGAAATGTAAAATTATTCTATTCTCCTTTAAGCATCGGGCAGTGTAATACCTTTAATACAAACCATACATTTTCATCACTGATGACTGCGCACAACGCCAACCTAAACTTAACTAACTAAGTCCGTCATCCCCCAATATTGCTGAGTTTGGTCGCCGAGATATAGCATTACATGTCTATGGAGAACCAAAAATAGTTGAGATGATTTTCCTTGTTCTAGAGTTACTTCTACATATCTGATTCTAAACACAATTTGGCATTCTATTTCAATTAGAAAACAATTGATTGAATTGTGCATAGGTATTAAAAATTTCATGCTCTCCTTGACAAGTTTTCCGTGCAAATAAGTCCAAAAATTCCAAAAAAACATATTCAAATACGCCTTTATTTTGATTACAAAATATTCTATTCTAGAATCATCACTGTCATTTGTGGAAAATTGTTGATTTATTGAGACAGGTTACTAAGATCGTGCTGGAAAACGAAATCTGACTGTTCAAAAACTCAATCGTTAGTTTCGCTAAACCGCCGGCCAAATGTGTCCGTAGGTACTTAAAGTATGTTAATTAGATAGATAGTTCGGGTTGTTAAACGATAGGACGAAAGCGAATTGCGCTTGAGATTTCAGTGTTCATTGTAAAAAGTCAAGAAGGCGAGTTTGGTCACTGACTTTATAAAAATGAACAAATCTTTCCATCAGTGAACCGGAACAGCAATGATCACAATTATTTAGGACCAAGGGTCTGACATCATGTCATGCGTTTGTCTATTATGCATTTGGTCCTTAGGCACTCTACAGCTGTCTTAAATGTTCGTCATTCGGAGGAAGCTTCCAACTTTATTTACGGCTCTCCGTTGTGCACGACCTGATAATACATGTTCAGGTTTGAACGCACAAATCTTGATTGTTTTTCGTCGGTTACGTGCCAACAAAAATTAAACTAGATATTTCCAGTTTCATTACGATAATTTCTTCAGATGCTCTCAAATTTCAAGAGTAACCACACTAACCACTGTAAACTAGGTCATTGTAATGATGATGTAGATGATTGATTACAATAAATCAATGCTGCAAGTAGGATACCGCGTCAGTATGAAACTACATAGTCTTTATATTGATTCATGTGGGCTTACCGGAATTTACAAAATCCTGTAAAAAGCAAGTGATGTAATTATTCATGAACTAATGTATTCCTTAGGAAGATGCCACTACTAGGATTACTGTACCATGCGCGTATTACTACGCTACAGGTTTTAAGTCTGCTTGATATTCAGGGGAGATGTTAAAAGTCAGGCAAATGATTTAACGATTACATTTTGCTTCTAATCCATTCGGAATCCTTAAACTCATTGCTTCGAAAAATCGTTTCTTAAACCAATGAACGTTAGAGAATGTCAAATTCAGGCTAAAAACGTTTATTAGTAGTTATTTATTCTTCGGATCAAAGGTTCGTTTCGACAATGTTGCTAGTCAATCATATTAACTAAGAAGTCTGCAATTTGGAACAAATATTACCGCTGATTTTATTACATGAAGATTGTGCTGGAAATTTAAAAAATATAGCATATCGTTTCCTGAGCTAAAAATGTGCCTCCCGGATTACTGGATGTTTTTCCAAGCTTCATTCATCACCTCAATCCAAGCCATTACTTTGTGGATCAGAAAATTCTGATGTGATTTTTTTAATATATCTTATCAGAATTAAATTCATAGCAGAATCAGATAAGAGATTTCAAAATACTATAAGATTTATATAACAAATTTTGGTTCAGATCAGATCTATTCCCATCACGATACAGCTTTTGTAAGAACGGAATAATGTGTCGATTTGAAAGTACGGATTTCTTACATTGATTACCATCGGCTAAACCAATTATTAAGTAAATGTGGTGAATACATAACGTTCCTTAGCAAGACGTCACTCAGGGCCGCAAAACCCGGGGGGATGGGGGGGATATCGTCCCCCCTGGAATTTTGCGCGATGAAAAATTGTTGTATTAGATATTAATAAAAGTGCCGATTTTTCGTAAAAGTTGATTTCAAAATAAAAATTGTCGCTCGCTGCGCTCGCAATTAATTCCTAAGAAGCTTCTTTTATTGCACTTTTGTTTCGTATTTCGTAAATTTCGTAACATTTACACATTCCTGTTCGTAGCAGTGAAGGTTTATGACTACGTATGAAGAATATTATTTGTTATGTTGTCAAATTATCAGAAATATCAGACGTTATGGTGCCGAAAACTAATAATTGTAATTATTGACGACTAAACACTTTTCACAGGTTGTACAAAGATCTCTGGAAGTGACACTTCGGACAAACTGGACCCTAGAATCAGGTAAAGGTCAAGGGGTTGATTTTCCGGATCCTGAAGTCTAACTACACACGACACGACTATGTTTAGTGGCCAATGTGTTCAACAAAACATCTTACTCTGTGTGAACATCGGCATTCAAATAAAAATTGAAACAAGAAACTATTTCAACGAAGTCTTATTTGACGACAAATAATAAATAAGGGTAACTTTGATATTAAATGTTTATTGTCAATTCATGTTATAATTTAGAATAAAAATCTTACGGCAGAATTCGCTGAAATTAAGTACACAGGGGCACCATGATGCATATATTCTGAATCCGCAATAAAAAGTGCGGACCCCTCCCTCATCCGGCGGTGCAACGGTCGAAAATCCAGATCAGGGACAGGAAAATGTCCGAAATTATTATTGTGGATTCAGATAGAGATTAAAAAATTGAGCACATTTTGTAAAAGAGCCACCTGTCAATTCCTCAACCCCTGACTTCAAACATTATAATTTTTAAATGGCCGTGCCGGGGAAAATTGTGAAGAGAAATTGAATGGTTCCTTGGCTTTATGCAAACCTTCGGCGTTAATCGTAAAGGGCGTCCAGAAAAAACACTTTTTTCGAGCCCATCTTGTCTAGGGTTTCTCAATTTTAGGTAACATTTTAGGTCCGGTGACGGACACTCATCCCCTTGGCATTCCAGTATCATTTATGCACGTAGCCTTCCCATGTAAGATTGGTAGCTGTGCAGCAAAAAGCAGCAAGTTACTGACTTCCACGCTATCCTAATAGATACGTATGTGCGCGTACTAACTAATGCATGGCTTGAAATAGTAGAATTTAAATATAGGTATATTGCTCGTAAATGTTTCCGTATGCGGCACAAACATATAGGCTGTGACTTTATCGTAAACATGCTCCCGCCCGTGTAACGGGTACCGCTTGCCGGCCACGCCGGTACTAGTTTAATTAAATAAATAACTTTAACAGGGTTTGAAACATCTGTACATAACGTTCAAGTACAAACAAAATGAAATGATTTGAAGCGTTCAAATAATACAGTTACATTTCTTACGTGTGCTCCACCCATTATTATATACAAACTCTAACACAACAATACTTGCTGTATTTCAACAAAATTATCGAGGCTTGTAAACAAATTGTAAAACTTAAAGTAGAGCATTATATCGAAGTGCTACGGATACATGAATCACGGGTGCAACACTTTTCAAGCGTTGGTCACTCATGTCGTGAGGTACTATCAATATAATGCACCAGTCGACGAAATCCAATGTAATTGTACTAACCCCCTATGATGTTCACGAAACATTTATGTTCTCGATTTGTACCGCGGCAGGTAAGATTTTATTTTTGCATACGGTGCCACTATTTGACAATCCGATACGCGTCGTCAGAATTTTTGGAAGCGGCAGAGGTATGGCATCAGTATTTACGAAATGTTACCAGAAAATCACTGCTATTCAGTATTGACTTCTAATTTCGACGAAAACGTTTTTTTGGCAATCTTTGAGTGACAAACTTTGCGATTGCGTCTACGCTCCCTTGTAGCATCTACTGAATATAGAAACGTAGATATTCCGGCGTCGGAATCAGCATTAAAAAGTGGTGGATTTTCTAACTTTTTTCAAAATTATTAAAAATGAATCAAAGATATTGTAACAAATTATGTGAATGTCAAATAAAATTTGCTTAAAAGAAGTACGGCGTGAAATTTCAAGGTCCATAATTTCACTTTCGGCGTTGAAATGCTCAAAAGCTATCAACTCAGTATTTCCCCAATCTTTTTACTTTGTCAAAAAATATAATGGTATTTGAGACAGCTTTAATGCCTATGTATGTTGTTTATGTTAACTTCAAGATTGACCTAGGGCCAATCATAGACGATGACAATATATTGCAATATATATACAATAACAAATGTCAATTTTCATGTTTTGATTATTTCTTTCAATTTCTAAAATGCGAGCAGGGAAGAACTTGCTTAAATATTTTAATGCTCTTTTCAATGTGGGTTCGTTTCCGTTCCTACCTTCAATACATTTTGGATAAGGATCAAGACCGGAAAGCAGGTTTAAGGTACAGTGGCTAGAAGTATAAATAGTTTTTGCTGTTGGAGAATCTATTATGACGTCACACTGAGCAAAATTTGTTGCTGTGACCCCCCCTGAACATGCCAAAACTCCAAAAGAATCATGTATAAGGGGGTCACAACAACAAATTTTACTCAGTGTGATGTCAAAACAGATTCTCCAACAGCAAAAATTATTACATCTAGCCAATGTATATTTTTCCAAACATCTGGTTATGGCAAAATGTAGAGACAAAACGGTTTACTAGTCAATTCTTAGTGACTTTAAAAAATAAAATTAAAGATAATTCTTAAAGATAAAACTGGTTTATTTCCAGAATATTGTGACAAAACGTATCGAGTTGTCAAGAAGTACAATGTCGTGCTTAAAATTTGAAACTCAAAAATCAGAACTTTAAAATTACTCGCATAATGAATAATATGATTAGCGCCTTTCGAAAACAAATTTGTTAACCCTCCAGCAAGTTAATTGTCAACCAACAATGCTTTTGCAAATTTGATTTTGGTTGCGACGATAATTTAATCCACACCGCAAATTATTTACGGTAGATACGGTACTTGTATAGTCAACCAGCAATGAACGGGCGATAGCTTCAAGTTTCACGAAGGACGACGCATGCATATTTTCTGCGGCGATGTAAGCAAAATCTTTCTCTACTAGGATAGTTCGTGCATGATACCTGCAGCGTCCCTTCCGAATTATGACCCTAAAAGGGCTAGCCAATTTTAGCTCTAATTCATTTGACAACTCGTGTCTGTTCGTAAAATTTTATTGAGTTCAGTCGGAAATTTCCGTCATGATACATGCAAATGCGTCCTTTAGAATTCTGTCCTAAAATTCCAGAAGCAAAATTCCATGATATCGACTGCAAGTCTGCAAGTTCCAGATTAATGGATTTATTACTGGATTGCGGATTTCGTAGTACTATGATTAGAAGGCTCGGCCATGTATAAAAAAATTCATCAGCCCATGGGAATCCAGCTACATCTGTTTTGTATTGTCCTTTACTGCGTACTTAGGCTTCTAGACGGGATCAGGAATCCCATTGGCTGACGAAATTTTGAAACCCATCAGTTGGTATAGGCAGCTAGTGTACTTTCGTACGAGAAATCAATTCTATATCCACTGTTTCCGAAAACCGCACGTACTTTGACATGGCATCTGGCGGAGACTATTCACACTACATGAACGAAACACTTGGGAACGAAGAAGGTATATAAACGTCCGGTAGGTGTCCAGCTTTTTTTGAGCTTTACAGATCCATACAAAATCACACACCCTCATATAAATTAAAACCACGCAGGTACCCGATCTCTACGCAGGTACCCGATCTCTACGCAGGTACCCGATCTCTACGCAGGTACCCGATCTCTACGCAGGTACCCGATCTCTACGCAGGTACCCGATCTCTACGCAGGTACCCGATCTCTACGCAGGTACCCGATCTCTACGCAGGTACCCGATCTCTACGCAGGTACCCGATCTCTACGCAGGTACCCGATCTCTACGCAGGTACCCGATCTCTACGCAGGTACCCGATCTCTACGCAGGTACCCGATCTCTACGCAGGTACCCGATCTCTACGCAGGTACCCGATCTCTACGCAGGTACCCGATCTCTACGCAGGTACCCGATCTCTACGCAGGTACCCGATCTCTACGCAGGTACCCGATCTCTACGCAGGTACCCGATCTCTACGCAGGTACCCGATCTCTACGCAGGTACCCGATCTCTACGCAGGTACCCGATCTCTACGCAGGTACCCGATCTCTACGCAGGTACCCGATCTCTACGCAGGTACCCGATCTCTACGCAGGTACCCGATCTCTACGCAGGTACCCGATCTCTACGCAGGTACCCGATCTCTACGCAGGTACCCGATCTCTACGCAGGTACCCGATCTCTACGCAGGTACCCGATCTCTACGCAGGTACCCGATCTCTACGCAGGTACCCGATCTCTACGCAGGTACCCGATCTCTACGCAGGTACCCGATCTCTACGCAGGTACCCGATCTCTACGCAGGTACCCGATCTCTACGCAGGTACCCGATCTCTACGCAGGTACCCGATCTCTACGCAGGTACCCGATCTCTACGCAGGTACCCGATCTCTACGCAGGTACCCGATCTCTACGCAGGTACCCGATCTCTACGCAGGTACCCGATCTCTACGCAGGTACCCGATCTCTACGCAGGTACCCGATCTCTACGCAGGTACCCGATCTCTACGCAGGTACCCGATCTCTACGCAGGTACCCGATCTCTACGCAGGTACCCGATCTCTACGCAGGTACCCGATCTCTACGCAGGTACCCGATCTCTACGCAGGTACCCGATCTCTACGCAGGTACCCGATCTCTACGCAGGTACCCGATCTCTACGCAGGTACCCGATCTCCACGCAGGTACCCGATCTCTACGCAGGTACCCGATCTCTACGCAGGTACCCGATCTCTACGCAGGTACCCGATCTCTACGCAGGTACCCGATCTCTACGCAGGTACCCGATCTCTACGCAGGTACCCGATCTCTACGCAGGTACCCGATCTCTACGCAGGTACCCGATCTCTACACAGGTACCCGATCTCTACGCAGGTACCCGATCTCTACGCAGGTACCCGATCTCTACGCAGGTACCCGATCTCTACGCAGGTACCCGATCTCTACGCAGGTACCCGATCTCTACGCAGGTACCCGATCTCTACGCAGGTACCCGATCTCTACGCAGGTACCCGATCTCTACGCAGGTACCCGATCTCTACGCAGGTACCCGATCTCTACGCAGGTACCCGATCTCTACGCAGGTACCCGATCTCTACGCAGGTACCCGATCTCTACGCAGGTACCCGATCTCTACGCAGGTACCCGATCTCTACGCAGGTACCCGATCTCTACGCAGGTACCCGATCTCTACGCAGGTACCCGATCTCTACGCAGGTACCCGATCTCTACGCAGGTACCCGATCTCTACGCAGGTACCCGATCTCTACGCAGGTACCCGATCTCTACGCAGGTACCCGATCTCTACGCAGGTACCCGATCTCTACGCAGGTACCCGATCTCTACGCAGGTACCCGATCTCTACGCAGGTACCCGATCTCTACGCAGGTACCCGATCTCTACGCAGGTACCCGATCTCTACGCAGGTACCCGATCTCTACGCAGGTACCCGATCTCTACGCAGGTACCCGATCTCTACGCAGGTACCCGATCTCTACGCAGGTACCCGATCTCTACGCAGGTACCCGATCTCTACGCAGGTACCCGATCTCTACGCAGGTACCCGATCTCTACGCAGGTACCCGATCTCTACGCAGGTACCCGATCTCTACGCAGGTACCCGATCTCTACGCAGGTACCCGATCTCTACGCAGGTACCCGATCTCTACGCAGGTACCCGATGTCTACGCAGGTACCCGATCTCTACGCAGGTACCCGATCTCTACGCAGGTACCCGATCTCTACGCAGGTACCCGATCTCTACGCAGGTACCCGATCTCTACGCAGGTACCCGATCTCTACGCAGGTACCCGATCTCTACGCAGGTACCCGATCTCTACGCAGGTACCCGATCTCTACGCAGGTACCCGATCTCTACGCAGGTACCCGATCTCTACGCAGGTACCCGATCTCTACGCAGGTACCCGATCTCTACGCAGGTACCCGATCTCTACGCAGGTACCCGATCTCTACGCAGGTACCCGATCTCTACGCAGGTACCCGATCTCTACGCAGGTACCCGATCTCTACGCAGGTACCCGATCTCTACGCAGGTACCCGATCTCTACGCAGGTACCCGATCTCTACGCAGGTACCCGATCTCTACGCAGGTACCCGATCTCTACGCAGGTACCCGATCTCTACGCAGGTACCCGATCTCTACGCAGGTACCCGATCTCTACGCAGGTACCCGATCTCTACGCAGGTACCCGATCTCTACGCAGGTACCCGATCTCTACGCAGGTACCCGATCTCTACGCAGGTACCCGATCTCTACGCAGGTACCCGATCTCTACGCAGGTACCCGATCTCTACGCAGGTACCCGATCTCTACGCAGGTACCCGATCTCTACGCAGGTACCCGATCTCTACGCAGGTACCCGATCTCTACGCAGGTACCCGATCTCTACGCAGGTACCCGATCTCTACGCAGGTACCCGATCTCTACGCAGGTACCCGATCTCTACGCAGGTACCCGATCTCTACGCAGGTACCCGATCTCTACGCAGGTACCCGATCTCTACGCAGGTACCCGATCTCTACGCAGGTACCCGATCTCTACGCAGGTACCCGATCTCTACGCAGGTACCCGATCTCTACGCAGGTACCCGATCTCTACGCAGGTACCCGATCTCTACGCAGGTACCCGATCTCTACGCAGGTACCCGATCTCTACGCAGGTACCCGATCTCTACGCAGGTACCCGATCTCTACGCAGGTACCCGATCTCTACGCAGGTACCCGATCTCTACGCAGGTACCCGATCTCTACGCAGGTACCCGATCTCTACGCAGGTACCCGATCTCTACGCAGGTACCCGATCTCTACGCAGGTACCCGATCTCTACGCAGGTACCCGATCTCTACGCAGGTACCCGATCTCTACGCAGGTACCCGATCTCTACGCAGGTACCCGATCTCTACGCAGGTACCCGATCTCTACGCAGGTACCCGATCTCTACGCAGGTACCCGATCTCTACGCAGGTACCCGATCTCTACGCAGGTACCCGATCTCTACGCAGGTACCCGATCTCTACGCAGGTACCCGATCTCTACGCAGGTACCCGATCTCTACGCAGGTACCCGATCTCTACGCAGGTACCCGATCTCTACGCAGGTACCCGATCTCTACGCAGGTACCCGATCTCTACGCAGGTACCCGATCTCTACGCAGGTACCCGATCTCTACGCAGGTACCCGATCTCTACGCAGGTACCCGATCTCTACGCAGGTACCCGATCTCTACGCAGGTACCCGATCTCTACGCAGGTACCCGATCTCTACGCAGGTACCCGATCTCTACGCAGGTACCCGATCTCTACGCAGGTACCCGATCTCTACGCAGGTACCCGATCTCTACGCAGGTACCCGATCTCTACGCAGGTACCCGATCTCTACGCAGGTACCCGATCTCTACGCAGGTACCCGATCTCTACGCAGGTACCCGATCTCTACGCAGGTACCCGATCTCTACGCAGGTACCCGATCTCTACGCAGGTACCCGATCTCTACGCAGGTACCCGATCTCTACGCAGGTACCCGATCTCTACGCAGGTACCCGATCTCTACGCAGGTACCCGATCTCTACGCAGGTACCCGATCTCTACGCAGGTACCCGATCTCTACGCAGGTACCCGATCTCTACGCAGGTACCCGATCTCTACGCAGGTACCCGATCTCTACGCAGGTACCCGATCTCTACGCAGGTACCCGATCTCTACGCAGGTACCCGATCTCTACGCAGGTGCCCCATTCCAGCTCCAGTTTAGCCGCGACGCAATCCGCATGATCTCTAATGCTTTGCTTGCTTTGTGAATTCGTGTTGCAAAACTTTGATGCCGAAATGTAGCGTGTGCATGTGTCCTCAGATATGTCGTACCCTACCCTCGCAACAGCTGTTGAATGCTTATTGTGACAAGTTTGTTAAGCGAATGTGACATGATTTATCTTTCTCTGCATTAAATCGGTTGGTATGAGTTTGTTAATTTATTTGTTCTTTATTTGTGTGGAATTTTTATATTTTGTTAAATTTGAAAAACCTATATTCTTTACACACATGCTTTTGTGATCGTGGCCCTGGAATTTCAGCCCATCTTCAACAAAGATTTTAAAGGTAAATTTAACAATAATTAACTAATGAGGACTAAACTATTTAATCACTCTAACAATGCAGGCCGTCCCGTGTGGATACTTAATCTTATCGTTCATGAAATTATATTTTATGGTGCAGGTGGCGATGGACAACGAGGAGAGAAGAAGACAAAAGGCAGAATATGTGCGAACACGACGGGCAAATAGGACACAGGATCAACGGGATGCCGAAGCAGAAAGGCATCGTAGAAGACGACTACATACTACTCCTGAACAACGGCAGATCGAGCAGGAACGAAATCAACTCAGACGCATAGCTATGACACCGGCGGAGAGAGCTACTCAGGCTGAACGTGTTAGACTGTGGCGTGTTGGGCAGATGGCAACGAATACTGGGTTTAGGATTCAAGAATCGGTCAGACGACGCCGCGTACCACCTCCATCTTTATATGCCGGGAGAAATGCAGATGTACACCCTCTAAGGCATGATGTTGGGTCAAAAAATGTGCCGTGTTCACAGTGCAGCGCCCTCCATTTCAAAGGGGAAAAGACGTGCAGAGGAACGTTTTCGGGTTGCTGCGGGGGTGGATCCATTTCTCTTCCTCAACTCCATGAATACCCAGATCAACTCCGGCAATTACTAACTCTGCCAAGTGATGAAGCACACCATTTCCGGCAAAAAATCAGAAAGTACAACAATGCATTCGCGTTTGTATCTTTTGGCTACAAGCCAGTAAAATTCGCAACAGGAGTTCAGCCTGTCGTGATACACGGCCAAGTATACCATAGGACAGTACAATCTCTACAATCAACTGAGAAACCAACGTATGCTGAACTTTACTTTCTGGATCCTGAGTTTGCCAACACCAAGCGTCTTGAAAACGAGCATAATGCAGATTGTCAGCAACACTATTTTGACTTGATTAGTGGAATACTAACGAACGTAAACCCTTATGCGTCAGCGTACAAAATGATGCGGGACCTCATCCATGAAAACGGTCAGGATCCAACAAGTGTTAGTATGTGGATTACAAAGGACCGCCAGCATGATCCACGAAGATACAATTTACCCGTGGCAAACGAAGTTGCAGCCGTTTTCGTTTCGGAGGACGGGGAGCCACCCTTTGATCGCGACATCGCCGTATATCCTGTTGGGAACATGGCACTGCAACACATCAGCATCATCAGTCCAAATCTCGATCCAATGACATACCCACTGCTATTTCCGAACGGAGACCAGGGGTGGCAACCCGGAATTCGACGAACGGGATCGTCTATTACTGATCAAGGCATTGACCCGGAGGAGGATGGAACCAGAAGTAGGAATGTGTCAATGCTGGAATTTTATTCGTACCGTCTCCAAGAGCGCGCCGCGTTTAATCCTCTGCTCCATGCCGGAAAGCTTACCCAACAGTTTATTATTGATGCATTTATGAAAGTGGAAGGCCAGCGTCTACAGTGGAACCGCTTGAATCAAAAAAAGCTAAGAGTGGATCTGTATATGGGATTAATGGACTACATCAACAATCAAGCTGAACAGCAACATTTGAAAGCTGGGCGTTTGGTTATTCTTCCATCGTCATTCATTGGGGGGAAAAGGGCATTGGAACAAAATTACCAGGATGCTATGGTGACCGTTGCCAAGTTTGGAAAGCCCGATCTATTCATCACCTTTACCTGCAACCCCAATTGGAAAGAAATCTCAGATGCTCTGAAGCATAACGAGTCGCCCACTGATCGCCCTGACATCGAGGCCGCAGTATTTTCTTTAAAGTTGAAAGAGTTCATGAATGATATGGTGTGCAGCCAGGGAGGAATTCTGGGAAAGGTCAAGGCGTACATGTACGTCATTGAGTTTCAAAAAAGAGGTATGATCGTTTCAATACTGAATATTCGAAATTATTCAGTTAAGTTATTTCCATTATTTATTTTGGGTATCAATATGTATATTTTAATAGGTCTTCCCCACTGTCACATGCTCTTTATCTTGGAGGAAGAGGATAAACTGAGGGAGCCAATTGATGTTGACAATGTCGTTTGCGCTGAAATTCCCGCTGAAGAGGATATTGAACTTTACCAAGTCATTAAATCATGTATGATACATGGACCATGTGGGGCCGTAAAGGACACTGCGCCATGCATGCAAGATGACAAGGGAGTTTTGAAATGCTCGAAGGGGTTTCCAAAGCCTTTCTGTGATTCCACCAACGTAAATGTGGACGGCTATCCCGAATATCGTCGTCGTAATGATGGAAGAAAGATCCTAAAAGGAAACTTTGAGTTTGATAACCGTTGGATAGTGCCCTACAACCCATACCTGTCACGGAAATACAACGCCCATATCAACGTGGAGGTCTGCTCTTCTGTCAAAAGCGTCAAATATATCTTCAAATACATATACAAAGGGCATGATGCGGCAGTGGTACAAGTCAACGATGCTGGAGGACCTGGTACATTAAACTGGGACGAAATTAAAACGTTTTTGGATACTCGGTACATTTCTGCCCCTGAAGCAATTTGGCGTCTCCGGAAGTATGACATGTCATCCAGATCGCACTCAGTTGAGCGTTTACCTGTGCACCTTCCCTCCCAACAAACAGTAGTTTTTCAAGAAGGAGCAGAGGAGGAGTCCTTACGGGTAGCGGAACAACGAGGCACTAAATTGACAAAATGGTTCAAGCTCAACCAAATAGACCCTGTAGCCCGTCAGTATTTCTATAATGAAATCCCGTATCACTACGTCTGGAGGAACAATGAGTGGAGGCCACGTCAAAGAGGCGGAGACAAAATTCTTGCGCGACTGTATGCTGTATCACCCAAAGATATGGAAAGGTTTTGCCTCCGGTTACTGTTGATTCATGTACCAGGTAACAGATTCATTTTTATATTGCATTGGAAACAAATAAATAACGATATATGTACTTTGGTATTAATTGAATTTTAACGTATTTAGGGGCTCAATCGTACGATGATCTTAAAACAGTGGAGGGAGTAATTTACGAGACGTTTCTCGACGCGGCTAAAGCACTGCATTTGTTGGAGGACGATAAAGAGTGGCACAAAACCATGGAGGAGGCAGCAGCGTTTCAGATGCCATCCCAACTAAGATTGTTATTTGCGACCATCCTCAGTCATGCCATCGTCACGGACCCAAAAAAGCTGTATTCGGATTTCAAGAAGGCAATTATGGAAGATTTCTTGGTCAACAACACTGAGCACATAGCAGAAGACAAAACTCTCAGGGATATTCAGGGTCATTTGCTTCAGTTTGGAAAACGCTGCGCTGACTTCGGATTACCATCGCCACAGCGGGAGAACGAATGGGAAAGAAATGTTGACCGCCAGAAGGAAAAAGAGGAAGCTGACGAAATGGTTACTATGATGAATGAGGAGCAGCGAAATGCATACAATATCATCATTGACGCAGTTAACGGAAGACGTTCGGGAAAATGCTATTTTTTGTCTGGTGCCGGAGGATGTGGAAAAACTTTCGTGTATAAGGCACTAATCGCTACAATTTTAAGCAAGGGAGGTTCCGTGAAGTCCGTCGCTCCTACGGGATTAGCAGCCACACTTCTTAAATGTGGACGAACGGTTCATTCAGCGTTTGGAATTGGCATTGACCTGAATAATAAGACCGTCTCCCGTTTCAAGCAGGGAACAGCGGAGTGGAGGGAACTTTCACAAGTGAAATTAATAATTTGGGATGAAATTTCCATGTGTCACGTTCACCTTCTAAACGCAGTCGACAGGAGTTTACGTGATTTAATGAATAGCACTGAACCGTTCGGAGGAATTCCAATAGTAGTTGGTGGTGACTTTCGTCAGCAGGCTCCTGTTGTCCAGCACGGCACGCGCGTTCAGATCGTGGAGGCATGTGTAAAAAGTTCGCCCATTTGGAAAATATTTGAAGAGTTAAAATTGACGACAAACATGCGAGTGAGTCCAAGTGCAGTTGAATTCGCGGATTGGCTTCTGAAAATTGGCTCTGGGATGGACGTAGATAGGAAACAAGAATTCGTGAAGATTGACAGCGACAGAATTTCCAACAACATAGTAGAGTCAGTTTTTGGTGCAAATATCAGCACTCTCGCTCCAGAACAACTTGCCGTGAGGGCAATTCTTTGTCCTAAAAACGAAGACACCTTAAAATTAAACGCAAAGATTCTTTCGATGGTCAATGGGGAATCTAACAAGGGAGGTACTTTCGCTTAAGTCCTCCGAATTGGCTGAAAAATTGGATTTCTATGAAATCGGGGATGCTGAAAACCATGGAAAAGTTTGTTTCTGCTAAATGTCAAATCTGTGGCAGCTGCAGGCAAATACATCAACAAACATCATGTTTCTTGGTAGTCTTGTGTCCCACTATGCAAGTATACGATGACTCTCCAGAAAGCTGTAGAAATCAAAACACTATAATTTTAGACCGAAAAGTGTGTTATTACCAATTACATAATGCTCGCAAAACGCTATGCCATTGCAACATGTGCCAAATCCGTCACCATGTGTCATGGGGCTCTACAAGACTAGTTTGCTGTCGCAAATAAATGAATACTTTTTTACAGGAAGCGTTGCATGCATTTTGTCAATATCACCACTATGCATTCGGGCTATACCATTGTAATGCATTCGGGATATACAGGTGTAATACAAACAATAACCCCTACACAACAATATCCCCTACACAAAAATAACCCCTACACAAAAATAACCCCTACACAAAAATAACCCCTACAAAACAATAACCCCTACAAAACCATAACCCCAACACAACAATAACCCCTACACTAGAATAACCTATACAAAAAAATAACCCCTACACAACAATAACCACTACACAACAATAACCCCTACACAACAATAACCCCTAAACAACAATAACCCCTACACAACAATAACCCCTACACAACAATAACCCCTACACAACAATAACCCCTACACAACAATAACCCCTAAACAACAATAACCCCTACACAACAATAACCCCTACACAACAATAACCCCTACACAACAATAACCCCTACACAACAATAACCCCTACACAACAATAACCCCTACACAACAATAACCCCTACACAACAATAACCCCTACACAACATAAACCCCTACACAACAATAACCCCTACACAACAATAACCCCTACACAACAATAACCCCTACACAACAATAACCCCTAAACAACAATAACCCCTACACAACAATAACCCCTACACAACAATAACCCCTAAACAACAATAACCCCTACACAACAATAACCCCTACACAACAATAACCCCTACACAACATAAACCCCTACACAACAATAACCCCTACACAACAATAACCCCTACACAACAATAACCCCTACACAACAATAACCCCTACACAACAATAACCCATACACAGCAATAACCCCTAAACGACAATGACCCCTTCACAGCTGTTAGGTAAGAAGCAACAATTTAGTAATGGGTCAATGTTAAGTAAGCGATCTTGTGTAAGGAGTAAGTGTAAGCGGTAACTGTTGTGCAAGGGGTCACAGATGAGTAACGGGTCACAGATGACTAAAGGCTCATAGTTACGTAATTTGTTATGGCTGTGTAATCGTAAGGGGTCACAGTTGTAGTTATATTTTACGAATTGCAAATCATAATATTAACATTACGTTTGTATTACACCTGTATAGCCGTAATAATCGTAAGGGGTCATTGTCGTTTAGGGGTTATTGCTGTGTATGGGTTATTGTTGTGTAGGGGTTATTGTTGTGTAGGGGTTATTGTTGTGTAGGGGTTATTGTTGTGTAGGGGTTTATGTTGTGTAGGGGTTATTGTTGTGTAGGGGTTATTGTTGTGTAGGGGTTATTGTTGTTTAGGGGTTATTGTTGTGTAGGGGTTATTGTTGTGTAGGGGTTATTGTTGTGTAGGGGTTATTGTTGTTTAGGGGTTATTGTTGTGTAGGGGTTATTGTTGTGTAGTGGTTATTGTTGTGTAGGGGTTATTTTTTTGTATAGGTTATTCTAGTGTAGGGGTTATTGTTGTGTTGGGGTTATGGTTTTGTAGGGGTTATTGTTTTGTAGGGGTTATTTTTGTGTAGGGGTTATTTTTGTGTAGGGGTTATTTTTGTGTAGGGGTTATTTTTGTGTAGGGGATATTGTTGTGTAGGGGTTATTGTTTGTATTACACCTGTATATCCCGAATGCATTACAATGGTATAGCCCGAATGCATAGTGGTGATATTGACAAAATGCATGCAACGCTTCCTGTAAACAAGTATTCATTTATTTGCGACAGCAAACTAGTCTTGTAGAGCCCCATGACACATGGTGACGGATTTGGCACATGTTGCAATGGCATAGCGTTTTGCGAGCATTATGTAATTGGTAATAACACACTTTTCGGTCTAAAATTATAGTGTTTTGATTTCTACAGCTTTCTGGAGAGTCATCGTATACTTGCATAGTGGGACACAAGACTACCAAGAAACATGATGTTTGTTGATGTATTTGCCTGCAGCTGCCACAGATTTGACATTTAGCAGAAACAAACTTTTCCATGGTTTTCAGCATCCCCGATTTCATAGAAATCCAATTTTTCAGCCAATTCGGAGGACTTAAGCGAAAGTACCTCCCTTGTAAGTCGTACTACAGCGTGGATTCTGTAGGTAATTGTGATAAGGAAGTCGATGGCGCCCAATTTCCGGTCGAGTTTCTGCATTCGCTAACGCCCATGGGAATGCCGCAGCACGTACTGACGTTAAAAACAGGATGCTGTGTCACTCTGATGAGAAACATGAATCCCAGGCGGGGATTGTGCAATGGAACCCGTCTCATTGTGGAGAGACTTGGAACGTTTTTAATTGAATGCGTAATATTTACCGGAGAGCGGAGGGGAGAGAAAGTGTTCATTCCAAGGATATCGTTGGATAGCAGCGACAAGGACCTTCCCTTCCAACTAAAACGAAAGCAGTTTCCTCTGCGATTGGCCTATTCAATGACAATTACTAAGTCACAAGGGCAGACATTTGATAGGATAGGCGTTTTTTTACCTGAGCCGGTTTTTACGCACGGACAGCTGTACACCGCATTCTCCAGGGTACGAAGTCGAGAAGGTCTCTTTGTGGAGCTGCGAAATGGATCCAGGCAAGGACCAATTTACGATGATGATCCTGACGTTTATACGTATAATTGTGTTTACGAGGAAATTCTCCGCCATTAGTGGATTTATATACTCCCCACGTGATTGTGGCCGAGTAGTACTGATCGTTTTTATGTATATTTGGCATTACGGTTTATTTGTTGCTTTTAAAAACTACAGTAATTTTAATAAATAAACTACATTTACCATAACGGGGTCTTTTTATTTTAAAATATAAATTGGCAGAGACAAAAAAAGACATACTAGAACTGCATCAAGTCGTTAATGGTTCAACAATTGGCATTGCACCCGAAACTAATGTCTTAATTATACAGAATGAAAATACACAAGTATAAATACACTAAAGACAGCGTACCCAAGTGTTTATTGCCTCGCCATTTTGGCCGGGGTGTAAATAATAGCCAAGCGAGAGCTGGCTGGCTTTCTAGTAATGTTGTTAACAGCAAATTTCCATATCGTGGCTGGCAGAAATTTACAGTACATAAAATCAAGAATTTAGTAAAAACATCTAAAAATTTACATGTTCACTTAAATCGATAGTTTAGAGACGACGTATCTTTTGTTTCAACGATTTTTACGCTTGGCTTGAAGGAATATCCAAACGGGTTTACCGTCACACAAACTTATATATTTTATTCTGTCCCGAAGTACTAATGAGATTAAAATTATCGAAATGTTTGGTTCGCTTGCCAGCCGCATTAGTGCATCACTTATATATAATGACGATACAAACGCATTATTTTACAATTTACAATTCGTTCGTTAATCTATGCCATACTTGCGCCAGTTTTAAACAATTCGGACCTTTTGGCTTATTCTGCCCGACTGTGACAATTTGCTAATTTCCAGTATTGACCTGCGTCCCCCCCAGAAAATCAGACGTTGTTGCGGCTATGACGTCACTATGCAGTTTAATGCAGCATGCGGATAATTCATAATTACAGGTACGTTGACCGAAGTATGATCCTTATGTAATTGGAGTAAAAGAACCATAAATGGGTTGATTTGGCTAAGGATAGAATATTGCTAATGCTCGTTAGAAAAATGCCGTTCAATTTGGTAGCTTTCATGTAAATGGTATGTTAGGTCCCGAGGAATGGCAATATGTCATATGGAGCGCAAAGTTGTGTTCTATATCCAGTGAAAAAATTATCGAATAAATGATATCAACCAGAAGATAAAGAACCATCGGCAACTTCTTCCACTTGGTACGCTTCATGATTAAATATAGAGTAAAAATCTCACGCAAAAAAATACATACTCCATGCAAATATTTCCTCGGCTTCACCCAGTGGTTTTATTACACGTCTTGGCCTTGTTTATGCTTTTAAAGTAACTTGATTCAATTCTTAGGTTGGACTCGTCCACGAGGCTGTCTTATTTAATTATAGATAATTACCGATGGAAAAAATTATTTTCCCTGGCCATGAATATACATTTTCCGTTAAAAAATGTCGTAGATAAAAACAGAAGGTTTTATTCTCAAGACCTGATTCAACTTTCACGCCATTCCAGTGTTCATAGAGTTGATACCAAGTTTTTGTTAACATAGATTCCGATGATGAAGTTGAATATTGATTTGTGGATTCTATGAAATTTAATGGGAAGGTGTGAACCAAAACGTTTTTATCACTATTAATAAGGAATTATGTTATAAATAATAATTGTATTGTGAATTGCATACTTAAAAGGAAGCGAATTGAAATTGAAAAACAGTTTCAAGTCATGTAGTGATGGGCAAATGTAAGTTTTCCCGCCAAGCGCAGTATTTTTTGCACATTTGCCTGTAATTTGATACTTTTTAGACAATCATAGTACAACTGTGCCTTATATGATGGTTCTATTAGAACATAAAGACATGCCAATGTATTTGAAGAGTAATAACAATAATGCAGAATTATTTTGCTCTGTTGTGCGCTTGCTAGTGTAAAATCATATCAGTATCAGACCTGTTAATGTGAATATGAGACAAGTTACGTGAGATTTTAAGGATTCATTCAAGATTTCTAATCAAGGGCAGAAAATAATTCAAAAAAGTTTATTTTCAATGGAGAGATAGAAAAACGTGATGATTAATCGCTTTGAATTATCAGAAACTAATGACAAATCTGGAAAAAATCTGAAGAAATATAGTACATGAGGATGATCAATGGTTGTATTCAGCACCGAGACGTCACATGAACGTTCACTGGCTCATTTGCTGATTAATTATAATATATGTTTTTCCATCATCTAGGTTATATAAGAAGAATGAGATTGATTTAAAATAGAAATACGGTAAATTTGGTTACACACTATAACCAATGGAATATGCATAAAACAGGGGCGGTTGACAAACGGTTGGTTGCATAAAGCATCCTATTACTCAATAAAGCATAAATATGGATATACTTTTTTTTAAATTTTCTGCAAGGAAAATAAATATCCTTACTTTGCTATGGGAGTGTAGTGTTTTAGTTACCGCCCATAATAAAAGTGTTGCTTTTACGCAAATGATAAAATTCGAGCAACACAATTGAAATTCCATAGTTTTTCATTGCAGGCGGCGTTTCAAAAAAATTATGTGAACTATAATAATAAACGACTTGGTTCAAAATGTTATAAACAGGTTTCATTCTATAATGGATTTATTCAAGTGAATGTGATGAAGTTATTTTAAATGTGTAAAAAAGCTTTATATTTTTGGTTAAAATTATATTTTGCTATATGGAGTATGTTATTAGATAATATTGGAACGCAAATTTTATGCATCATTTAAACGTCCAAAAAGTCGTTTGGGCTCAATCGTGTATAATGTGAATGCAAAGATTTCTTTCGTGTACAGAGTCGCCTGGTTTATGTTTGCGTAATGTGGAAGGCATGATTTTGATAAGCAGTAGGATTTGGTGGACTTTTTAAGAATTTGCGATTGTATTGTTCATGCATATAAGCAGGTCCACAATATATCTTTAGTAATCATATTCATAAAGCAGCAAGAACATTTAGTCGGCCGACCTGCCCCTCGATATTTCTGAAGATTGTACTTACTTAATTATTGCAACTCAAAGTTATGGAGTCGGAACATTTGTGTACTACGCGTCCCATCAAATGCTGCTATTACTATGCCTACATATTGATGCATACGATTCATCCAACATCACTCCCAAAATTATATTCACATTCGTGATTACCATAGTCATCATGACAGTAAATTAATTATTTGCATATATCAAAAATACCTTTGGCAGGTCAGTGTTCACATAAAGTCTCATTGGTCCGTTTTTAGTTATGAACACTAAGTCTATCTTGTGTTCTCCTGGTTGCAAAAGAAATTATATGAGTTAGCGCCAACCTTGAGTAATTGAAGGATTTGATAGGATATTTGTGAGTTGATATTCCAGTGTTTTGTAAGATTTTACATTTTGTACAATTACAACTGGTAATATATGTGCATAGCACATAAAATGGGAATTCGGAAACTTGAATTATAGGTTAATAATATTAAAAATGCAAATGACATACGATTTACGAAACCCTTTACTCGTTTTCATTAATGCACTTGTTCTCTAACAGAGAGGTTTTCTGGTAATGACGTCGTTTCGCTGTTGTGCTTCTATGTGAATATGTGAAGACAAGAAAAACTATTTATCCGTGCGTACATTAAGAATACCTTGGACTCCATTGCACATGTTTAACGGCTGAGCACAACAATGATTGCTGTCCGGTGTATAAACATATTGAATCAATAGTGATAACCATGAGAGTAAATGTAATGGGTATTTATGATTTGAATAATTCACATAATCTAGGAAAGTGGCTTCGGATTGCAGTCTGAGTACGTTGAATAAATTGCTTATTGGATAATATGTAACAAAATTGAAATGACAGCTATACTGTCGCAGTCAAACCGCGACAACTAAAATAGGAATTACACTCCTTATAATCCAATAATTAACGCTGAGGTATAGTGGGCCCTAAATGCATTTTGCTTGATGACAGTCGGATTTCGCTTAAAAGTGATTTGAAAGAAACTACGCAAAGAATCAGTATGAAGACGTAGTTCGGTTCCAGTCAAATTGTTCTATATTGCATTTACTTTAGAATGTGTAAATGAGGATTACATTATACAACGCTGCTGAGAACATAACAAGGACTCTAATCAGTATTTCATGTGGACACTTGCTTCAACAGGAAAGATTTCAATGGAATGGTATGACTTCAATGCGACTGATGAACACTACCTGAGCAAGTTGGTGTCGTGATTTGAGCAGGCCACATTTTAGGGTAAAATAACGGCACTTGAACTTTGCGTGTATCAAATGAAGTATTTCATAAAACCATGTTTCAATACCTGAGCAATGATGAAAATTCCAAAGAATCTAAGCAGGACGAATTCTAGGCGGGATTATCTTCAGACGTTTCTCAAATGTTCACGTAAACATTTTCTAAAACATGTATGACTAACAGTTATTACTTAATTGCCCATTTACAAAGTGATCCTCGCCTCGTATATAATATAATACAGCAAATGGACGTAAAGTTTTAACTACTTTCTTAGTTTAAGCATTGTAATGATAGCAGGGTTAATTCAATGCAAAGTTCGCTTGCCAATGGTTTTGGTAGTCACCACAGTTTGTTTGCACAGAAAATCGAATTTTCGTAAAAACGGAATTCCGAAGTTTTTGTAAAAGGTCGATAAAATTTATTCATACCTACTCAACAATTATTGTTAGGGCAGATAAAATTGAGTTTCAATGATGACTATTTTGCTGTTACTTTACTTTTTGCGTCCATGGCATGTGATCAGTTGTTTCACTTTTCACACTGTATTAATAACATGCATGAATATTGCGATCAGTGGCCGTGAATGTAGCTATTATTATTTAGAATCGACTGCCGAAGGGCGAATTGTGAATGATTTATTTTAATTTCAATAGAATATAATCTTTAAATAAATAACTACTTAGAAACGGTACCATAGAGACAGTCAAATACTTTACTTCATAGATAAGCGTTGTCGGAATGTCAATACATCACGGAAATCGAACTGTAAAGTGAATCCATTAAATTTAGACTGATTATGATTATGGATATGAATATAGTGGGTTCTGTATTAGGAGAATATAATTGCATACTTTAATGCGTCACAATTTCGTCCGTGCAAAACATTTCGCAGTGATCAAGGTGATGCTTTTTTGTGGACCTTTATGACAGCTTGCAAGAATACTAATCAATTACGCAAACATATATTTTCCCTCCCTATCCGACCGAGCTATCCATTGTCTTAATCTATGCTTATATATATCTTTCATCGGCCAATATTTGTAACTAATGAAATCTTAGGTGGAAAAGAAAGGTTTATGCTTTATTCATTGACTTCCAACAAGCATTCAATAGTATAGTGCATCAGAAACTATGGCAGAAGCTAGACAGTCTAGGTGTCCCGAGCAAGTTAATCAACATTTTAATGAATTTATACAAAGGTTCACATACTCAAATTGAGACACCTGACGGGCCAACAGAACAAATTAAATTAACAGAAAGTATTTTACAAGGGGAAATAATGTCCCCCTCTTGGGGAAATAATGTCTTAATTTATTTATCTCCAACATAGGTCTCGGGGTTCTCGGGGGTACGGATAACCCATAAATTTGACCTCCAAATTCTTTGTTATGCCGATGATATGGTGTTGTTGGCTGACACGCACAACATTTACAACAGAAAATTGATATACTTCATTCATACTTTGAGGAGTCTTGCCTTATAGTGAACTTGAGTAAAACAAAGGTAATGGTATTTAGAACGGGAGGTCCAGTGGGGAAAATTCGCTTCCTATACAATGGTGATCAAATTGAAATTGTAAACCAATACACCTATCTGGGCATAATATTCTCTAGGACAGGATTATGCACTTTCTGCCGTACTAGCCTACCAAAAGCGATATGTCAACGTTCCACGTCTGATCCAAAGGAGATGTGGGTTAATCTGGTCACTCCAAGCACTATATCAGAAGTAGACGAAACATTTTCTTGTCTATACACATCGCTCAAGAAACGAAAGTTCATACTACAAGAAAGCCATAATTAAGTTACTTATATTATATGTATATGTATGATTAAAATAAGTGTATTGAGTGCCTTCAATATTCCATCAATTTGTATATCCAAAGAACGCTAGTTCATACTTTTAATGTATTTCTATTATTAAAACAGTACTTTAGTTTTAAGATAACCTTATCGTTATGTCTAATCCAAAAAGCAAACTATAGTCTCCATATCTATCTTACTCCAAAATAAAATAATAATTTCATTATCATAATAATGAAGTAAAAATTCTAACCTTAATGTATCTCTAATGTTTCTTAATGTCTGAATAACTCAATTTTAAACAATTATTTTCTATTGTTCATTTTATAATAGAATATTAATCTATATTTATTCCAGTCGATATATGTATACAAAAATCATTACACAAGTGCTTCTTGTGCAAGCGCAACTTCAGTATAATAATTCTGAAACTTATAATTAACCAAGAATCCAACTGATAATAACGTTACGTATTTCGTTGTTCTATGGGCGATTTGCCTAAAAGGACAGGTGTCTTATGGTTAATAAATAAAATAATAAATAATATTTGTAACTAATGTCGCACAAATCTAGCTCATATTTCAGCGTTTATCAAAACAAAATTTAATGAGATATTTAGTCCTCCCTTACATTCATTTAGTCAAACAATCGATTTACAACAATATTTTGTTTCCCATTTATTGGCATATCTACCAATTACTATAGAAATCATTTGGCGAAATTATATTAAAGGTTCTCATTATTATCTTTTGTTGGATTTACGGTAAAATTAGTAATAAAAGAGCAATAAAAAATAGACGACTAATTTTACTTTTATGGTAATGACACAGTTGAATAGATAAAATGTCTTGTAGTTGGTGCCGCACATTTTACCACTTTTGACATTAACTTTTCTTCACGTCTCACAAAATATCACCTTTTCAGTGAAACAATGGACGCACAAATCATTATTGGTATGCATTAATTACTTTCAATTGCCTACCCGTCTGCATGCTTGTTGTGAACACAATTTAGACAAGTCATTGGTTTTCCAGCGGCGGCGTCACAAAAGCATAAACTGCTCTAGAAAAATCAATATGCCACTATATTTCTCTATTATTGTCTTCATGCCATGTGTAATATACGGGTGTAATTGTTGCTGTCTTCCAATGAATTATCTACGTTAATTCGACTGATTTTTTTTAATTAGAAATGCAATGCTTAGCTACTTAAGCATTGCTAGCTAGCTAAGCATCGAAATTAGCTACTTCAAAATATTTCTCGCCTTGCCGCAGAAAATTATGTCAATGTCCACGTAGTCCATTGGTTTGGGAAAGTTGTGAAATTACAGGTTTTAAGGACAAATTTGAAAGGTTAGACAGACAGACAAACATAATGTAGGTAGTCTCGTAGTGATTATTATGCAAACACGATTTCGAAACTAAAACAAAAATGTTCTGTCTTTATGCAATTCACTGTGGCGGCTTTTACGAACAGATTGGCTTGTTTCCTCAATAAATGGGAACAGGAGCTCGGGAAACTTTCACTGCGGATCTACCTTGTTGGATGATAATGTAGATTTACTAAATTAAAAATACCTGGTGTTCTTTTCTTCATAAAATAAAGTAATGTGATGAGTAAGAATTTTTTTCAAACGATCATGCCTCATCAGATTGTTTTAAGTCCGTTCGACTGTGCTTGAAAAAGCTAATGTTCGAATTTTTACAACATCATTATTTTCGGCACTTGGGATGGAATTGAGCGAAGTATTTGAGTGTGATTTAATGTTTTCGAACTGTTTTTCAAGGGTATTGGTATGAGTCGAAATCCAAACAAACGATTGCAAATGGACATACATCTAGGATTTACTGACATATTCAAGATTTCGCCGAAGTTATGGTTCTTATTATGTGGGCACAACACTTGTTTCTGTAACATTTGCCTTTCTGCAACGTCGCCTGGTAATTTTCCCAGTGTTTGATATTTCGTTTTAAATACAGATAACAGGGAAAAGAATACGCTCGATAAATTGTTCTGGAGAAATTTGTGACACGGCTGATAGTTCCTCGAAATTCTATTATATTATCTAACAACGGCAATCAAAAGATGCGAAGCGCTCCAAACAAAGTTAGATGAAACAACTGCTATTACTATATAACAACTATTTCTCTGTTGTTTGGATGATTATGAATTCGGGATGTGCATTTAATTATAATTTTGAGCAATTTTAATTGGTTTGCAAAGTGAGCATTGAATGCATATAGTCGTGAAAGCGACGGACATTCTTTTCATAACTGATAAGCAATATGTAATTAAAGCAAGATTTGAAATCAATTAGCATCTTAGGTTGCTTTTATTGAGGAAATGATGCAACGCATTTGTACTTTTCGTAATAGACTTCAACTTATGCAGACGAGAAACACTAACAAGGGAACGTTTTCAGATGAAAGAAACGCAGAGAGAACCGTCAGTATGCTCCCGAATCAATTTTTTTTTGCTGATTCAGAATATATAAACTTTCGTCTGCGGAAATAAATATTAGTTGGCTTCCTGCGGCGACTCATAAAATATAAATGCTTAATTAGCGCTGAAAGCTAATATATTTTATGATTAATCTATCTTTAAGCAAAGGGTATTATGTTTCCACAGTCGATTCATGTACAGTATTATGAAGTGGTGGCATATGATATGGCAATTACCATACATTTGTGGCTGCTTTTCCAAAATATAAACATTTGTCGTAAGGAATATAATTTGTCGTTTGAAACACGAATTTTGAAATGCCTTGCTCGAAGGCATATTTAACAGCCATTCGTTGGTACTTAATCGGATCGATTGAAGTTTATGATCAACAAGTAAAATCAGTATCCGTGTTGCTTACATACCCTTGCGTTTACATACAAGAATTCGACTACATGAAAACATCGACACCGTTTTATCCACTCAAATATATAGTATTATTTGCTAGTAGGTGTATGGTCTTATTTTCCTTCACACATAGGGACAATTTGTCACAGAACATAATTTTCAATGACTAATAAAAGACTATCATCTTAACAATCTCTATCAATCACCTGCTAATATTGTGGTTTCGGTCGCCTAAATCTAACATGTCCGTGTGAGTCGATTACATAAACATTGAAACGGCGGTTTAAATGAAAATTGAATTTGGCATTTGGAATACAGTCGGCGCTCAATAACTTTGAAATCAGATTATGAAATACAATTGGGGGCAGTATGCGACAATACTGACGGAGAGTGCAATGCTGCTGAAAACATATTATGTTTTACATAACAAGACTGTCATCAGCTTTTCTCCTGAGCATTGTATCTTAATTTCCGGTTTATATTAATGATAACATATTCTAACATTTGTGAATATTTGTATATTCAAAATTAACCAGAATGGTTATGGTATGTTATGGAGCGGATATACTGGTAAGAATACACTAATAGGTTTGCTGTCCAATTGTCGGTTTAGTCACAACTTCAGGTGAAGCTCTGATGTTATATATGGGACTAAAGGGAGTTGATTTTGTAACATTAAAATGAGCCCAGTCCTCAGACCCTTCTGATGATGATAGTCTAGTACTTTAAGAGCCCGGTTGGTTCAATTTGCGTATAACTTTTCCAGAAAATTATATGTTGTTGTGAAACGACAAATGAAAACAATGTGACCATCGTATCTGACCAGCTACAACAAATGGATGTTCAAACTATGTTGTGATTTTAAGCATTTGAATTTTCTCAGAGTTTATCGAATAGAAAGTTCGTTTGGAAATGGTTTTAGTAATGAAACGGTTGGTTTAAAAGGAAATTCGAATGTTAATAAAAGGGAGTTCATTACAATGAACTTGGCAATTAACGGTTTCATGTTAGCCCCAATCTGGGGGAGAAATATGAATGAAATCGAAGAGATGAAAATTTTAGGGGGGTCAATCAGCTTTAAAGATGCTCTGTTTCTGTTAAACGTTGACAAAATTTATTTCTGCGTACAGAGAAATATATTACTAACATAGATAAGATGTGTCCAATTTTTGGGATGGATTTACATTTTGTGATATTTCTTCGGTAATAATTTGTAGTCAATGTATATTTACTTCGTTGTCAATGTAGTTATAATACAAGAGCGCCTTTCTAAGGATGAGTTAAGAATGATTGACTTTAATATTGAAATGTGGCCATAATTTGTGAATAAATAACTATATAAAAACCGTAGCACAGATGACCGCCGAATACCTAAATAGGAAAATGTAGTAAATCATGGTTGCAAAACACTTTAAGTTTTGGACTGAAACCTGAGACGCTATTCATCAAGACAACTAAGTAATAATGTATCTCCAACGATGAAAATGAATTGATTTATACTTCCACAATTATGATATTTTAGAAAATGTTATTGAATTTTATTTTATTTTATTTGAACCAAATGGAGTTGAACCTTCAAGTAATGTTCTAGGCATTCTCTTTGGCTGTAATAAGGAATTGTGACTTTCTTAGGACATCAATCAGAATAAGTGAGGCCGTGGTGCCGATGTTTCTCTCGGCAGGTTGGTTATTTCCTGGGTAATTGAATTAGAATGAAAACTTTTGTGACCTTCCAGAAGTTATGTAAGTGGTTGTTTATGTCGTCTGACTAACACCGACGGCATTGATCCAATGCTGAAGAAAATTGGGTTTGCGTTGATAATCTGTACGTAGAATAAAGTTAGTACTTCTCAGTTTAATTGTTGGTATGTAACAGCTGACCAAGATGCAATGCTCAGAAGACTGGCAAACTTTCATTCTTTTTGGTATGCGTGTCGAATTTTTGGATTGGATAATTCTGTCAGGTAACTAGCAACGATGATAAATGGACAGGAAGGTGCTTGGAAAATAATTTACACAAACGCATGACTTCTAAATAATATTTTATTAGTTTGGTATTTTTAGTTGCACAAAGCTTCCTGATGTTATCCTGTATCCAGGATTGCAATAGTTATTGTGTCGTTGACTGATTACATTTAAACATTTTTAGATACAGAATAGAGTGCCGATATGAAAGTATGCATTACTAATTTTGATTGTCGTACGCTTGGCTTACTATTAAATACATGTATTCTTTACTTTGCAAGACAAAATTGCAAAGTTTAGTGTGTCATGCGGGCAATTCAGAACTATAGGTTCCTCTGTAGTGTTTGACTTCATTTATTCAATGGAACTGACTTCTAACAACATTTTATCTCCTATATATTGGGATATCACACAATTTTTGTAAGAAATTACTTCGAGGAATTGTTCACGAAATGCCATGCATCTTTGTCCCTAAATGACATTTGTACAAGTATACGGCTTTCCTCAGTACGACGTCGACATGACATCATCAGAGTCAGAAAAGTCTGCATGCAATTGCAGGTCATTCCGTTTTGCATCAGGACATGTGCAAGATATGGTTTATGGTTAGACGAATGGAATTTCATCATGAATTCGATAGATCAGTTGCAGTTATAAATTCAATGTTTCCTTATTGCCTAGTGCATATAAATAATTACTATTGACAGCATCTATTAGGAATTTAGAAATGCCAAGTCAAAATATTTTGAGAAAATACTTTTTTTCTAAGCAAGAGCCAGCCATTTAAAATTAGATATGCAGTATTGTATTGCTTATAAAAAGGGATTAACGAGGTTGTAAACTTCTTGGACATTCAAGTTTCATATTAAATCTACAATTCAAATGCAAAGAGAATGTCTCACGATACTTCAGAAAATTATATCTCAACGCCAAAGCAGCCAATTTGTTTGGGGCAAGAGTCGGGAAAGTATTGTTTTTAAGCTGAAACATGAAAGTATAGTAAATTCACAATAGTTAATCCAGATTGAGAACACCTTGGTGTACTTTAGTTTTAGTTGATTAGGTTCTGTAAAGACTGCGAAAACCAACTTTCTTGCATCTAACCTGTTTTCTCGGAAATCATTGGTTCATAAAGTACAGCTGCACACGAAGAATAGTCGTAGAAAATATTGTATTTACAATTGTGGTAATTGGCGCCTTGGTGCAAATGAAACGAGTTAGACAGGTTACCGAAGTACCAAGACATTCAATTGTTGACGTTCAATGTCATCCTATAAACCACAACAATTAAAACAATTGTGATAAACTATTTTAGCTAATAATATACATACAAGCAAAATACTATGTAATGTATTAGTGTTGTTGCATTCGTGTTTTTTTTATATAAACCAGCAAAGATAAAATGCTCATTTGGCAAGTCAACTTCCACGCCACCTGTATAAATACAGAGATCTGTGGAATTTTTAACCACAAAGGTCAAATATCAGATAAAATTGTATCATTCAATAGTGGCTGTCGTGATAACGTTCAAGAATGTGAAGTTGATTGAAAAATTAGTAAAACGCTAAACAATTTTAATTGATTTTTAAAGTAACTATTGGATAAATTATTGAGCTGTTGCCGCAGAGACCTAGAGTACTTTAAGGGTAGCATTGTAAGGAATATATGTTTAATACTCGACATGAAAATGCTGAAATAGAATCCTACAAAATTAAACCATTTTTCCACCTGCCACCATCGGTTATCCATCTACAGCCATACTTTTCCAAGCTCTATGTAGGGATGCACAAGCTCCATCATAAGCTCCACATGTTTGTATGAATCCTTGTCCGGAACTCTGGAACTTTTCATTAAATACTATGCGCACATTATGTAGTAGATTTTAGGTCTAAGATTGCAAAACACAAGCACAAAATTACGTGAAAATCGACAAATTACCTTACCCATAAGCACAAATACCATTTGAATGGTCCAAGAAACCTAAGGTCGTCGTTGTGAAAGTTGCAAATAAATTAGAAACCCAATAAGCTTTAGCGCTAATTTATGCTTACGCCATTCATCGCCGACAGTAAGTAAGTTAAGGCAGCAATCCTTTCACCATCAAACAACAGATCATATTATCCTTGGTGTGTGAATGGTAGCCGTATTGGTTTGTATGCAATTGTTGTCCAGCTGAAAATATATGTGGAGATCAATAAACGTTTTAATTTCATTAAATTAAGCACTTTGCACTTCAATAATTTAGTCAGCTTAACATACCATGACAATTACTCAGGCAACGCCTTTGCCATTTTTTGCTAGCCACGCGAGTGAACCTATCAATAAAATGTTTCTGTTAATTATTTCGTGACGCGAAGAATCGACAAGCAGATATTTTAATGCGAGCGGATTTTTTAGATGAACGCGTGTATTCTTTACGATTAGTCTTTCTTTAATACAAGTTCATACAATTGTGGCTTCTTTTCCAAAATATCAACATAGAGTGTCGTAAGGAATAAAACATAGCTTTGACGTATACTTTGCTCTTGGCTATTCGGTGTCAGTATAGCTATACTAGAACTACGCTACATCACTTCATTTTTTTTTCTTTCAATAAGCATGCAATAGGAAAGTAATTCAACGACGCCGTTTGGCAGTTATTTGTGCCAGTGATTGCAGGAAATGAAGAAGAGTACAATAACAGTCATAGAGTTAAGATGTAACTAAAAAGTTAGTTAATTAATTATTACGAAATTATTTGAACATTTTTAGTATAACCATTTAGTATTAGTAAATATTTTCCCCTGAACTGCGAGAACATATAAATTTGAAATACATTATGAAGAGATGTACACGAAATATTTTATCGCGCTTTATATTCTATTTAGTTCCTCTCTTTAATGAAAGTGAGTATTGGGAACCTACTCCTGTAAGTAATTTGCTTCATCAACACAAAATCAATATGTCCCGAAACTGACTGTTAAATCTGTCGCACGGATTAAGATGTTGGTACATTTGCTGAAGTAACCCGTTCCATTGAAACAAGAATTTGGAAATGCCTTGCACTAATGCATGTTTACCAGCCATTTGTTTCATACATAATGGGATTGGTTGAAGTGTACGGTCGACAAATGTGATCATTGTAGTTGTTGCTTACTTGATAATGTTTGCATTAAACATTTGCCTAAATAGTAAAATTCGTCATCATTGCATCCATTCCAAAATGCATTAGCATTGGTTAGTAAATTTAGGATCCTATTTTTCTTTAACCCATTGGTTTGATAGTACCTTTACAATTTGGCAAAACACAATTGTTATCACTAACGATACACCGTTATTCTAACCTTCCGTTAAGTATATTTTTCATCCACACATATTTCTGAGTGAGGGCGCCGAAATCTAGCACCTGCATGTCAATCGAGTACTCAAAATAATTGAAATGATGTTTCCTTCTTCTGTTACTAATTAGTGCAACATCAAATTTTAAACACACCTTGGGTTTCTCTTTGTTAGAATTTCGCACTATTTCAGTTCAAAACATTTGATGGAGGTGTATCAAATAACAAGTAGTAATTGACATGCTTAGAGTAGACATGAAGCCTTGGATTCCAGCATGACACTCAACTACGTTCGTACTTGGATTAGAAATTATTCTCATTCGTAGTAATCATGGTCTTCGGCCTTGGTAAAGGTCGCGTATTGAGACAATTAGCTAATGAGGTGATGGAAATAGAACTAAAAGAAAATATGTTTATCTCTTGTTTAAACTGACAACTCTACTGTCCACAGCAGGAAATCAATAGAATATGCTGCCGCCATTTAGATTAATTTAGATGTCTCCAAGGAGAATCAATGACTGCTAATTACCAAATTACTCTATGTTGGCAGATATAACAAAGCTGTAGATGACTGATCTTAATAGGTCTTGCAATTAGTACAATGTTCAGTATGAAAGTACATACTTTTTATTCGTGCTTATCTTGGATTAACGCAAATTACAAAATCCCACAAAAAGGAAGTGAATTAATTATTGACAAAAATGTATTTTTTATCAGGACGCCACAGCAAGATTTATTGGGCGTTGTGTCATACATTACAAGTCAGGTCGTCATTTCTTATCTGCTTTCGTAGAGTCAAAGTCGCGTTAATATCAAAGTACGAATATAAATCAGCTAATAACTAGCAGTGAAATGTGAAGAATGCAATTGAGGTGCCGGAATGACCCCGGAATAATGAATAAGACAGTGATAAATTTCTCAAATAAATGAAATCAGCCAGAAAACAAAAAAGGCAAAGAATTTTTTTTTTGCTGGTCATGAATATACATTTTCAGTATCGGTAAAATATCGATCTATATATTTTGATAATATGCAAATTAGCTGGATGTCTATGCTTAGCATGGCATTCTCACACTTTCAGGAAACTCACTCTCACAATAAACCTTATCAAGAGTTCTAATTTTTCTGCAATCAAGTATAAAGTTTGTAGATTGCCCAAACGGTTTTCGCATTCAAATCAAACTTTTTTTCATATTTTAAAAAGTGTTTGAAGTTGGCGGACTTCTTTTCTAGGTGAGTCTCCATATCTCTCCATGTTATTGGGCATACCCTTCCATACTATTGCGTTTGACCAGCCTGGCCGGATCGCATACCATGCCATATTAGTAAAGCGTTACGTAATTACGATTAAAATGAATGCATTTTGTGAATATATGAGCAATGTTTGGTTAATTGACGCTAATTAATTTTGTGGATTTTTGGACTTGTGGATTATTGGATTTTTGACATAGAGCGTATTCAGAACTGAAACGCCCCTTCTACGATTGCTAACTCATTTGTTGTAAATAATTATTCCAGGTTATTATGTCCCAGGCGATGTTATATATGAATGAAAGATTTTGTTTACAATATAAATAAAGCAGAGCATGTTACGTACTATTTCCAGTGTAGTATGCTTTTGACGGGTGGCCTTAAAAATGCAGCATGTATAATCATCCTATTATCAGCAAAGCTGAAACATACATCGACGTGCCTCCAGTTCGTTTCTAATCGTAATATCTTATCTAAATGGCTCTTCACGAATAAGTTATGGAGCAATATAGCTTCAGATTGCATTTATCATTAAAACAATTACTTTAAAAAATTGGGCGGATTTAGAGAATTCAGATTCCGGAATGATAAGCAAAAGTGATAAACTATGCCGGATATAATATCATTACGAATAATGTACAACTGAACACCGATTCTCAGACATTACGCAATGTATCTTTGTATCGAAATAGATTGGATTTTGGTCAGATAAACAGTGAAAGCTGGAAACTTTCACGCAAAGAAGAACGCGAATCCACTATAAACACCAACACCAACATTTTCATCCGTAACAATATTCTCCATACGACCTTCTCCGTACCTTTATTTAAGTACATATTTGACTGACCAATATTTGCGCCAGATATCACAAAAATCTAGCAAATGTATTTCAGCCGAGTTATTAAAGCAACTGGCATTTTTCATTAAAACCATTTTATTGAATTGCACATATTATAAGTCTCATCTTCTAATTCACAAGTTGCAAATAAAACTTCTAATTCCAAAAAGTCATTCAAGTAGCATGTATGTGGATTATGAAATATTCTCATTTGGAGTCATCTTGACCTTTTGCATCATGTGGAAAATTGTTGATTTATTAAGGCATGTTACTAGATTGCGCTGCAAACAGAACTAGGAATACATACGTGGTTAAAGCAAAAATAAATATTAGTTTCCAAAAATTGAATGTTTCATTTCACTACAACGCCAGCCAACTGTATCCGTAGGTTCTGAACGTTTACTAATTCGTTAGGTATTTCCGGTGGTTTGCCATTGGTGAAAAGCTTATTGTGATTCAAATTTCAGGGTGCATGCTAAAGTCAAGAAGGTGAGTTATTACATTTACTTCATAAAAATGAGCAAGTATTTTCATAACTTGTCCTGAATATCAAAACAGCAAAGATATTTAGGACCTAGGGTGGAAGAATAAATTCTAAATGCCTCGATTTATTATCAAAAGAATATAAGTGAATATAGAACCGCATGCAAAACGCAGTGCATGAACGACCAGTACCTGCAGTGAAGTGCAAAATTGGAAAGCTTTGTTACTCATAATTTTAAAATATCTAAGATATTGTTAAATCCTTAGTCGCTAATTATTGGGATCTGTATGCGCATGAATTTTGGTAATTGATGAAACAGGTTTCACCAATTCTCTTCTTGTCCAGTTAATTTAAATATTTTTAGCGTAGTGTCGGCTGGAATCTAATCTATTCACTATGCCATTTGACTGTTGTTTCTTAGTTACTGGCAAAGTTATAATGAAGAGAGGAACAATAACCTTTCATGGCATTCGTGACCTTGGAACCACATCGATTTTAAGCATTTGCAGTTTGCAGACTTTGTTATATAATTGGCGGAAGATCTTTCCTTCGAATTGAATTCACGGGATACTCTGTATAACTTAAATAACACATTACGCGATTTTAATTTGCAATGAGTCAGTCAGCACCGATGTTAGTATACGCTTCATCCCCCAGTCCTTGTGTAAAACCAGTAGATCTATCTGCAGATTTGAACGGGCAAATCGTGATGGCTTTCGTCCGTTACTTGTCAGAAGAAAGGCGACAGGATATGTATTTCTAATTTAGTTGTGCTAATTTCCTATAATGCACTGAAACGTCTGACGTAACCACTGCAAGCTAGATTATTATACTGATGATGTAGATTACTGATCAAAACATAAATTATGTCTTCCGCAAAAAGAAAGTTCTTAATTATTCATGAATAAATGTATTCCTAATGACGCCACTACCTTGTTTACTTTAGCTTGCGCGAACTACAAGGTCGCAGGTTCCCATCGCATTTGGTGTTCCGGCAAGCTGCTAAAAGTGTTGCGGTGACGCAACAATTATATTTTGCTTCGACATATGAGTAATTACTGATCTCCAAAACTGAAACATAATTGACATTGAGTTAATAATATCTCCGGATAACTTAAGATATTCATTAGCTGTTTACTTAAGCGTTGTTATTTAGCAGCTGGCAAAGATAAAATTCGCAGAAGACTAACAAGCTATAATGCTTGATTTTTACCAGGACTGTGCTGGCATGATGAATCATAGAGTATCGAGAGATTGTTCGGTACTGTGTGATGATGTACCTCGCCGTGTGCAACGCACTGAGTTTGCATTTGTACATACCTAGTTGTTGTCTTGTAGTCTGACGGACAAGATGAGTAAAGCGTTAATTAAGCCAACTAATTATATTATTAATTACTGTACCTTCCTTTAGTTGAGACAATTACATATTATCATGTATTCAGCATATTAGACTGAACGCAACAAGAACATTATGTTAATATGATATGCCAAAATAAATTTCCTTCCTACAACATCTAATGACTTGAGAGACGAATTCTAATCTAAAGGCAATGAAACTCTCGTTCGAGCGTGCTTGCTCATTGCGACGCTTAGATTAAGCATTTACTGTAATTTAATTAAATATATCGTGCAAGACCACTATTGAAATGTGAAAATCTGGCAATATTTGAATTACTGTAAAAAAACAAAATGTAAATACTATCGGAAGTTCTGGAGATAAATATTGGTTTCAAAACTCATCATTCGTCAGAGCGCAAGAGCTGCAAATTCTAAGCAGATTGAAGGGAAATTAATAATCGCATCACGTCAGCAACACATTACTTCACGTAACCTGTTAATTCGTACAACTTGTTTGGGCGGTAGTGACAAATGACGGCGGTTAAGTCTGGCGTAAAACTTTGTAAAGATAGTAAAAAAAAACTACGCATCGCACAAATTAAGTTAATTCAAAATTTGAAAATTAAGGTGTGCTTCCTCCAATATCTTGGGACTAAATTTTTAGGTGGAAGGTAGTTTGTTTCTGCTCTATTATATCGACTAATATGGCGACGCGAAGGAGGCGAAGCATTGAAGCATTCGAGATAACAAATAAATAAACAATTTTGAACCGTTTCGTCTCAGTGTTTGGCTGATTACATATCCACGATGTCTGTTTAGTATTTAGGAGTATTTAGGTATATTGTGTTTCGTAAAATTCATCGCCATTCCATTCATTCAAAACTAATATAAGCAGTAGCCAGGGCCGCGATGACCATATTTCGCCTCAGCTGCTATTGAGTAATCATAGCTAATCCATATTAGCAAAATCCTCTCGTGTATTAAAATTTTAATTCATTAGCGTATTGTCAATGCAAAGTCTGCGAACAGCAACTTCACACATTTAAGCGTACTTGAAGTTATTGAAATGCTTAAATCATTATTTGAAGAATATTGGTTCCTGGATTACAGCTAAACATGGATAATAATAAAATATAATGCGTTTCTATATTGAGGAATGGATACCACTATCCATGGTTAAGTGGTTGAATTGAAACTGAAACTCAAGCTGTTTGTGAAGTAGACTATAGTATGATGAACCACCAAACTGGAAGAAATTGTGATAAATTAATTTAATTTGGAAGAGAATAATTTATAAAAATACTGTTATTCTTTGCGTATGTGTTGCTTTTGGTATCAAAAAATTAAAACGCACAAGCGACTGGTCAACTTTCCCACCATTGTTGTGTGAATTGAGCCTCTGTCATTAATTTAGTACTCTAGGTAGAGTGTTAGGAGCAGATTATTAGGAGGAGTGTTCTAAACCATGTAAAGAGAGGTATGATTTAAATCTCAAGGCCATTTTAGTTGATGCACAAAATAACAATGTAAAAAATTAGTGAAATATTATTTCCAGCAAATCAGAATAATGCGATTTGCAACATTGCGTGTGGTTTTAGGGAAAGCTAAAGCAGCGCGTAAAAAGCTAAAGCAGCTGACTCGTTGTTTACATAAGTTTGTCTCTCCCAGAATATTATTTAATTTAATTTTTCACTCAGTTTTAATTAACTAATAACTAAAAACACAAGTGCTACAACAAATATAACTATTAAGCCTGTGTTCACAGTTTAAAGTAATGCACAAAAATAATTCAACAGTGTACGATTTCATTTATCCCTCAGCTGCGTCTCCAAACATGAAAGGCAGAAATAAAAATAACTCTCAGCAACAGAAACCTAACACTTCTTCAGTAACAACCAGAGAAGCAAGAAAAAGAGACAGCACAGTTATGGATACGAGCACTAATCAAAATAATGATACGGTTTCAAAAGACGGAGAAAACCCTGCAAAAAAGTCAAAGCGTGACACACAAAATTGCGTGTGTTCTTCATGCGGCACGTTATCAACAACGTTAGCAAATATATCAGCTCAACTTGAAAAACTGAATAAACTCGATGATATTCAAAACTCAATAGTGCAACTACAAGAAGGTCTAAAATCTAATTCGGGATCAGTGATACAGTTACAAGAAAATGTTGACCATATCAATCAAGATCTGGCACAAATTCAAAAACAGTTGGGTGATTTTCGTTCACAAAAAATTAAACTAGAGGTTGAAGTCAGAAAAATAAATCTAATCATCTCAGGAATCACAGACGCCAATGATGAATCTGAAGAAGATCTGAAAGCAAAAATACAAAATATGGCTCGTGATATACAACCAAATTTCGAATTCACATATGATACGATTCACCGATTCGGAGATTACAAACCGGGAAGAACAAGAAATGTTCAAGTCAGGTTCAGATTTATGACTGATAGAAACGCCTTTTTTGCACTAAAAAAAGACGCCAAATATCCTATTTACATCAACGCCGATGTTCCGGAAGAAATACGAAAGCCTGACTACCTGCTACGGAATAAGATAAGACAGCTTAAATCAGAAAAAATCACAATTACAAATATCAATTATCGGACCTATGAAATTGAATCCGGATTGATCACCTATAAACTAGAACCAAACTACGAGTTTTCAGAAAATAGGAAGGTTTCCTCCAATCAAGAAGGCGCGAATAATTTTTTAGAAGAGCAAGAGATGGAATAAAATTAACGCACATCAACATCCAATCCGTATGCAACAAACAAATTTTAATTAAACACTTTTTAAATGAGAACAACATTGACGTGCTCTGTTTGAGTGAAACATTTTTAACTGAAAATAAGCAACTACTAATTAATGACAAATATGACTGCCTGCGGAGAGATAGGGACTATGTACAATCTCAAAAATCAAAGGGTGGTGGTGTTGCGATTTTCGCAAAAAAGAACATGCAAATAAATGTATATAAACTTGATAATGAAGAGAACATAAAAATGAACTCTAATTTAGAAATACTTGTGACCCGTGTAAAAAATGGAAACAGTGGATCAGTTTTTGTTTGTGTTGTATATAGGCCTCCTGTCTATCAGTTACAAACTGTAAAAAACGACTTAAAAGCGTTGGAAATGTTAGTTGAGGAGCTCACCGTTACGAAAAGAATGATTATGATAACTGGAGATATGAATCTTAAATATGATTGGGCAATGTCATTATTGGAAAACGTGATGGTGAAATACAAGCTAAAACAGTTAATCTCTCAACCAACAAGAGGAAACTCATTGTTAGATTTAATTATCACGAATAGAGATGATAAATGTGCAAATACAGCGGTGTTTGAACCGCACTTATCTGATCACAAGGCGGTAAAAACACAAATAATCACAAAAAGAAATAAAATTATAAAAAAACAAATAAAATTCAGAAACTACAAAAAATGTGACATGGAGAAACTCCATAGTGATGTAAATAGTTGTAATATAGAGATAAAAATTGATTATCCTGTTGACGAAAATTTTGACAAGTTATGTCATTTTGTGAGGACCTTATTTGACACACACTGCCCAGTAACAACGAAATATATCAAAGACACAAACAAAAACGTAAAACTATCAGAGGAAACAAAAATGACGATCAAGAGGAGAGAAGCAATATATAAGTCACTAAAATATAATCACTCTGAGCAAAAGAAAAAAGAATATGCCTCAGTTAAAAAATTGGTAAAGAATCTAATTGTTAAAGACACAAGAGTTATGGTGAGTAAAAGTGTTGATGAGAACGGCTTCTGGCCAACAGTAAAAAAGCTCACGGTTGCAAAACAAGTTGCAAAAATGCCATTTACAAACAGTGAAATAAATAGACACTTTGTGAGCATCTCAAGTCAGCCTACGACAGTAACAGTATTACATCACATAGATGATAACGATGCAGAATTGGAGAGATTTGAAATTGCAGAACTATCGGAGGCGCAAATTAAATATGCTTGGAAAATGATGAAAAATAAGGATAATACAACAGAAGATGCAGTTGGAATATGCAATCGAATGGTCAATATGATTATCAATTTTCCAAATTTCCTTGAAAAAGTTACAAATATGTTTAACTCAACAATCAGACAAAAAAGTGTACCCAGTGGAATGAAACTTGCTCGAATTTTTGCACTACCAAAAGTAACGCCGGTGGAGAATCTTACTCAACTAAGGCCAATTTCAATTTTACCTGTTTTTGCGAAAATTTTAGAAAAATGCATATACTATCAAATGCGGCAATATATATTATGCAAAAACATTCTTTATGATAGGCAGTTTGGCTTTCGCCCGATGCACTCGACTGAACACGCTGAACTTTATGTAATGAACAGAGCAAAAAATGCACTTGAAAGAAAAAACTATTTTGCAATAGTGACATTGGACATTAAGAAAGCTTTCGACACTGTAAATCGGCAATTATTATATAAAAAGCTCAACGAGTATGGAATTGATTTCAAATGGATAGAGGCGTATAATAGCGAGAGAAAACAGTTTGTCAACGATAAAGAATCATCAGAAATTTTATCTACTACGAGAGGACTTATTCAAGGATCAAACCAAAGTGGAATTTTATTCTCATTATTTATAAATGACATGGTAAAAGTGCTTGCTAATAGTGAAAGTGAACTTGTTTATTTCGCTGACGACTCACAATTAATCAGAGAAATCGATAAACACAATATTCAACGAGACTTAACAGTTTTGGAAAGTGAATGCAACCTACTGGTAAAATGGTTTAGGAATAACGATTTAGAAATAAACGCTGATAAAACTGAATTCATTGTCCATTGCAATAAAAATGATGCCGAACGATGTAAAGATTTGACACTCATGATTGATGGAGTCACCATTAGAAATGTACACAAAATAAAAAGTTTAGGATTGATAAAAGATCAGCAATTGACATGGAAAGACCACATAGAAAGCACAAGTAAAAAATGCAATAAAATTTTATGGTCAATTCGTTCACTTAGGCAATTATTAAGCTCGAATCAAATCAAATTATTAGTGGAGTCATTGTGCCTCTCGCAACTTTTTTACATGAGTATGATATGGACAAATGGAAACAAAAAACTATTAAAATGTGCTGACAAGATATTTAAATCATGTGTAAAATTGACTTTAGGCAATCATTATTGTCAGGAAGATTATAACAAATTAGGATGGCTAAGTGTTAAGGAGCACAAGGAATTTTCGGAAATGTGCTTGGCATACAAATCGTTGTGGAAACAAGCACCTACAGTGTTCCAAGACATGATAAAATTAGATGCGATACAAGTCATCGAATCTAGAAGGACAACATGCAACTATGTGAACAGAGAAAAATGCGACGGCTTTCTTTCAATAGCAATGACGGAGGCATGGGCTAAAGTCCCGGAAAAAATACAAAAAGCTGAAAGTTTAAAACAATTTAAAAAGGAGATACAAAAATGGATAATAGAAAAGAGAAGTGATAAAGAAACTGGCTGTGATCTATCGTGCATTGACAAAGTTATTGAAGATTTGAAATTTTTATTTAATAATTAAAAAGTGATCTTTTTTCTGTAAAAAAAAGTTATTGTGAAGTGATAACATTTGTAACTATCAGTGAGATACTCTGGTCGGGGATACTGATAGAAACATACATACATACATTAGGAAATAACAACTACTGTCCAGTTTGGCCTTGTGTGGAATCATTTGGATGATTTAAAATATTTTCTAGTGTGAAAGTGACTTCTAGGTTACACCAATTTAAGAGATGTACAGTAGCAATAAAGCACTGGATTACTTTTGTGATGATTGATTAGCTTAGATTAAGTATGCTAGGGAAAATCAATTACTTTGTTGGTTAAGTGTGGGTTTTATGCAAATGATGTAGTAATTCGAAGAACACCAGTCAATTTTCACAGTTTTGAATGGTAGGCGGAGTTTCGAAGTAATTTAGGTGATCAAAAAATAATTGGTGACATAAATACTTTGATTATAGTTTCACTGTCTAAGCACGTTTAAGGCCTATCTACAACCGCCCTATCACAGACAAATTACATTGCAGGGATCCCGGTAGCTGATAACCCCAGTTCCCTTGTAATGATAGTCATACTCGCCATGATAACTTTCCCCGTGCAGCCTCTACGCAGCGTACACCGAGCTGAGAATGGTTTTTGGGGACCGGCACCAGGATTCGATCCAGTGAACGTAAGTGAATTTGCTGCTCACTGCACCACCTTGCACGACTTTAATTGGTGACTTGGTTCACAATGGTTGAAACGGGTTGCATTCTATTATGGATTTAATCTGGTGAATGTGATGAAATTGTTTTAAATCCGCAAAAATGCTTTAAACTTTATGCTTAAATTATATTTTGAAATATTTACTATGCCACTGGCAAGTATTAGAATACAAAATGGTATGTATCATGTTAACGTCAAACAGGTTGTTTGGGCGTACTCCTGTATGATATCAATGAGCAGGTACCTTCCTCGACAGCGCGGCTTCGATTGTTTGTGTGTACTACGGGAATCATATTGTTGGTAACAAGACGACTTCGTGAAGATACTAAGGAACATAGATGCCGTTATGCCAAAGGAATCGCCGAATAGAACTTTACACTTCTCCGGAAAAATAGCAACTGAGGCTTCCTTTAATTTTCTTTTTCTCTGCACGCTACAAAAAGCCAACTCACGACTATCCTTTTGGTTAGTCGCGTACCAATCCGCCTGGGAAAACGAGACAAACATTCACAGTCATATAACTACAACTGTTTATGTTAGTGGTAGTTTATTCTAACCATCAAAGAGTCAATTGAGTAGGACTACTAAATACCATATTATCATGTCTAGAGAAGGACTGATCATACAACCCTTGGTAATTCACATTTTCCATTCGGCATTATTTATAACGTGTGACGCATAATTATAACATGTCAGATGGTGTATCAAACTAATTAAAACGAGATGATTCCTTATTCTAATATCTTACAATTTCCCACATGATTATTGCATGCAAATTACCACTTTTTTTGGTATTTTTAGTTGCACACAAAATTTCCTCGTGCTATCCTGTATCCAGGAGTGCAATAGTTATAGTGTTGTTGACTGATTACAATAAAACATTTTTAGATACATAATAATGCCGATATGAAAGTATGCATTTCAAATTTTGATTGTCGTACGCTTAGGGTACAATTAATTACATGTATTGGATGCATTGCAAGACACAATTGCGAAGTTTAGTGTACCATGCGGGTAATTCAGAACTATAGGTTCCTCTGTCGTGTTTTACTACTTTTATTCAGTGGAACTAACTTCTAACAACATTTGTTTCCTATATATTGGGATATCACACAATTTTTGTAAGAAATTACTTCTAGGAATTGTTCAGGAAATGTCATGCATGCCTGTCTCTAAAGAATGTTTCTACAAATATACGACTTTCCTCACTACGACGTCGCCATGACATAAACAGGGCCAGAAAAGTTCGTATGCAAGTTCAAGTCGATTTTCTTCATGAATTTGATAGATCAGTTGCTGTTATAAATTAAATGTTTCCTCATTGCCTAGTGCATATTAAAAATTGCTATTGACAGCATCTATTTGGAATTTAGAAATATAATAATTTTAGAAAAATATTTTTTTCCATTTATTGAGGAAGTGTAATTGTTCGTGAGGTACATTTCTCATTTTCGGATGCCAGCGGTTCGCAAATCTTACCTCACCCAATTCTCTACAGAGCAAACACGTCTGAAATTAGATCTGAAGTATTGTATTGCTAATAAAAAGGGATTAACGAGGTTGTAAACTTCTTGGATATTCAAGTTTCATATTAAATCTACAATTCAAAAGCAGAGGGAATGTCTCACGGTACTTCAGAAAATTATATCTCAACGCCAAAGCAGCCAATTTGTTTGGGGCAAGTTGGGAAAGTTTTGTTTTTAAGCTGAAACATGAAAGTATAGTAAATTTACAATTGTTAATCCAGATTGATACAACCCTGGTGTACTTTAGTTTTAGTTGATTAGGTTCTGTAAGGTCTGCGAAAACCAATTTTCTTGAATCTAACCTGCTTTTTCGGAAATCATTGGTTCATAAAGTGCAGCTGCACATGTAGAATAGTCGTAGAAAATATTGAATTGCAATTGTGGTAATTGGCGCCTTGGTGCAAATGAAACAAGTTAGACAGGTTACCGACGTACCAGGACATCCGGTTGTTGGCGTTCAATGTCATCCTATAAACCACAACAATTGAAACAATTGTGATAAACTATTTAGCTAATAATAATATACATACAAGTATAATACTATGTAATGCACTAGTATTGTTGCATTCGTGTTATTTTTTATATAAACCAGCAAAGATAAAATGCTCATTTGGCAAGTCAACTTCCACGCCACCTGTATAAATACAGAGATCTGTGGAGTTTTTAATCACAAAGGTTAAATATTATACATAAAGTATATTATGCAATAGTGGCTTTCGCGATAACTTTCAAAAATGTGAAGTTGAAAAATTAGTAAAATGTTAAACAATTTGAATTGATTTGCAAAGTAAGTATTGGATAAGTTATTGAGCTTTTACCGCAGAGACCTAGAGTACTTTAACGGTAGCATTGTAAGGAATATACGTTTACTACTCGACATGAAAATGCTGAAATAGCATCCTACAAAATTAAACCATTTTTCCACCTGACACCATCGGTTATCCATCGACAGTCATACAAGCAATCCTTTCACCATCGACCAACAGATCATATTATCCGTGGTTTGCGAATGGCTGCCGTATTGGATTGTATGCAATTGTTGTCCAGATGAAAATATATGTGAAGATCAATAAACGTTTTAATTTCATTAAATTAAGCACTTTGCACTTCAATAATTTAGTAAGCTTAAACATACCATGCCAATTACTTAGGCAACTTCTATGCCATTTTTTGCTCGCCACGCGAGTGAATGAATAAATAAAAGGTTTCTGTTAATTATTTCGTGACATGAAGAATCGACAACCAGATATTTTAATGCGAGCGGATTTTTTAGATGAACGCGTGTATTCTTTATGATTAATCTTTCTTTAATACAAGTTCTTATAATTGTGGCTTCTTTTCCAAAATATCAACATAGAGTGCCTTAAGGAATAAAACATACTTTGCTCTTGGCTATTCGGTGTCAGTATAGCTATACTAGAACTACGCTGCATCACTTCATTTTTTTTTTCTTTCAATAAGCATGCAATTGGAAAGTAATTCAACGACGCCGTTTGGCAGTTATTTGTGCCAGTGATTGCAGGAAATAAAGAAGAGTACAAAAACAGTCATAGAGTTAATATGTAACTAAAAAATTAGTTAATTAATTATTACGAGATTATTTTTAAAAAATTAGTATAACCATTTAGTATTAGTAAATATTTTCCCCTGAACTGCGAGAACATTTAAATTTGGAATATCTTATGAAGATATGTACACGAAATATTTTATCGTGTTTTATATTCTATTTAGTTGCTCTCTTAGTTGCTAAAGTGAGTATTGGGAACCTACTCCTGTAAATAATTAGCTTCATCAATACGAAATCAATATGTCCCGCAACTGACTGTTAAATCTGTCGCACGGATTGAGATGTTGGTACATTTGCTGAAGTAACCAGTTCCATTGAAACAAGAATTTGGAAATGTCTTGCACTAAAGCATGCTTAACAGCCATTTGTTTGCTACATAATCGGATTCGTTGAATTGTACGGTCGACTAGTGTCATCATTGTAGTTGTTGCTTACTTGATAATGTTTGCATTATACATTTGCCTAAATAGCAAAATTCGTCATCATTGTATCCATTCCAAAATGCATTAGGATTGGTTAGTAAATTTATGATCCTATTTTTCTTTAACCCATTGGTTTGATAGTACCTTTACAATTTGGCAAAACACAATTGTTATCACTAACGATGCACCGTTATTCCAACCTTGCGTTAAGTATATTTTTCATCCACACATATTTCTGAGTTAGGGCGCCGAAATTTAGCACCTGCATGTCAATCGAGTACTAAAAAAAATTGCAATGATGTTTCCTTCTTCTGTTACTAATTAGTGCAACATCAAATTTTAAGCACACTTTGCGTTTCTCTTTATTAGAATTTCGAACTATTCCAGTTAAAACATTTGATGGAGGTGTATCAAATAACAAGTAGTAATTGACTTGCATAGCGTGCGAATGAAACCGTGGATTTCAGCATGACACTCAACTACGTTACAAACTTGTATTGTATTAGAAATTATTCTCATTGACAACGGCCTTGGTAAAAATTGTTCGCGTATGGAGAAAATTTACTAATGAGGTGATGGAAATAGAATCAAGAGAAAATATGTCTTGTTTAAACTGACAACTCTACTGTCCACTGCAGGAAATCAATAGAATAAGCTGCCGCCATTGACATTAAGTTAGATGTCTTCAAGGAATGTCAATGACAACTGCAAACTACCGACTTACTCTAGATTGACAGATATAACAAAGCTGTAGATGACTGATCATAGTAGGTCATCTGCAATTAGTATAATGTTCAGTATGGAAGTACATACTTTTTATTCATACTTATTTTGGATTAACACACAATACAAAATTCCACAAAAAGGAAGTGAATTAATTATTGGCAAAAATGTATTTTTTTATCAAGACGCCATAGCAAGATTTACTGGGCCTTATGTCGCGTCGTCAGGTCGTCATTTCTTATCTGCTTTCGTACAGTCAAAGTAATCGCGTTAATATCAAAGTACAAATATAAATCGGTCAATAACTAGCAGTGAAATGTGAAGAATGCAATTTAGGTGCCAGAATGACCCCGGAATACTGAATAAGGCAGATCTTGGAGATCAAAAAGTTGTGTTCTCAAATAAATGAAATCAACCACAAAACAAAAATGGCATTTGGCGTGCTTCATGGTTAAATATATAGGACTAAATTCCTCATTAAGAGTGCATACTCTATGAAAATATTTGCCGGGCTTCTACCTAGTCGTTTAATCAGTCGTTTTGCTTGTAGTCGTTATGTTAATGGTATTATTATCTGGGCCTCCATTTATTTCGCAATATGTACTAGCATAAAATATATAATTTGATCATGTCGTTCAATAGTTAGTGGGACACCACTTGGAGGATTTATTTATACTTTGTTAATTCTCCTTTACAAACCGCAATATCAAAAGTTTTACCAACTTTGACCCAGTTTTTTGGTAGGTGAAAAGTCACGCTACATAACAGAACAGAACATATGAAGCATAAATAGATCATGTAACAAATAACTGGTGCATCAGATAGTATGAATATCAGAAACACATACATATATAACATTAGCTGCACAACTGTTTAATAGTGGAACCTTCAAAATCAGACCTTGTTAAATGTTTGGCGATCAATTTAGTTTTCTTGTAGCAGGAGCAAGTTTAAATTAGTTTTTTTTCACCGGCTTGAAAGTATGTATCTGTTCCAATTTTTGTTCCTTTCATATGTTTGCTTTGGTTTTAACACCATTATGGTTCTTGCTTTACTTTCTTGTAGGTGACGCTGAAAATTGTTGGATTGTTTGTACGATATCCTTTACATAAATGAACCAACCCGACATAGCAGCGTCACGCCGTGGTTAATGCGGTTGAACACTACGAAACGCTTAAATGGCAACTATAGTGAAGAAATAGACGTGTTTACTTCTGTTCTTTAGGTTATGGGTAAGGTAAGCATGAAATCTCGTATCTGTAACAGGTTCATTAGGCACATTAATCGTTAAGTGACCTTTTGGGTTAAATTTAAAAGGTTTATAGCCACAGTTTGCTAACATGTACGATTTACTAAAATGCCGTTCAGTACCCAATTTGGCTCATGGTATAAAATGGGTCATGAAAGGTAAGTTGCTGGCTATGGTGTTGTTATGATGTTTTCAATGTATCCAATTGATGGTTCATAATTACTATACAACACCTGTTTTATTATGTTCTCGCCTAGTTAAATTCAAATCCATCGATATCGATGCATTATTTGCAAATTTTACTCTGAGATATTTCAATATGGAATGACAATAATCTGTTGGATGACGACTAAATACTAACAACTACTTTAATTGTCCCAATTTAATAAAATGGTTGGTTGAGGTAATTAAATTTTAGGTATCCGCGTTTCTTGCTAGCCGCGAGGCCTAGTATTTTATCACTTATTGGGAGTGCATATTTGTTACATTCTGGGGGGGCAACCTAAAACGAATCTTTAATAGACGATTAACCTGTCTATCGTTATCTCGTTACATTGTAATAACGTTTACAAAATAGACAGCAGCGGGTTATGCAGCACGGTTTAGGATAGTTTAATGCACTTGGTTGAAACATCAATTTATCAAACAAATTGATAATCATTGCAAAGCAAAGTTTCGAGCATATAAATTTATCAATAAATTCTACTACGCTACACGCATGCACGAACAATCTGACTGCTAAAATATATTCGGAAATGTGAAGTTCCCACCAAGCGGCTTTGGATCTTTACATTTGTATTTTTCAAAAAATTGTAATTTATGATTTAAATAAATAAGCAAATAAACAGCATTACAACAACTGTCATACATTTAATTTAAAATGGATACCAACCATGTAGCTGATACGCTGGACAAAATAAAGTGTCAATTTTCTTCACTTAGCTACTATGTGCATCCGTGCCAGAAAACAACAACAGTGTTTACTAACGTGGATGATGGCGACGTGAATAAAATCAATTAATATTAACATGAAGACACGAATTAAGAGCTAAGCCTACGCGCCAAATTACTGTTCCAATTTTGCTGTATTCTGTTTACAACCAGTTTTGGTGCAAGGTAAACCCCTGTTAAATCGTGCTGGACACAAATTATTGCTATTTGATTGAGTGGTTTTTTAAATCGTATTTGTAAATTTCCTTCAAGTTACGTATACGTACCAGCAAGTTCACCTTACTTTGTCAACACTAAAATCGAACATTCCAACACTTGAAGTACGGCATTTACCTGTACTTTATTAGCCCGGCAGGACTCTGCTAGGGCTACTCCATTTCCTCGTAAATCGTGCCGTACAGTGCCGTACAGTGCCGTGCCCTTTTGTATTCATTCATATACAGCAGCTTTTGCCTCTTCACTCTGCTCTACTCATCTGAAACTTGGTACTCAGGGGTTTTCGATGATGGCGAATTTAATGAGAATAGTCTCGTGACCTTTTGACATTATTTGACCTGCGTAAAAGGTCAAGTTGACACAGAAGTGTGTTAGCGAGCTGAAACTTGGTACTCAGGGGTTTTCGATGATGGCGAATTTAATGAGAATAGTCTCGTGACCTTTTGACATTATTTGACCTGTGTAAAATGCCAAGTTGACACAGAAGTGTGTTAGCGAGCTGAAACTAGGTACTCTATGGTTTTCGATGATGGGGATTGCTAAGACATTTGTAGCTTGAACTCGTGATCTCACTTTACGCCAATGTCAGAGTTCAATCATATGTAGACGTGTGCTAAATGACTGAAACTGGGCACACTGAGGTTTTAAAGTTTCGAAAGTTGGATTTTAGACGCTTACTTAAACCTGACGGGCATCTTATAACTTAGGAAAGTTTTATTATTATTTTTTCATGTGTACGTAATTACAAGTGGTAACGTAAAATTGCATCAAGTTTTTAAGGCCGAATTCAATCACAAATAGGTCAAAATATGCTTTGTCTGCAACTATTTCTTTATTATATGAAAACGGTAATTTAATCTAGTTTAATGTACAGACTTTTCTAATCATTTTCAAGGTTAGTAAGCAAAATTCATTCCTCAACCCAACGTTTTGATAATGTTTTAAATGGTAAGGTGTTTTGACTACCCAAGATCATATTGGCAACAACTGGAGGCACCTACTAAAGCTAGGAGAAGAATAAAAAAGGTTATTGTAAATAACCCAAAAGGAGACAAACTGATTAGACGATGTTGACAAGTTGTAATTGACATACCAAATAACGTATCCAGTTTGTATACGGCGAATTTACGTAATTAATCAAACATTCAAAAGATTTAGGATTTACGAGTTCGACGCATTCTAGTGTCAGCAAATTTTGCGGATCAGACAGTTCGTTTGGAAACTGTTTTGATAAATCGCTATAGTTGGATGCAAAGAAATAAAAATGTTCATAAAAAAGTACATGCAAAACGTCAACGAATTTTTTGTGCGTGTACTGAAAAATTATTTTTAAACCAGATACATTGATGCTCCAATGAGTGTGCTAAGAAATGTCAGCATTGACGCATATCAAACAATGTAATGTGTGGTGTTTCAGTTTTGGCATTGACACGAAAGATTAATAAATATTGCAATCAATAATCGCAGGCCTTAATAGGCACTTGTCGTGTTTACAAGGTACTGCTTGTAGATTAATTTCAACTGGTTCATTTAAATATCTAATGAATAACTGAAAATTAATAACAACCTGTACAAGTTAGCGAGGTAATGGTCGAGTCCATACGGAAACTGAAAACGTGATAACTGATAAACGTACGATACATATTTTTACGCGCGTACTACACAATTATTTTTAGAGAAGACTGATTAATTCTGGGATGAGTGGGTATTGCATTGTAAGAAATTTCAGTAGTCTCGTATGTCCGTCAATATTGACACAATATATTATTGAATATTGCATTCAGTGGTTTAAAGTAACTTGTCATTGATGTTTTGCTGCGGCAAACAAAACGATTAGATTCTCTCTTTGTGCTTCTAGAATCTGGACGATTTGCTAAATCCCGTACAACATTAAAAGTTCAATTCTTAACTCAAGCGCAAGACCGTTATCATATCTTTACTTCACCATATCGTTCATCGCCCATTGAATGCCAATTAGACCGCCAAACTGTAGCATGTACATATCACTTGATTAACAAAAATATGAACGAAGCATAGAACGTACCTTATAAATTTATTTACATCACTAATTACTGAGCATGTCAGTTTACAAGCACAATAGAATAGATATTTAAAAGTTAATATTTTCATGGCTGAATAATACAAACGGCTGTGATGACCATTGGCACAATAGTAGACTTCAGAAATACTAGAGATATTATAACAGAATATTTAATACAAACGGATTGATAAGTGAATATTCTGTTAACGTCGATAGTTAAAACTTATTCACACAAATTGTCGCATGTTCTTTAGTAACTGCTACAGGATATCTTCATATTGAAAGACTAGTGAATTATAGTTTTATCTTGCAATTGTCTCCCAATATAAAAAAGTTAATGGTTTTCAAAAAAGTATGACATTCGAATTTGGTTCACGTCAACGCTACCTGGTAAGTTACTAGTGACTCCTGCCACTGTAATACATAAGATTAGTAGGACGGATGTATTGGTGTGTAATGTTATTTGACGTGAGCTGATGCGTAGCGTAAATTTATATTTTGTTAATTATTATCGTATACTATAATCACTTGCAGGGATTTTAGCTGTTAAATGGTGCATTTAGATCATGTTAGCAAAACGGCTAAATAGATAAGCGCATAAGCACAATCGGATTCGTTGGGTTGTTAGTGGCTATTATTTGTGTCGATAAGATGATTTATAATAAAATCAACATTAAAATGTAATCAAGTCGTCACATATAACCTACGGAAAATCAATCTATCACATTAAGATTGCCTAAATCATAATTGATTTCCTTGACACGCACATATTCGAGTCGGAATTAAACAACTCTTTGAAAATTCGCCAGCGCGATCACGGAAAGTTTGAATTATGGAACTTGTAAGAATGGTTAATCAGTGTCAGACATGTGAGCACTTAATGTACTGTTTAACTGTACGCCGTTAAGTCCCTTGTGTATTTGTAATTTAAAATTCTTGTACTGATGTTTTCCTGTCTCTGTGTCGCAAAAAGTACTGGCATAAAACATATAAATTGTAAATGTCATTCCGTAGTGGGACGCCACATGGCGAACTTGCTTGAATATTGTCATTTTAATTAATTCACAGTTGTGCAGTATGCTCTCGCGTTCGATTCTCTCTCTGGTGCACCTTGTTTGAGCATTGCTACGTAGGAGTAAATTTATAACAGTTGACCTTTTCAATTAAATCTTTATAGTTGTTTGGCGCAAGGCTCTACTAATGCATATTATTATATCCAGTATTCCCATCAACAATATCCAATGAAATTGATAGAATGGACCTGTATTGCGATCAGTTTAACAAACTCTGCTTGGATTTCAACTGTGGACATTTATATCATATATGAAAAGAACATAAGAATATATTTCTATAAAGGATGGATCATTGATTTGCTAAAAGATTGATTTAAATCCAAAAACTATAACTGTGGGTTAAAAGTGAAAAACTCAAATCGGCTACTTATTACGAAACTTTATAATTTTCCTGGTGTTTCCATCATCCAACTTGTTGTCTAACAGTGACGTTTGCTAGCAGTAATATCTTATCGAAGTTGAACTTTTGTATCAAAGTGGCAATACAAAAAAGAGTTTTCGTCCTTGAGTAAATTAAGTTTAACTTCCAGTCATTCCATTCTAAACAGTTCTGCTGAACACAGATTGCCCTGAAATGTACGACATCTCTGTGTTTATAGTGATAATATTGGTTAGTGCTGAATGTAGCGTACTTGGAAATTGCCCCCGGAGTTTAATCAGATTGAAACAGTTCCTTATTTTATAATAATGACAAAATGATCTAAAGGACAGCACTGTTGTTATCAAACTCAAACGACTGTAATAGGAATTCCGAGTCGTAGAAACTGTAATTGATACTTAGGTGTCATCAGAAAACCTTTTCATGGAAGGTGGATTGGAGAATACATTCACTGATTTGGAGTAAAAAGTTGAGGATCATTAAAATTTTATCATATTCAACTGGATTTGAAATGTATAAATGAAATAAATTGGACAGTAAATAAAGTTTGCCCTCGAAAATTTATAAATAGCCGAAGCCCCAACGGCAGTTTAAATTTAACTTCATATCCATCTCCATTCCTCATCTAAGTCAACTCAATGACAATCTATAACATATTATTTTATATTTTATGATAAATGTTCCATTGTTAAGGTATTTTACAACAATCCTGTTTTCAATTCAATAAACATGCTATGATATGATTCACAATTACATTATAATTTGGTTCCAAGTGCAGCAATTTGATTAAATAGTTACCAGAAGAAAAATACATATTCGTTTGCGGTCATATAAGAATTACTAATGATTAGCTAGCCCTAGTGAGTGAAATTTTTTTATTAAACATTCACAAGAACGAATACCTGTGGCAGATCTGTGATTAATTAAAAATCCCATTCCTTAGTAATTGCAACTTACGGCGCAGAATTGTTTCCTGTATTTATCTGGTTGCAATAGTACTTAAATGAGCTGTGCGAACTTATGGACTTATTAAGAGTCTCCTTTTTAACAAATGTCCACTTTATTTGCATGACCATATCCGTTGCTCACCAAAGCAATTCTGTATAGTTCAAACGTTTTGGCACACGCCTTCCAAAATTAGCGTTATCAGCAGACGGAAAACATCTTGATGCAATTATTTGTATTTCTTGTGACATAAGAGTTTCTCAAAATAGTACTTCGTTGAGTATAATAAGTTCGCTTGAAATGGTAAATTGGTTTCGATTTTTGTATGTTTATTTATGTTTACAATTTTAACAAATGAATTTTTCTAAAATAGAACTGACATGGTGTTTTATTCAATAAAATGTCAAAAGAGAATTTAGGGTAGCAATTTTATTATTAATTAACCAAGGTTTTATAATACAGTTTATCTATCCTTGCAACATAAAGTATCCTGGTTACAAAATAATAACTTAATTTCATAGCTTTCTTCTCCTACACAGAGATTCCATGGAACTAAATTGGATGCACGACTAATTTGCATGCTATTGAAGGCTTTCATTAAGGTACGGGTCTAATAATCAACAGACGACTGATGTCTATTGAAATACCTACAATCACTGCCGTCTTCAGGAGTAGCATCATTATTCATGCAACTAGACATGTTATTGACACCTATCTTTAACAGGTGAGCGGTTGAAACTACTTGTGATTCTTTTTTTTCTGTGACGTGATGTATATGTGACTGAGCTATGTTGTATTTTTGGAGAATTCCATTAAATATTTAAATTCGTCATATTTCGATGAATTTTCGATTCTTTTTAGAATCCATGCTGTCATTCATGTTGAAACGATCAGTATATATCCAAAACCTCATTTATCTACAAATAACAATTAAAGTGAAGAGAATTTTTGGCATCATCCAATTACCGACTACTTAAATGCCAACAGAAGTTTTTGCAGTGTAAACGTTTTTATTAATATTAGCAGATGGGTGCATAATAGGGCGACCGGTATTGCTTTGTAAATGTTGAAAATTATACCAGTGTACTGTAAATGGTACTGTAAATGAAACACTTGTTGTTAATGGCTAAATATATTTGTATTTTTCCCAATGAAGACTCAAAGGAATAAGATTGTATGTAAAGTAAGCTACATTACCACAACGAGTAGTAAGCAAACTAGAATTCATGAAGTACCATCTTGTTGGGATAACTGCTGGAAGGTATAGAAAAAATTAAGTAAATAGTCCCGTTTTAATTCATAATTATTACCACGTTATGATGATTTTATCTTGTGGTCCGGGCAATCGATAGTGTAAGAAAATAAATTACTTCATATTTTCTTTTGATTTATTCGAATTCATTTTCAGATTTAGAAAATTCGCTTTCATTTAGCATTAACATGCCAATCAAGTAAATAATGACCCGATGCGGATAAATAATCATACGGAGTAATTGTATATATTCCATTTTGAAGACACCATTGGTGCACTTAAATGTTGTGATGTGATCTGAAATTAATTGCCTTGATTATCTGATTTCTGCTATAGTACCACAAATGGACAAGCGCTGCGGCTGCGACCAGTTTTAAGTTCAAGGTTGACAGTAAAACACATCATTGCATTGCCCATGATAATACATTAGTGACAGGTATTAAATGTTTTAAAGGGATATTTACTGATGGATGCAATTGCGACAGGTATGTCATATTTGTCAAAGGTATGCTAAAAATTAGAAGTTAACTAATATGCATGAAGTGTGGCCAAATGGAACAACGGATGTTCGTTATATGTTAATGATTACCTAGTAAGTCTGACATAATTAAATACTAATTCTTGAACACACATACACAAAACCATAGGAGAGGGAAATCTGTGTTCACTAAATATCCAATAGGTACGTATTTTGAAATTATGACGCAGAACTGTACCCAGTATTTATCTGGCCGCAATAGAAATCAAACGACTTAGAGGTAAATAACAGATGTATTCATTAAAAGGTGTTCCCTTATAATTAAATGTCTATTTTATTTACATGACTATAGTTGCGCTGGTTCGAATAATAGTGCAGCATAATTGAGGCGCCTTGTCAAGGACCATCCAAAATAAGAATGAGTAGCAGACATTGTTCGAAAACTTTTTAGTTGTAATTATTTGCATTCCTTGTAACGTTTCTAGTTGGTCAGATTGCATTTTGATAAATCTTTGTGGCATCCGCAACATATAATTTTATGAATAAATGTATTTGAGAAACCACGGTTCAACAGTTCACAGTCAAATATATTGGGAATGAATGACTGTCTTATTAATTATACTTGTGGAAACAAATTTGGAGATACACAAGACCGACGTTCGTTTGGCGCCACTATAACAATTATAGTGCCTACCAACAAATTAGACAAATAAAGGTGGATTGCCACTTTGAGCAGTTCGTATTGTATGCGAAATCATTTGAGTCAGTTTGTTCTGATGTGATTTCTTTTGATTCATCTGGGTTTGCAGAAACAATGGCAACTTGTTTCTAATTACCATCATTTCAGGTGACTCCTATCCTTTAATACATGCTGCACCACTTTGAAAAGAAATTATGCGGGACTAAATAAAATCTCGAATCTAACATACTGCTAAATCAGTATGTGCTGAGTAAAATGACTTATGGTCAATGTTGCTTCCGTAATTTGCAGAATTACTTTTAATGTCTGCTTGACATGGTATCCCGTCAGACAAGTTATTCACGCGTTGACTACAGGCATCAAGATTAAATTTTTGTTGTGTAGTGAAACGACAAATTAATAGATTGCTCAACTTGTAATAATGAATTCATAAATGGCCTCTGTAAACAGAAGCAATATCCAAGGTCCAAGCACAAATACAGTGTTGGATTGAAAACGAGATAAAAGAACAAATGTGACACAATTATTTACCATATTATTGTTAACGCGGTGGCCTCTGCAGAAAATTCTATTATACTAAAAGTATGATACCGTGTCAACATCAAAGCGAAGCGCATAATTTTTATGTTTTATCAAGTCGGCTTAATAGTATTAAAACCCCGCAAAAATCAAGTGCTTTAAATACACATGAATAAATGTATTCCTCAGCTCGATGCCACTACTTGGTTTACTGTGCTATACGAATGTTGCAACACTAGAGGTTTCCAGCCGTCTTGATTATCGCTTAAGCGTATAAAAGTCATACAAATGACGCAGCGGTTATATTTTGCTTCAACAGATGAGTAATTACTGCTAGTGCAGATTGAAATTAACGCAGTGTGTTTGGCATGTTCTTTGTAGGTTTGTGTTTTTGCAAAGTTTTGAGAAATATATCCGTCATACCAATATAGGACGTGTTGGGAGTTTTAAAATGTCTTAATTATTTTGCTTGTAGTTGAGTACTACTTTATGGAGCCTGGCCAAAATTCAAGACGACCGGATTAAAAAGAAATAAATTTTCTGCATTCATGCAGCGCTTTATTAAACATAAGCTTATTGCGAATATTTGCGGATGTCCTCGATTGCAAGCTCCATACAAATTGTTGTGATTTTACACATGCTTCTTTTCTACCAATGCAAATGTTGTTTAAAATATGTCGTATTTATAATTTGGGAATTGCCGGATCCCTGTCGAGGATAACGAAAGCAGTTTATTTCATACAACATAGAAACATCAAAATATATATTTTGAATCTAAACTATTGATGTGAGAAATCCTTGCCGTAGAAATCCAGATTTGGTTTTAAGATTCGTGGTGTGGCTCATTTTAGTTCCATGAGTCGATGAACACAGCAATTCACAAAATGTTCTTGTAAATTATTATAATCATTAGTACTAGCGTTCTCCGTACATGTCACAATATTTTACATCCAGAGAACTGATTTTGGACAAGATATGTTTCAAAACTCCGATTCCGCGTTATGTTTGCTTTGTTTTCCAGAATTCCAAAAAATAACTCCAAAAGCTGCCCGAAAGTTTTTTTTATGGAATTGGACATCACTACTGCGTTTATCTTGTAATAAAAGATTTTTTTAATTTATGATCTAATTTTGGTGTTTTGGGGACAATATGCTGTAAAGCTATTCATTGAGCAACTTTATTCCATATTTTTAATTCGCCAATAGTGATAAATATAATTCAATCAAGGATATCGTTCTTCCTGTAATTTTGCGCAAGTTAACCCCATGAAATTATGAACAATAAAGGTGACATTTCGGTGACACAAACTACATTAGCGATGTCGAATTTACTATAATGTTCATTGTAATTCGTTGGAGTTAATTTTAGGAATTTGGAAAACCGCGGGAGAACTAGTTAGATATATTAATGCTACTTTTTATACCTACGCTAAATAGATTTTGCAGGAGAGCACAGAGCGAGCGTAAAACCTATTACTATTCTAAGGATTGAACTCTTTAAAACATACGTACCAATCATATATATGATGTAACAATATGGTATAACCTAATTTTAATTTAGCTTACAATTAGCTTAGCTCTGCTTTTGATTGTTAAAATAATAAGTCAAAATATATGTTGTTTACATATCTGGAATAGAGTTGTAATTGACGCACCTTCCACTTCCACAAAAACAGGTGCGACAGAGGATAACATTGAATAATATACAATTAGTACGAAAAGTATATTTAATTAAGCCGTACCATCATTACCGCACCAGGGTCAGTTACGGCCTGTAAGTATTTATCAAACTAGTAAGAAAAAGTCACCACGTAAAATCATCGCTGGCATAGTTATTTGTAAATTTTTAACAAATTGAGGCAACATTACTAATTGCAGTACTAGTTTTAACTACAACGTCCCCGAAAGTTTACTTCTGTTGCTGTTCATGAAAAATCCAGGTAGTCCATTTTCCAATGTCTTAAACGCAAATCGTAAAGCGGTGGTAGTTGGTTGTTGTTGTCTTATAGCGACTAAAATGTAAACTGGATGCGAACCGATCCACATCAGAAACACAACGCTCCTTCTCAGCGTGATTTACAGAATAATAACAGAAAATGGTGACAAAGATGACGTATGGTTACTTGTTTGGGTTGAAGCAACTTGGCCGCTTTCCTAAAATGCCAAACAATCAAGTAATTTATGGAATATTCTTTTGATTTTCGTGGAAACTTGAAACAATCATGGTAGCTTAATTTAGAGCTATTGGTGGTAAAAATAATATGATGTTAAAGTATGAAATGCGCTCAGGACTTGTTTTTTTTCACGCCACTCATGCGTTGAGTAAGTCCTTGCGATTAATTCCATCAAGAAGATAACATTGGATCGGCAGCTGTCAGTTAGGATGAAGTATGAGTTGGTTGGTGTGCTTAACTGAGAGAACGTAGTTTAAATCTCGAAACAATTTTGAGTCATTTATAAAGTAACAAGAGCATTATACATGCATTGTTGAAGTGAGGATAGATTAAACGAAATTACAGATGCTATCCGGGGTGTTGGAATTCGTTCATGATTTCGGATCGCTCCGGTCACTTTTATAAACTTAAAATAATACGTGCATTGATGAAACATTCCTTATACCTTAATGTAATGCATCTAACGTACAAGGTATCAAAATAATGAATGCAGAAAAAAAACAAGGGATGTGAGAAATTGTTGCAGAAGAAAGCCAGATTTGTCGCTAAGGTTTGCGTCGTGGCTTATATCAGCTGCAGAGTCAATCTCTGGATATCCCTGTAAATTACTATCATCATTAGAACCATGATTGACTGTACATGCCACGGAATTTTATAAATAATCGTTTGAATTATATTCGCAGTTGTGCTTATTTGTTTACAATAAAGGGATGTTGATTGCTAGTTGAAATAATTTAAAGGTTCGATACAAGTTTAATTACAGAGCGGTGGAACACACTTTTGACCCATTATTACACCTGTTGTCGTTAGGTGTTACCCAAATAGAATTTAACCCTGACTTAAAGTCTTAATTCAAAGAACGCAAATAATCTCTAACGGCAAAACGATTACCAAGTTTGCTTCTTATAGGGTGAGCCTTCATATTGAAAGTCGTCACAATTCACAATATTATTGTCCCTTGGTATTTAATTGTAAACAACTTATATCAACTTGCTTATTCGCAATCAAAACTACTATTGTTCTGTTGCTTGCTTGTTTTGCGAAATATTATATTAGCCAGAAATATATTGGTGAAACTGTGCCAGGTGAAAAGGATTCAAGAAAATCGTTGTCACTTGAGCAAACCAGAATGGATTTCTTTGACTTAGACTTTCGTTTCTAATCTAGCAATGTCTGTAAAGTGTTAGTTGGATAATCCATAATTTTATTCCGCACTGCGAAGCCACTTGGTCGTTTGCTGACTCATTTGATGTATTTAATTACCTTAGGTGAAATTCTACCAACGAAGTTATATATCTAAAAAGAGTTGGCTGTACCATTTCAATGCTACAGGTTATCGTACGTCCTATGACAACTGGAATACGTGAAGAAACATGGGAGCTTCTCGAAAAGCTAGTTGCATAATTCATCCTATTACCCAACAAGGCCGAAACATAAATAGGCTTTGAGTCAAAAAATGTGCAATTAAAATAAATTTTGGAGTGTTACTTGGTTGTATCTTGCAAAACTAAAATGGCATTATTAGTACGAGACTTTCACGGCGTCCGTGTGTAATAAGAATAAATTCGATTCTTACACGAAGTCTGCATCTATTATAAATTGTTAAACGGACGCTTCGCGAAATGTTTTGGTATAACATAACTTCTTTGAATCATTTACCTAAGAAGTTTTGGCTTGGTAAATTTAGAGAATTCAAACTCAGCAATCGTTGCCATATACAGTTATATTTCGTTCCCATCCAAAATAAATATTCTTGCGTTTAATGCACATTTCAAAGTCTTCGTTCGTTAGTTTGTAATAACAACCAGCCATGGCATTTCCAGTTTCAATGAGATATTTTGCACAGCTGCATTAAACAATTTGATTTCTCACCAACGTAAATGGGAACAGAAGTTCGTGAAAATTTACCATATGCAAAAATGTATATAGCAAAAATATTTGTCTTCTCAAAACAGCATTTGTTGTTTTATTCACAAAGAGATACGGGATTATTTTTGTCTTCAAAATATCAATATCATGCATTGTCAGATTGTTCGCAGTATGTTAGACTACCATTAATTGCTAGAAAAGAGCCAGCATGTGTTCAGGTTATTTATACGTGCAATTGCAACTTTCATTTTCATTCATAAACCTGAGCGCTCACGATAATTAACCACGTTTTCGTAGTCTAGGTGGCAAATGGTCTACTGTTCATAAGCGAAGCATTTTTCAAGTTCCAATTACAATAAATTAAATTTGATAAGGAACCATGGCGTCTTGCGTTTCATACTTTACTGGGCGTGATGGACCAAAGGTTCGAAGTTTAATAGCATCATTGTTTCGGCACTTGGGATAGAATTGAGCGAAGTATTTTAGTGTGATGTAATGCTTTCAAAGTGTTTCCTAAGTATGTTTGAATGATACGAAAGCTACGTAAACGGTCTAAGTCGATACCAATGTATGCTTTCCTGGGATTTATTTTCAAAATTTCTCCAAAATTACGGTTCTCGTTATGCGTGAAAACAATATATACTTTAGTAATAAATAGCCTCTTACAACGTCACCGGGAAGTTTTGTCAGTGTCTGATGCTTTTTTCAGAAGAGAGATACCATGCTCACTAAATAGATCGGTAAATTGTTTCGGAGTGGCTTTTGAAGCGGATGGTGGTTCCACAAAATTCTCCTATATTAACTGATAACAGCAATAAAAAGATGTGATGCGTTCCCAATTTAGATAAACAACAACTACTACTATTCTGGAATGCTTTGTCTCAGTTTTTTGGTTAATTATGAATTACATATGTGTATTTAATATATTGTATTTTAGTTGGGATTTTACTTACGAAATTTTTCACAATTTTATCTACGCAAAAATATGTTGACAGCGGCTAGCATAAGGATGATTCTGTTTTTCTTCAACCATTGAGCAAACATTGTTATTGAATACTTAGAAAACCCCTGGTATTTTAACTTTAGTTGGTCAGATTTGTTAAAATCTGCAAAGGCCAACTTGTAACATGTACATATATTTATAACCATTGAAGTGTGTAATTACAGTTGTGATGAAAGCTTCCTTCGCTACACTTGAAGCGAATTAACCCGGGTTCCGAAATACCAAGACATCAAGTTACTGGTGTTCAATGTTATCTTGTAAACCAGCGAAATTGAGACAATTCTGATAAACGTTTTTAGCTAATATTATACAACAAGTAAAAATGCTAATGCAGCTACCTCTTTTCGAAGTGCTGTTTTTTATATACATACGCCAACAAATACAAAAGGAGCATCTGACATGTCAACTTGCACGCCGCCGCTATTAATACGGAGCTCCTGTTAATTTTGAACTGTGCAGATTGATTGGTACGTTGGTTGCCTTATCGGTAGAGTGCGAAGCTCTGAAGTGGAAAAATTAATAAAGTACCAATTTAATTATTTTGCAAAGTAAACATGGACTAAATTATTGTGATGTTGCCCTAGAAACCTAGAGCACTTTAAGGGTAGGTTTGTAAGGTAATAATCGCAAATAACACCTGTAACTTCGGTTTTCGGGACCGTAAATAATGATTTGTATCTATTCAATTAGAATATTATGTTTTAACTACTGGACATAGAAAAGTTGAAATAGCATTGAACAAAATTAAACCATAATTCTATTTGACTCTATCGTATTGCGCCTGCGTCATGGAAGCGAAGATCAGTCCTTTCGTATCAGATGAACAAGTTCTAACAATAAGTAAGACCAGATTCTAAATCACCACGGTGTTTAGTGAGCAGTTATTTGCTTGCTGCTAGCATTAATATTGATAGGGAACAAATGTGACGCTTAGAGTTCTAGTAGGTATTTGAAGATCATTAAGTAGTACATGGCTATGTATTGAAAAAATATGCATCCCTTTCCAACTTTTCATAATTGACCGCTGTAAGAACACATCTGCGACCTAGATAGTCGACCAATACCAAAATTGGAACCATTTATAATTATATTGTCTTTATAGATATTTATTCGATATATTTCAACGCCGAATTGCACACGATGAAGTAAAGAAACATTGGAAATTCTCAAGCGCCTTCATTCTTTCCCACATGTTTTTACGATGCTGGTCTAGAATTCTGGTACGCGTCGGGCGGACTTTGTGGTCATTGTATAGTAACAGTGTACTAAGATTGTAATACACAAGCTCAAAATTTCGTGACAATCTACCACCTACCTTACCGGTAAGTATGGAAAGCGAATGAATGTTCCAACGCTCTTGATGCCGTTGCGTTGTTTGGAAAATTGAAAGTAAATTAGAAACCCAATAGGCGTTCCTTTATTTTTACGTTGTATTTCGACGTCAGCCAGTGACTTTAGGCAACATTCGTTTCACTAACAACGGTCAGATCAAATTCTTCTGCGCTTACGAAACGATGCAGTGTCGCTCTGTGACAAAATATTTTGCAAATGAAAATATATGAATTAAATGTTTTAATTCCATCGTATTAAGCACTTTACACTTAAATAATTTTGTATGTTACAAAATATAAAGTATCCGTACAGCTAGGTAGCACTACTATCACTTCAATCTACCTCAAATTAAATATGCAATTGGAAACTGTTTAAAGATTTCAACGACGCTGTTTGGCAGTTATTTGCGCCAGTGATCACGTCACATGAGGAAAGGAGTAACGATAGTCATCTGGTTAAGGTGTATGTAGCTAAAAATAAACAAATTAATAAATATCAGCAAATTGTTTGAATATTTTAGACGATTTCATATTATGTGAGCGGTCTTTGAAGAAAAGGCTACTCCTTCCAATTTGGTTCAACCTCATTCCTGTAGCTCTGACTCTCAGCTGTACTTTGAGAGAAATGGCGGAGGGCTAAGATATGGCAATCCCTAAGCATTTTGAATAGGATGAAAACAGTACGTCCTGAATACAAATGGCAATGACATATGCTTCAGAGGTTGTTACAGAAAACTGCAAATTTGCCGTAAAGGTTGCAATACATGCTGCACAGAATAAACTTTTCTTTTCTGAATTGCGAGAACAGTTAAAGTTGCAGTAGTTAAAGAACATATGTTCGCGATAAATTACTCATGCCATTATGTATTCAATTTACTCGTTCTCTTCAATGAACATTGTATTTCGAAAGCTGAAAATCATTTGCCTCATCGTTACTAAATCAATGTCTCGAAATTGACTGTTAAATCTGTCGCGCGGATTGAGATGGGGGTACATTGCAGTAGTAACCAGTTCCTTTCAAACACGAATTACAACATTCCTTTCACGAATGCATGTTTAACGGCCATTTGCTGCTGCATAATGGGATTGGCTGAGTGCTACTTTCAACAATTGCAATCATTGTCCTAATTGTATTCATTGATATTCACATTAAATAATTTGACTTTAGCAAAATGTTTAACCATTACATCCATTCAAAAATGTATTAGCAGAAGTTATTAAATTGATTTACCTATTTTCCTTTAAGCATTGAGCGGTTAGCTAATACAATTAAAACATCACAGAACTTAAACTTTTCGTCACTGATGAAAACCTCATTAAATTGTATCTTTCATCCACCAATATTTCTGAGTTTGATCATTAAAATCTAGCATGTACATGTAAGTCGATATCAAATATAGTTTAAATGACATTTCCTTGTTCCACTCTTACCTATTGTTAGATCAGTATCAGTTTTTAAACACAATTTGGCATCCTACTTAATAGAATTTCATACCATATCAATTAGAAATCATTTCTTGGAGATGCACTAAAATGACAAGTACTAATTGAAATGCTTGACGTGCGAATAAATCCTCACATTCTAACAAGACACTCAGCTACGTTTTTACTGCAATAATCATTGGCATTGTTAAAAATCATACACATATTGAGATAATTTGCTTAGGTGGTGATATAAGCAGAATAAATAATACATGTGCTTATTTCTTGTTTAAACATATTAATGGCCTCCTGGCCACTGAAATAAATCAATTGAATTTAAAATATCGCCACTGACATTAAATTATTTATATTTACGGAAAGTCAATGACCACTGTAAATTACCACCTTAATCAAGATATGTAGCTGATCAAAATAAACTGTCTGCAATTAGCATAATGTGTCAGTATGAAATGCATACTTTTTATTTTGACTTACGTTTGCTTAACACAAATTAAATAAACTGGAAGTGAATTAATTTTTTTAAAAAATGTTCTTCTCAGTAAGACGCCATTACTGGATTTACTGGGCCATATGCCACATAAAATAAATCAGATCCCTCTTCTCCGTTTGTTCCCTTAGAGTATAATACTAAGTCATGTTTGTATCAAAGTATGTAGAGAAAATTCGGCAATAACTAGCAGTGAAATTTGACGAATGCAAAGAAGGTTCTAGAATCACCTTGAATAAGGCAGATTTTGGAGACCACGAAGTTGTGTTCTCCATCCAGTGACAATAAATGAAATCAACTAGGAAAAAACATCGCCAACTTTTGGCAGTTGACATGCTTCATGATTAAATATAGGGGACTAAATTCCTCATTAAAAATGCATACTGCATGAATATATTTGCTGGGCTTCTCCCAAGCGGCTTAATTTCCCATCTGTGTATTGCTTAAGCTTTTACTAAATTATCGTAATTCAGTTCTTACACTTGATAGGTCGACGAGCTTGTATTACCTAATTATAGATAATTATGAATAAAACTATTTGTTTATTCTGGTCATGAGTATACATTCTGCTTTCACGAATATCGTAAAATGGAGACAAAAAATTGAATTCGGATGAGAACAGCCCATTTTCACACCCTTCATTGAACATAGGGTTGATACAATTTTTTTGGCCAAGGCAGGCTTTTTTGGCTTGCTTATGTAAAGGCATATCAACATCATGTCTGTAAATGTGAATGCAACCAGGTTACTTAGGATCTTAAAGATTCATTGAGGATTGCTAATCACGAGCAGAATATAGTTCAAGAATGTAGGTGTCTACTGAGCAAAACAACACGTGATATATAATTGATTTGCGCTACCAGACTTTAATTACTAGTCTGGAAACTTAAGAATACGTTTAGCATGGAGGCATGATCAATAACTGCATTCAGCACCGCAAAGCCACTTACACGTTTGCTGACACATTCGCAATAATAGATTGCGATAGGTATTTTTCTATCGTTTCATATATAAAGAAAGAGATTGGTTAAAAATTGAAATACGATAATTATTTTATTACCTACTATGACCAGTGGAATATGCTTTTTATTACCGGCAAAAATAAAACGATGCTGGAAATATAATAGAAAAAATCTATTACTTCGTTGTTTCAGTTTTAGCTTTATGCAAATGAAAACATTCGAACACGACTGGTCAAGTTTCACGTCTTTCTAACGTGTTCCTTAACTGGTATGATTTATATGCAGCGCAGGTGTTCTTGATGGATGGACGAGAATCAAACTTTGGAATGTGAAGGTGTTATGAAATGTGAGTCGGCTTTAATAAACTGTTTAATAGATAAACAAACATGAAGGTACAAAGTTGTCTGGTAATAAACAGAAGTGGTAAATATTGTTGGATATAATATCATGGCGATTACTGCATAACTCAAAAATGATGCTCATAGAGTCAGTACTGTAAAAAAGCTTTACACTTTGTGATTAAATTTTATTTCGTAATAAGGAATATGTAATTTGCTAATATTAGAATGCAAAATTTTATTAACTATTGGAGCGCTTTGTCTTATGTTGTTTGGGTGCAACCGCGTATGATGTAAATGCACAAATAACTACCGGAAAAAAGTTGTTTGGATTGCGTATGTGTACTGCGGGAATCTTGCAGTGGATAAGCAATATGATTTCGTGAACTTGTTAAGAATTTTTGATCTATTACCCTTGCATATAAACAAGTCTACATTATATTTGTAGTACTAATAAACTCAGCAAGCTAACATGCAGCAAAGTGGCGTAGAAGGGACACCCTTAACATGCATCTTTCAAAATAGACCACTGAGTACGACTATAAGGAATCGTTTGTTAAAAACAGAATGCATATACTTCATTCCATTATCAAGTTAGAACATAAAAACCAATAATCAGGTATTGCCGTTAAACGGTAACCGTTACGATTAAAATGCCTTCGAATTTGCATAACGAACACTCAGGGGAGTCGAATGATATGCCACTTGCCCTAAGTGACTTTTAAAAATTTCGAAATCGTAACGGTCCCTAACGTTTACCGTTGGCCGTTATGGCTGCCAAGCTTCTCACATAGGTATTACCTATTAGGTAATACACTTGTGATGAGAAGCCGTTTATCAAAAACTGAAGTCCAAAATTCAAGACCATTTAAACAGGACCATCTGAAATTGTCGTAACCGTAACCGTCAACTCCAAAATGACCGTAGATCTGTGTATTATGTTGTTAGACGAGTCGAATGATATTTCACTAGCCATATGTTGTCATTTAAACAAGTTGACCTTGTAACGGTTTCTAACCGTTGCCGTTGACCTTTGGAGCTGGTAAGCATGTCAGGTAAAGCCCATGTGATGACAAGCCGTTTGCCGAAAACAGAAGTCCAAAATTCCAAACAATTTAAACATGAGAGCATAAAATGTAAAATTATTTAAAATCGCTGTAACCGTTAAACGGTGACCTTTGACCTCAAAATTACCTCAGATCTATGAGTTATGTTCATAGACGAGTCGAATGATATGCCACTTGCCATATGTTAACATTTAAAATATTTGACCTCGTAACGGTTTTTAACGGTTACCGTTGACCTACGTATTTCAAAAACACGCTGGACCCTTCTGAGGTGACCACCTATCGATTGCCGAAAACAGATTTCAAAAATGTCAAATCGTTTTTGAGATAGAGCGCGCACAGACAGACGGACGGACGGACAGACGGACGGACATACTGATCTTATAAAGTGGCTACGCCACTTAATAAACATGGCATTAGCATTTAGTCAGCCGACCTGCTACTTGTATTTATTTACTTAATTAAATGCTACTCTAAGTTATTTAGTGGCAACATTATTTACTAATGCGTACTATAAAATATTATTACTGTGCAAGCATATTGATGCATATGATTCATCCACCATCACTGCAACAATTATGTTTCCATTCTAGATAACCATATAAATCCTGAGTGTAAATTAATTCTTTACATATAACAAAATGCTTTGCCAACCTGTGTGTACCAAAAATCTCATTGGTCCACCTTTTGCAGTTACGACGTGGAATTGTTATATTTTTCTGGTTGGAATAGAAGTTTGCGCTAAGTAAAGGAGACGTTTATTAAAAAGTGCGGTTTCAATAATTATTTGCTTTGCTTGCACGCCTAATGTTGCGTTGTTAACAATAAACGTGTTGTATAATTGAAACATCTTATAAAAGGCCATTCAAAATTAATTTGAACTGATGTAATTGTGACACTTTTTAGGTATAATTCGTTGCAATCCTTTTAACATCGAAGTACTTCAAAATAGCACCTTATTGAATTTGATAAACGTAATTGTATTGAACGGTTAGTAACAAGTGCTAGCCGAGGATTTTGTCGACCAAGGCTTCGCGAAACCGTCAGCTGCATGTAAATTTTAGTAGTGGAATACATCCCACGGGAATGCAAATTAAGATGTTTTCGTTGGAAAACGAAAAACACTTCCAAAAGGGAAAACATTTCTACAATTGAAACTAAAGTATTGGAGCTGCAATATTCCATATGGTGTCCACATTTAGACTCGACAATATTTAAATTTGATAAACCATTACCTGGTTGGCTTGCCAACATACCTGATGATTGAGTACGGGGGTAGTCATTGGTATATATTTTTTACTCAACCATGTGTACGACATGCTTCTATATACACCACATAAGCCAAATGCGCTATTTTGATAACTCCACCTACAATATTTTAAACTTTCATCAATTCATATTTACAATTTCTAGCGTCAAATTCTACCAACGAAGGTTATATAAATTCTCAAACAAAATCAATCAGATCACTATTAATCTTCTTTGCAAATTGCAATTCATCACCTTACATCTCACAGAACATAACAGTTTAAATGCAACAATACCTGTTAAAACTTTGCTCAAGGCACAGGTTGTGACTGTCCTATTTAAGTTTATCGCAAATGACGTAATATAAATGTTGCATAAGATCGATTTTGCATAGTATAAATAAGACCTCATTCTCCAATGCGGAAATATAGGATCTTCCAGTTAAAGTTATAAATTTGTTATCATGCCATATCCGTTAGGATCTGAACAATGTCACACATTTAGATGCATTCACGGCGATTAAAACATTTGCCGTATTAAACTAGTGAAATTTAATATATAACTACCGGAAGAGTAGTGAATGAATGAATCCATTTCCTAAAAAGGGAACATAATATTTCGTTCGAATAGTTTGACTTTATGTGGTTTTAGTGTTTGCAAATTGTAATAATTGCACGATATACATTTTAGAGCTCATATGTATACGTTATTGAAGCTTGAATTATTAACTGGCCGACCACAGTACGCCCACAATCAAAAAGCTACAATGAACGAAGGTGAATCCATTAACACGAATCATTATTCCATCATTCATAAGTTTATCTGGTGTAGGTCGCTTCGTAAAAACGGCAATCACCCTTTTATTGACCGAAGTTCAATTATTAACCAAAACCACCTGGACTTGCTAGTTTGGAATACTTTATTTCATTGGAATAGTACTTTTTATGAGAATGGAACGCAACACCTACAGCTTGAAAGGCATGAGAAGGTAACGTAAACATTTTGATGCATGCATTGATAAAACGACAATAAAATTTTATCGGCTGACGTTTCAGAACGATGCTGTGAAAGAATCCCCTGTTAGAAAAATTGTTAAAATTTTACGTAATGAAGCAACAAACTATGTTTATTTTTAGCTATCTGTAGATTTTGTGTGTTTGCAAAATTTCGCCAACAATACGTTGCCAAGGCTAGAAACGAAAGAAGAAAAAACCAATTGAAAAATGAAAAGCCCCTTACCTGACTCATGCCCGATATAAAGTTAAAAATAAATAGGTCAGGTTGGGGCGGTTATCACTAAGTAAAAGCACTCAAGCCTAGTAGTACATTTCCAATTACATGCCATAGAAACAAAATTCATACAAGTTACTAAAAATGTAAAACAACAATAAACACAAAACAAAGTCAATTAGTCAACTCTTATTTTCATAATATTGAAATTTCGCATTCACTCCTTTCATCATGTCATCGCCATCCACTTCTAACCTAAAGTCCATTGTCTCGTCATCTTCACAAACGATCTATTCCTACTCCCGTCTCAAAATGGAACGCTGGTTTACTGTCGTTTGGAAGGTGTTAGTTGTAGTGTTACTTTGTGTTTGTATTGGTCTGATTGTCTACACTATTTCGGTGAAAGAAGAAGAGCGCCATGTTAAAGTTGAAGGTAATACTATCTCTATTCATATTTTGAAAATTGCTATGCCATGTACGCATTCAACACGTCAAGTTAAATATATCTCATTTATAAAAGGAATCCGATGCTATGAGTGTACAAGCTCATTTTCAATGAATATCACGGAACCTGGCTTGCCATACGAAAAACGCTGTAAGGATTCGCCTAAGAATTCTCGAAAGTGTCTTCCAGGTAATTTTAAATAAACAATGCTTCTTTGTTTTTATGAATAAACCAAATTTAATACAATATTCAATATATTAATAAAATGGTACTATTGAATTTGTTTTCTCACAACAGGACAATTATGTGCTGTCTCAAGGACAAATGTTGGAATAAAAATGAGGTTTCTTCGAAAATGTATAACAACTACCAAGCCCCCCGGATGCTCCACTCAAACTTCTCCAACCGCTTTTCATTTTTGCCTGTGTAACAAAGATTTATGTTTAAATTAATTATAGTTTAAATATTATAGTTTAAATATTACATTTCCCTTGCAATGCACATTTTATGTCTTAATCTGTCTATCGTGTTTATTTAAAATCATAAAAGTTTATTTTTCCCAAAGTTGAAATTTTAATAAAATCATTATATTATTATTTCAATCGTTAGTAAACACTTTACTTTTTTATCTCTCGATTGCAAGAAATACAGTTACTCAATACTCATAAAGTCATGTCACGATTTTTCATTTCATCTGTTTTATTAATGTTATTACTTGATATTCATTGCAATGATGACTTTGATGAAACCACATTATCTACTGGCGCTATTGAATTCATCTGTAAGTTGATAAAGCTTTATATATTTAACAATTAATGAATGAAGTTAAGAAATTATACAAAAGTGACACAGATTATTGAATGTAACGAAATTTTAACACTCAGATTCTGATGTCGACAACATATTAAATAGGCAGCTAAAATCCCTGCCAGACAAAAAAACCGGGATAATTGACGAGGCATCATCCGTCGTTGAGAAAATCATGGAACCGGTAGAAACAGTAGTGGAAAAGGTTGAGGAAGAGGCGGAGACTGTATACGAGACAGTCACTACATTCTTTGGGAAAAATATGTAATGTTTTTGTTCTAAAAATTATCATCACTTTAAAGCTTAACATTCAACTAAGAAAATGCAACTAATGAATTATTTAAACTAATTAATTGTAGTGGCCTTATGGTATTCGCATTTGGAATTATTGGAATTCTTCTAATAATAAACTCCCAAACTAGCGAGTGCCGTCATCGAAAGTAATCAATTACAAATTTCAATTTTAAAATATTACTGAATACATTAATAAATGAAGTAATGCTTGCATGTACATGTAATTCGTCTCTTTCAGGAACATAGAAAACATGGCACAACGAAAAACAGAGAATGTTTAACAAAATGAAATAATTTTACATGGCTTTATCCAGCCATTTATTAATTCCAAAATATTATATTACATTTATAACATGGGTTTGGAAATATTAGCGGCTAAAATTAAATTAAATTATATAGTGCTTTTACATCGTGATGACCGCCCCAACCTGACCTATTTATTTTTAACTTTATATCGGGCATGAGTCAGGTAAGGGGCTTTTCATTTTTCAATTGGTTTTATTTTTAGTATTTTTATTAATCATAACTATTAGCCATTAACAATATCTACATTTCTTAGATATTGCAAGTGCACAAACAAATCCAATTTTTGCACATGTTGCACATAACGTATTGCAGTATAAATTGCAACAAAGACTTTATCAATAGCAAAGAGTCTTCATCATTTCCCAATTCCAGAAATTTGATTAGCTTCAATCGATATAGTTCCTCAAGTGGAACATCGTTGCATGGACTGACACCACGTTTGTTTACCAATAATTTATTTTCGTCTATATCAGTGATGTATAGACCGCCAAATGTTCTTACCCGAGAACATGCTACATAGGCTAATCCAGATTTAAACAAATGTTTTCCCAAATGAACAGTGCACTTATCAAGCGAAAGCCCTTGTCCCTTGTGTATACTCGAGGCAAATGAAACGTTTAGCGGTATCTGTGTCCTAGCAACTTTAACGCCCCTCTTCGCAGTGAACTCAAATGATCTTTGTTCAATTTCAACACACCTTGGAAAGTTTGGATTTAAAGTAATATGCTTCTGGCTTACAAATCCATCGAATTCAACATAGACACATAGAGGCAGATCACCCTCGTCCATTTGTACACGGCGCAAGCCGGTCCACTTAAATCCCCTAACTATTGCAATTGCTCCATTGCACAAGCCACCCAATGGGTCAATGTTCCATTTCAGCATGACGCTAGTCCCAACTCCAAGTTCGAGTACTGTTGGGATACCTGCACATTTACGCGTGTCTTTGAATATTATATCCGGCGGAGCTTTTTGCCCATTCTTTAATCCGGAGGCATACCTATCGTCTGCATAGATTTTAAAAATTTTAACCCCATTCCTAGCCATTTCATTTAGCCGTGACTCATTGTATGCTTCTACTTGTCGAACTTTTGGATATAAATGTAGTGAGTCATTTGATTGTTCCAACATTTCCTGGTAATTTTCATTTTGGATACACAACAACCTCTCTCTTAAAATGTTGACGTCATCTCTCACCAGTGTCCCAATTCTTAGACGTTGTAAAATATGGTAAAATCTATCTCGTTCTCTTTGTCTCATGACAGTGTGCAACTCGTTGAATGTAAATAGGGACCACAGATCCGTCTCATGAGACATATAGGTTGGTTGCTGAAAGCACCACGTTCCTCGTACAGGTTGTAGTTGCAACAAATCGCCTGAAATTACAATTAAAATTGTATTAATGAGATTCTGTAAGTGTAAATGTAACAAACATGTAACCAACTTTATTGAATATATCGACGTTATACTCACCTAGGATTATGACGTTCACATTTCCGAACGGAAAATCATTGCCGAAGATTTCCCCAAGTCGTAGATGAATCATACGTAGAACATTGTAACTTACCATAGATATTTCGTCAATTATAATAAACGCTACATCCTTAAACATTCTTCGACGTTCATGTAACGTACGTCCACCAAGTTTAATATATTTTGCAAGGCCATGCTGCTCAACGCCAAGAGAGAATGCTTTATGAAGTGTGATACCGGCGATGTTCCTCGCAGCTACTCCTGTAGGAGCACATCTAATTATTGCTCTTTCTTTAGCAGGATGTAATGTAGTGATTAAATCAGAAATACAATCGATGAGATATGATTTTCCACATCCGGCTTCCCCATGAACAAACTCAAGCATTTGATTGCTGCTTTCTCCAGCTCGATTTAATAATTTGGTTCGGACCATTTCGAATAGTCGTCTCTGTTCGGCGTTCAGTCGGCTAATCCTTTCAACAAGGGCTGCATAATCGTCAGTGTTATTTGCCCGAAATAGCTCGTTTTCATTAAATATTTCCTGTCTCTCTTCGTGAAAAATTTGATATTCTTCATCGTCGTAGTCATCCCCGTTGTCAGGCTGGGGTACATTTTGTAGCTGCAACATTACAGCCCCAATCTGATCAGAAAGTTCCGGATTGATTACTGGATCATCATCATGAGTCCTGAAGCTTTGTTTATGCACGTCGAATGCAGCTTGAATGGACTGGAAATTCTCCATTAATTCAGATTCCAACCGAAAAGGTTTGTACAACAGTACAAGGCTGTAAAGATAATCATCCGTTTGATCCAATGGATTGAATTTTGGATAGCGAACAATAGCTGACCGTTTACGTCGCTGAATTACACCTTTGTTGTCAAGAAGATTAGCTGTATCAGTTATTTCCTCGTCCTCATATACTTCCTCATTTTCTATGACTTCTTCATTTATATTTTGTTTGTTAGGACGTGGTTTCCACCAAGCTGCGAACTCGATAAGGCTTACATCATAAAGCCTTTCTGGACGTTTCATGTATCGATCGATGATATTCATGCCAAACTTCGGATCATTGGATAACAATGTGTCCTTTCTTACCATTCTGAGTCGTTTCTCCTGAAGATACACTGGGACAAATACAAACCCTCTTGAACTTTTCCGAAGTAGTAAATGACAAAGTCGAAAGGCGCATTCTTGACTGCTTATTTCTCTCTGCTTTATAACCGCATTGGCAATTTTCTTTGCCTTTTCATAGTATGAAGACTTTGTAGCGGTTTTAAACGATGTAATAATATTTCGGATTTCGTCCCTCAGTAAAGTGGGCTCTCCTTTGCTCATATACTTCCCAATATAATATGCTATGGCGCGACAACCAGTTACCAACTGGATATCCATATTGCATTTAAGAATTTGCAGCAATTTGGGATGGTAATTATTAATCATGATTTCATCCTGTGTTCGCTTTAAGTCGACAAATCTTCCATGATTTTTTGCAATTTCTTCTTCGTCAAGGATTTTTGTATTTGATGTTGGCTTTCTAGGGAAACCGAATCTGCACATTCCATGATTCTTAAAACATGTATTTGTATGACGATGATTTTGATATTTTAATACCAAATCTTTGAACGGAACTTCGAGCGAACAGCTTACATTTTTGTTAATAAATTCTTTCCCTTCTTCTGTGCTATAGTTTGGCGGCGTTTCCGTCCAGATTAATGCATGTACATGAGGACTTCCTCTTCCTTGAAATTCGACACGATAGGTGAAATCGACAACTTTTTTCCCAAATAGGAAGTCCCCCTCGTGCTTGATAAGTGATAATATTACATTCATTTTCTGGCTGAAGTGCCTTGCAGCTGCAACTGGATAGCTGTTAAGCATGTCCTTTCTCTCTTCATATGGTATGTCCTTTGGTTCACATGGAAGCTCAGCCTCTGCACCATATTTAGCTTTCCACAGTGCAGTTAGTGCATCTACGGAATTTAAGTCGTCATATGATATGGTGAGGAAGAACGTTGGAACGCCTAGGCCTTCTATCATTGCAAGAACATCGCCTGTATACTTCTTCCAATACGAACCGCTTCCACGTATTCCCTGTAAATACAGATGTACGTTGTCCAAGCCAGGAAGGTTTACATCATCGTCATCGACTCGTTCACCGTTATTAGCAACCATGTTACCACACACTGCAATTTTCTGTTGAATTGCATGACTTTCAACCCTACTTAGGGCGTAAAATAGGTATTCGTTGGTATGGAAACTTGGATTATCACCCATGACTCTTTGCTGAAAATAATCTAAGGTAGTAATGGGAATCTTTCTCTCCTCGCTGAAGCCATTTTTTCCATCCGGGAAAGCCTTTACAAATGCTAGTTCTTCTAATCTTTTCTCCTTCTCCGGATACATAGGCTTTCCTCTTTCTCTGCATATGTTAACAGCTGGAATTACTTCCTCATTGTTTTTGCATGAGCGTAAAAATGATTTTACGGTTGGCTCGACTGGCTCATCACTTCTAATCACACAGTCAAGCATTATTTGATTTGGATTTTTTAATGCTTGCAGAGGTATCTGCATGCCGTTTTTCTCTTTGTTAGTATCGGATTGTTCAGCATCAGCTGGTTCCTTTTCTGGCTCGCCATTTCCATTTATCTGAGAATTGTCTGGAGATATTGAACATATAATTGGAGTGAGGGTGTAACAGAATTTTTCTAATTCCACCTCTCTCGAGCCAGGTACAAATTTAGTAGTTGGCTGGCAGTTTCTATGTACCAGCGTTGAGATTTCGTTTGCGGCTATCTCACGGTCAAATTTAATAATGCACGCGGTACCAGTAGCTGACATTCTCCCACGTGGACCCCTTGCATGTGAGTCGAAGTAATAGACATGTTCTCCTTCCTTTATTATTCCCATGCTGAAACCATTTGTTGTAATTACTGCTGCCGCGAAAGGCGATTCAATAAATTCATTGATGGAACTCGGCAATCGTTGAAGGTGAGCCCCTGGTATCTTATTCATGCATCCCGCTAATGTGTCTTCAATCGACGAGGTACATGTTATGTTCACAGTCTCGAAGAAGTTCACATTGCCAAGTGCTTCATTTGCCTCAAGATACCTGTTTCGATTTGGCAAAATATTTGAGTAATGCCTGTCTCCTGCATAAATCACATTATCGAGTTCATGTGACGTCCACGTGTTCACAGGAGTTACCATAGTGTATGCCATGGCTGTTACACACATTGCTGTGCACTGGTTTCCTCCAGACGGGAAAGCATTTGGTGAGCATTGGTGGATGTTTGCCCTTAAAATTTGTCTATGCTCATCAATTTTTATAAAGCCAGAAGATGGCTGAGATAGTACATGCCTCTGTATTACATCAGCGTTTGATTTGGCTGCTTCTTTGTTGTTTAACTCGTTTATTTGAAGAAGGTTTTCTTCTATTAGTTCAATGTCAACGTTTCGGTACAGTGGGTTGTTTGCTTTCAAGTAATGTAGCGCTTCGTACAATAGTTTTCCGCGAACTTGGTAGTCTTGTTTTATTGCACCATTGTCGTCAGTTTCATTGATTATCAGAAGGTCTGCAGCATTTGGATTGAGTGGTAGCTTTTCAATTATTTCATCCACACTCTGTGGGAAATGTACGCATGAACCTTTCATTGCCATTTGCCCCCGTCCACGACATAAATGGAATATTTTCATGAAAAGCTTTACTTGACTTATTAAACGCAATTCAACTTCATTGAGCTTTGCGATTTGTTCAGGAACAACTGTAGTCTCCATGTTGTTCAAGTGATACATTGGTGGAATTTTGCTTTTACTCATTGCATCTGCACATCTCCTGCATATTCGTAATGTTTCTCCAGTTTGAAATTCACGAAAGCTATGTTTGTTAAGTTGCTCCACCATCTTATTTGTAAATGTATATTTTCGCACGCCTCCATTACATTCATATACCAATCGTTTGCACACGGGGCATGGAAAGGTTGGAAATACGTTAATATCTTGGTTATATTTTGCAATGATGTCCTGTAAGCGCAGTTTCTCATCATTTTGTTCTATTGTAGTTTGGCCCGTGGTATTATCATCCTGATTTGTGTGTGTCACATCGTCAGAATGAACATTTAAATTGTTTCCAATATCTGAATGAATAGAAGGTAAGGATGGTTCATACTCGTGTACAAGGTCTTGTGGTGGAGCAGAAGGCTGTGCGTCACAAATAATTTGATCCTTATTTACGCCAGTTTTCTTTCCAATCGCTCGATGGTATATTCTTTTTAAGATGTTTTCTTTGCGATTTTTTCCCTAGAATTAAGTTTAATAATCATAATGATTCACTATCGCCATCTACAATATTAATATTTACGTGTTTTCAATACCTTCGCCCGAGTAGCCTTTTCAATAGCATAATCCACCTCTGCTTCTAGCCTTAAATTCATTCCATCCAATTTTTTAGAAGCTTCATATACCTACGCAAAATCCAACATTATTTTATCGCCGTAAGTTTTGTGCTTGTTAATATAGTTTTCAGTTTGGGCTCACTTTTCTATTGTTACTTCCTGGAACGCTCAACTGCCTATTGTCTACCCGTTTGGCATTTGGTTGCATAGCCTCCTATTTGAGTAAGATTATAGATTGTCAAATATGCAATGTATAACACTATTAAACCTCAAGGACACAAATGTATTCGTATTATAAATTCATACTTGTCCTTTAGATCGGCCCCGTTTCTTTTCCCACTGCTCAAAATATTGAAATGCAATTTGTTAATATTTAAAAGTTGTAGTTTAATTATTAGTAATTGAACTATTTAAGTGTCTGACCTGGAATCTTTTTTCCTTTCGCTTTCTTTCAGATTTTGAAAGCTTTTTCGAACTCTCAGCGGAATTGATAGGTTCATTTTCCTTGATAAAAGAATAGCGTACGTATAATAAAAGAATAATGACACGTATAATGTTTTACAATAGTATGTATAATATATAAGATGTGAAATGATGATAAACTTGTATAAATATCCTGTTTACCTTATTTTGCTGTTTCCACAGGTTAGAAATATATTCTCTTTCATCTCTTGTTGAATCTAATGCTAACTGTTCTTTTAACACAACACCAAAAACTGATTTTGGATCCTGTGGCTTTAAATTTTTTCTTTGCTTCTTATACGCATTTTCTATTGCTGCAAAGATTGCATTAATGTTTAAATATTTTAACCTCTCCGGAGGTGATATCGTGTCCATGATTAGAGTAAAACCACGATAAAATATTTTACTTTGTAGTTTTCATTATAATAACAATTTTGACTAACTTGCTGTTGAGTTAGTTTTGCACGATGAAATTTTTTGCATGCAACTGTTTTGTTTGTTTGGTAATGCATTAGAACAAATTCCGGGTAGCGAGACAATGGATATAGAAATTGTAAATGTGGTTGTGATATTGCCGACCAAATTTTCTTGCGTCAGTAAGATTATTTTTCATGCTTATAGTTTGTGCATACTCAAAAGTGCTCCTATATGACGAAATAAGGTCTGAAAAGGGGCCCAAACAACGAAATCCAGCATATAATATCATATGAATGTGTACAATACGATGAAGAAACGACATTTTTCAAAATTTTCGATGTAAGCAGGTTGCGTCGCTTCGTCAGAATGTCAATAAATTTTATTTCGCGAAAATCGGCCTAGCCGTTCGGTCACAACAGTTGCCGAGAGTTTTTTGCGCCTGACGAAATGCATAACCCCTTCTGGATATGCAACCTGCCGTTATGTTGTTGCCATTAATTTGGTTGCCATATCCAGAACTGACCGTTGTTATCGCTCGCTTCGCTCGCGAAAGAATGCCTCGCTTCGCTCGAGGTCAGGTAAGGGGCAAAAATGTATGCTTTAGTCGTACTTTGCTAATACAACGTCACATATTAATATTTTGGCGTCTGCTGCTATTTCTGAAAACCGCAGGTGTCCTACCTCCAAATTTTTGAACGGAATGTACGTCGTTGCTGTTCTTTTGAATAAAATAAAATGACGATGACCATAATGTGAAGCGCTACAGATTCCGAATGAAAGACCGTTTGGAAATGTTTCGGCTCAGTTTTTGATTGATTATAATTCCACGATGTGCTTGCGGTATAATAATATGCAGATTTTATTTCCTAAAATTCATTACCATTCCACAAATATATGAGCAGTGACTAGCAAATCGGTTATCCTGGTTCTATGCATTTAGCATTTTTAATCCATATTTGCAAAACCCACTGTTGTGTTTAAACTGTAAATGATTAGACTACGGAAAAGCTGAATTAGCAAATAACGCCGTTCCGGATGTTGGCGTTACTTAATAAAAACTCTCACTGGTCATCAGAATTCACAAGATCATTGTGAGTTTGTTGGTGGTAGTATACAAACTTGAATTAATGTCAGTAAGCAAACTTAAATTACGCAGGTTTCTCTGACGTCTTGTTTTCTGCTACCTTGTTTGTTTAAACACATAACAACTTCAAAGCTTGATGGGAACGTAGTTAGCTGGGATTTTAAGCATTCATTAAGTCTTGACGTCAATCATACAGCATACATAATGAACTGCGTTAAGTTATCAGGCTTTCAGTTTTAATACAGTAGTTTTGAAATATAAAATATAGTAGTTGGACAATCAATGATAGTATTCAACACCGCAAAGCCACAAATATTTTTGCTGACTCATTTCTTAAAAGTAATTTCCATAGGAACGAACCAACAGCTTACGTAACTATATCGGCATTAAGGAATTTGGTTTAAAATACAAAGACGGCAGGCCAAGTCGCGTCCATTGATTAGTGGAATTACTTGCTTAGGACATCGATAGTATTCAGAAGGCTGGTTGCATAAAGCATCCCATTATTCAAGACAGCAGAAATATGAATAGACTTCGAGTCAGTTGTCTGCAAGGAAAATAAATATCCTATTGGAGTGTTGTCCTTTTGTAACTGGGAAAGATAAAATGTGGACAGGATTACGAAACTTTCAGCGTTGGTGTGTTTTTAGACCAGGTTTGATTTTTGATGACCGACCAAAAAAATTCGTGCTGGAAATAAAATAATGTGCGAATATTAAACCTACTTTCAAATAGATTCTGGCAGGTTTTGCTTCAAAATTAAACAAACGAATTCCTTAACTGCGTGCCGCAACAGACAGAACAAAATTTTTGTGATCAATGATTACTGATCATCATTCACTTTATAGCTGTTCATTCCTGTTCCACGTGTATACAATACAAAAGGAAGTCATTATTACATCCTTCATAGGATTATCGGGCGTAGCTAGTTTCGTGAAAACTCCGATCATTCTTTTCTCAGCAGATGCGCAGTTTTTATTACAGGTCGTCAGACTTAATACCGGTTGGAGTTCTGGGTTTTGAAACATTAATTCATTGGAAATATTGATGTATATGAACTCAACGTTTAGACTTTTAACATGTACCTAAAACATAGTAAGAAAGGTAACGGCACAAACATCCACATATGCTAAATATACATATAGAAATTATCAAACATTTACGGGATAATCCCACGACAACTACTGACTTATGTTCAAATGTGGTTTAATATAATTCATCAGGTCTCATACAAGCTAGTTAGTTTTGTTCCCGAAAGTCCTCGGTATTGCTTTCACTGTACCATTTTACAATTTAAATCATATCCTAAAGTGTTTTGATGTCACCAAATGAAACACTTATACGTTGAATAATTTCGTACGTTCAAAATTCAGTAGTTATTACAGACTACTCTGCTACCACTGATTTTATAGCAATACAAGCAAATGCATCAATAGAGCGTTTCTTCAAGGAATGTTCCAATGACATGAATAATCGACCATAACAGAATGGAAATGAAACTACAACAACAGGGACGCATGCATCCTGCATGGGAAATCGTTCATCAACATAAGCAGGGATTCGGAGGACTCGACAGTCTATATGTGTTTACATTTAGATAAATATAATCTATTGTATGCCAATTCCATGATAAAAGTGTAAACAAACAAAGCAAGTCATTAGATGAAAGTATAATATGCAAATTGCTATCATTTGGAATTACGGTAGTTTCTGTTGACGTCCTCAAAAGAAAATAATATTAAAAGCGTGTGACATAACACATGGTTTGAAAGTGCGGAATGGTTTTTAATTACTTTGTGAATGGCCGCCATTTTAATAATCTCTTTTAAAATAGTTTTGGACAGATAAACGGCATACCTAGAAAAAATACCAGTGAGGCGGTTGCATGTGCCATTGATCGGTATACCTTAAGAAAGGCTGATTATAAGTTCGCAGGTTAATATGTGCTTTAAAAATAAACAAACGAAATTATAATTACGAAATTATTGAAATCAGTAGTTATAATTCTCAACATGGATTAAGTGGGATTCGATGTACAAACTATATCGTGGTTTTTTTCCTTGGTAGAAATTATCTAATAATTGAACAAAACGACGCTCAAACTTTTTTCCACCCACGAATATTTTGTTTGGCAAAGCTAGATAGGTAGGAGTAACATGAGCTTGGATTGTTGTATTCCCGTACTTTCTGAGCGTGTTGTGTATGAATGTGAATTTAGGGAGTACCGGGATTAATATTGCTGCAGGTTGAGCTTTTATACTATATGAATGAAATTAAATATCTTTTTAACGCACAGTGAATAACATTGTTCGTTACATTTTGTGCTCAAATGGTATCTTGTGCTCAAATGGTATCTTGTGCTTACTCTCATTTGAACATATTTTACTCTGACATGAAACAATACTGAAACAATAAAGATATCGACTTGTATATGAATCTTATCAGTTCATTCAACTGAATAATTTAAGGAAATGAATGATGTTTAAATAAAGGCGTATAGTTAGTTTAGTCCCAAAAGTAAATATGTACGATAATGCAATGGTTAGCACTGGATAATAGCATGGTTAATACTGTAAGCATAACATGTCTTGCTGACAGTTAATTGCGTTCTGAGCTCTGACGTTGTTTGCACTTGTATCTGCACCAACGTGAATAACAAGTTTCGCTTTCTATATTGCAAATAATGTAGTAATGAGTGAATACACGTTTAATTTATTCAGAGCGTGCATCAGACGAAACGTGTAATATATTGTTGTTCTCGGTAAAAATACAACAACAATTGTCGACGCCTTAATGAATGCTGAAATTCGCTTTGATTCAAAAGCAATTTACTGTTAGCTCGCATTGCCATAGGTTATCATGAAGAGGCGTTGTAAATTAAAAAGAGCGTACAAACGTCAACTGGATACGTGAACAACTTATTCATTCCATGTCAAAGACCCTCGAATTATTGAGTTGCAATTATACGTGTTTTTCACGAAATACATTCGGGAATGGTATTCTGCTTCTTGTTTTACTTCACGTAATATGTTATGCTGAAGTTCATTGAATCTGTTGCAAAGCGAACCCATGTCGTGACTATGAATATGTAACAAGTTCAATACCATGAATAGCATTAAAATATTACACAGTACCAGACCATTTAAAATGTTTTTCTTCCGTCTTTCTGTTCATTCGCGATTCACCACCCAAAACAAATAATAAATTAAACCCGATAATTGCAGTCCGATGAGAGCATTGTAAAGTTTGAGACGAAGAAGAAAATTATCGGTACGTCCGAGTCAAATTGGATATAAATTGATACTTAAGTTTGGAGAAAATAATCATTCTTTATCTACTTGGTGGTTTATATAGAACTAAATATCAGGGACAAAGGTGAAATAAAAATTACTTGGAAACCAAGTGCCTTGTCATGGCCAAAATCAGTTTCATAATCTGTTTGGTAGTTTTACTAATTTCCCCTTACATCAGTGGCCGCAGCGTGAGTTACAAATAAAAGTTCAGCTTATATTTAATTTGGAATTTAAAAGCTCGTTTCAAATTTGATGGCGTCACCTAGTCGTCTGATATGCTAATGTTGAACCAGTTTTAATAAAAGTAGTTTGTGTTATTTTTAGATTTTGGTCGATACTCCACCCAGTGAACAAGGAAATGTTAAAACCTCCGTTCTGGAATCCAAATTTCCTCTGAGCAAGGGCGTAGGCGACAGTCCCATACGCAAGTTAAGATATTTTTAACGTAGATTCATTGCAGTAATAAACCTGATCTGATATTGACCTTTTCATTTTGTAAGCAGTGACGAGCAATGAACCGAAGCGTACACGAGCGGGACGCGAAGCTGGAAATCAACCTGCAGAAATCAAAATAGGTTCGGAAATCGCAGTCCGTGATGAATCGTTTAATATGAACAATCAGGTTTTTGGTGACGCAGTTAATACTGGTGAGGGCAATAAAATTCAAGTGTTCGCGCAGCTAGATGTTGATTCTTCTCTGCTGGCATAAGTTAAAATATAATACTTGAATTTTATTTATTGCAATCAATTGTTATTACAAATAAATTTGTAAAATTTTTATTTCGTATCAACAAAGTAAATGATAAAATGCATTAGCTGATATAACAAACTTATCAATAAGTATATTAGTACTGCATGTATTTTCCTTTTTACGTTTTATTTTAACAGTCTTTCTCATTTTCCTAACTTAATTTATTGCATTCTTGGGATTTCGTTTGTTTGCAAGATTTATTGGCTTTCCTATTTTGTCTCTCAAATGAATCATCTACCGGGAGTGGATACATATGTATATTAGATTAGCATTGGAAACTTAGACCGCACTAATGGCATTTCGTAATATTTATAGTTGCTTTATATAACATTGTTTTATTGTTTTCCGCTTTATTCTTCACCTAATTTGTAAAGTAAACAGGATATTTTATGCCAAAATGTCAGATTGTTTTAGGTCTGCTCAATTGTCATTTGGTGAGAGCCAGAATGGATACGGATTTTTTATGTAGAACCGTAGTTACATATTACAATTTTCATGCCCAAATTGGTTGGTCTTCTGAATGCTTCTATGTATTTTTGAAAACTAGAATTTTAGTTTAAGTTTTGAGCACTTAAATGTAAACGCTTTTATCTTTTGACACTACACAGAAACACTCCATAACGAGATTTTACTCCATGGATCGATAGCAAAAATAGTTACCTACATACCCAAGAATCTGAATTTCTACATTTGGAATGCTTTTGAAAAATTAATGCCAGCAAGCAACGAACGAAGAAGCAAAGGAGTCCATCAATTTACTTGCCTACCTAAAAGTACTCAATATAGTTGAGCATACATATGTGTCGGAATGTGTTAAATATTTTCGAGCGAATGTATTTATGTAAATCCTACCTTCCATCATACAACACTGAGCTTTCAGCATTACCCAACTACCTTTATCGATTCTTTGTACTCATTTTTCTTTCTTCTTTCAACCGTAATATACCCTCTATGTCCTATCGGTTGCTGACCGCTTCAAGTGTTATTACAGTTGTTGCAAAAGTAAAATCTTAGCAAATTTTAGGAACTAAATTAATATTAATAACACCACGAATTCTTAGCGTCATTTTGCCAATTCTAGACAACGTTTATTAATTTGAGAGTTGAAATTTACAGCAGTCTTTGGTGAGGAAATACAATTGTGTGATTAGAAAATCAAGTCGTAAAAATAACCGAAGTCTAACTTAAAAACTCCTAGCTTAAGCTGGACTTATCCTGTGAGTTAATGAGGAAATTTTACAACAAAAATACTATAATCCTTATAGAGTAAGCAATGTGGAAGTTTGCATTAGAATCTGTTTTCACATTGGCGTTAATCTTCACTGTAGATTCCTCCAACTGCGAAAGTGAAACAGGCACATACCCACTATCGAAAGCCCCTGTTAAGGACTACCCGCTAAATTTAATGCATCATAGGCACTACGGGTTGCCCGAACTGAAGGCAATTGCAAAAATCAAGGCGCATTTCTTAAATCCAATTCAGTCGCGAGATTTGACTGTTGACACCTCTACCATTCTCACATTGGCGGAACAAAAGCACTGTCATGTTGTCATTGATAATTTTGAGAACTTGAACATATTTTCCTCGTATGCAAGTGCCGTACACAGAAAACCAAACCTAGCAGTGTTGAAGAATCCCGTGTTGCGGAACAAGCCACGTTCTAGACTACTGTGGGTTCCTTCTGAACTGAAATTTGGGAACTATAGTGCCAGAATTGTTGAACCAAAGTGGCACAAAATGAACTGCGAATTGTCAAAATATTTTGACGGAGCTGCATTCACTGCGTCTCATTCCATACTGGACTATTGTGTGCGTCTAAACTTCTTTAAGTATGTCGCCGGATCCAGGCCCTGGAACTGTCAAATGCACATTGCTATTCAATTGCCCCCTCTCGTTCTTCAGGTTAAACGCTATCCGGTAGCATTCCATTTTGACGTGTCCAAAGACACTCGGGAGCTGTTCACCCACACGGAGCAATCAATGGTTCCGAAACTCCACATATTCGTCAATCATGAGGATTTGCCCCTCTCCTTGGATTGCTTAAAGCAATTTCTCCACACAGAGCACACTAGGTTTTTGGAAGGAAAGTTCCAAGACCAACTCTATAGCCCGCTAATGTTCAATTCACACACTTACTTAGTTACTCTCACAAAATCTGGAGCACTTTCGAGGACGATTTATCGCGCATCCACATATTTCGACAGCGTAACCGCATTTCATCCATCCATTAACCTGGAAGCACTGGACCTAGTCCACTTTGTAACTGCCTTTGATTTCGTCCCGAAAGAAACTGGAATCAGGTGGCATTTTGTTCTCCTGGAAAACTATTTCGGTGCTACTTTCCAATTTGCAAGAAAGATTCAGAATTGCGATTATGTTGTGCCTACAGCATCTATATTTGGAAAAACGAAAATGTCTGCGCATTTGCTAATTGGAAAGTACGACGAAATGTTTGCCATGTGAATTGCCTCGTCTCTGTATTCCGTGTTCGGAAATGCGACTCTAGACGTTAGTCTTTTCGGAGATGCGAGCAGCCTTTGCGCCAATGGTAAACCATATAGTAACACATCTCCGAATCCCAACAGTGATGCTCAGGTCGGGTTGCGTGTTATGATAGGCTCCTACGACAACATTTACAAACATCGCCTTTCGTACGACGAGACAGTCTCGAAACTGGCCTTTCTGAGTTGTGGCGGAGGACGGGGTAGGCAATTCAATGGGATTGGAGAATTCCACCGCTCATATGACCGTTGGGTTTGGGCCTCCACTTTGATAGTCATAGCTATTTTGTCGTTGGCAAATAGGGTATTCGCGGGGTCATTAATGAAAGGATATTTTGTCAGCTTCTTGCTCCCAAACATTAAGCTTCTGTTGGACCAAGGCGACCCATTTTCTTCCGCTTATGACAAAAATGTCAAGTTACGAATGACCATGACGGCAATGCTACTTGCTGGAATAGTCTTGAGTCATGGATACAAAAACACAAATGTCTACAACATGATATCTGCCAGAGATGTGGTACCTTACACAAAGTTTACGGAACTGGTGGAGGACGGCTTTACAATTCTAACAAGTGTTGGAAATCTGAATTTCTTGGTAACTGAGGAGGAATTAAAATCTGGAGATCTGACGAAATGGGCAGAGAATTTCCATCTTGTAAATCCACACATGGTATCACATTTAAATGCCCTGGCGACTTTGGAATCTGAGGTACATGAGTGGCATTTCTTGGGTTCGGGAAAGGATATTTTCGACACAATAAAACAGTCCACAACTCTACATCCCAATATTACAGGAATTGTGGGGGAGAGTTTCATTAAAACTCAAGTGGAGCTGATGAATCTAAGCGATGCTACCTATCACTCAATAAGAAACAAAATTCTGGAGAAAATCGTGGAAACGCAACAAACGCATCACTGGAATCATATTCAGTCGTGTAACAAATCCGGACTTTTACTCGCCTCATTTCTGACCAAGCAGTATGCCAAGTTTTTGTTTCAGGCGCATCCGGAATACAGGATATATGTCGGGAATGAACACTACGACAACCTGACAATTGGTTTTGCGTTGACAGGAGCGGTACATCCCAATGTCATAAAGCGAGTGCAGGGACTGGAATTTTCTGGAATATGGAACTGGTGGTCAGAGTTGGCTAAGGAGGAAACACGATTCAGTCCGGTGCTGAAAAACTCGATCCTGGAACGACCAACTATTCATGGAAACGTGTCGATTATATTTTATGTGCTGCTTTCGGGACTCGTGGCCGCGTTGATCTTGTTAATACTCGAATCAAGAAGTAGTATTTACACTCTTATGACTGTATTATTCCACAAAGCCCAGTATTTATTCTTATCGTTTCAACTATACATGTTTATTTTGTGGCGCAAAATGAAATTTTAACTTATTTCTGTGTATGTGTATAATGAGAATACTTATAAATTTTAACTTATATCAATATTTTATTTTGCCACTGTAACAGCCAAGAATAATAGTTTTAATATTACGAATTATCGCTGAATAATTTAACTCACAAATTATTATACTATTATATTATATCGCGTTTATTATCGAAAGAAATATAGAAATAAATATGTCAATAATTTCAACGCAATTTTAATTAACAAAGTCATAAACAATACTAAATATGATGGCAGCATGTCTCAACTTAAGCCGTCCGCTTCCAAATTCGCACCGCTTGATTTACCGGACGCACCTCGCAACCAGCCGTGACGTATTTCAAGCCCTCGTAATATGCAGTACCGCGAATAGGCCAATCATAAGTTCCTGCCATGCCCCATTCCGACTCCCCATTTGCTGGTATGTTTAGAGTGGTATTGACATAAGTGTAGCTACTAAATTTGTTCCATTTCACCTGAGTTATACGAGGTGCACAGTCAGATTGACTCTCTCCCCAGCCGGCAGCGCCACCACCAGATGCGCGGAAGAAAAGTCCTGCATACGTGGAACTAACATCCTGCCATGTCAAGTCAGGCCAAAGGGACGGAGGATTTGGCTGACCGTAATACTCAATGTAGATTGAGCCGACGGGGACAACTCTTGAGCTTATGGTCTCAAGTTGTTGCTCCAGTTTCATAATTTTTCTAATTGCATCATCTAGTGTCCATGGCAATTCTTGTTGACATATTACCAGATTTCGTTTATTACAATTGACATCCAGCCACTTACCCGGACTACTCGATCTGGCATATACTGGTCTTATCTCAATGCAACGTTGCAAGTCTGGAGTACCGCTCGGTGTACCTTCTTGCCAGTTGTTATATGACAACGATGTCCCATCATCCCAGATAAACTGACCGTCTCCTTTAGCGCGCATGCCTCCGAGCCACATGTTGTCATAAATGTCTTTTGTATAGTTTACCAAGATGTCTTGCATCCTTTGATCCTTAACTGTTACCAGGGAAGATTTGGACATGTGGTCACCTTGCTCGGAACAAAAGATCTTGGCGTCATTGTATGTCAGTAATGCGGGAAATGCTTGGATACACAGATTGTCCTTGTAGGTGACCCAACCATTTTCACAATCTGCCGTCTCTAAAATTTCGTATGAAAATATGCAACATTAATATATTTATTATGATAAATAGTTGAAATGTTAGTATTTAACATGAGTTTACGAACCTGATGTCTCCGTACTGGCGAAAACGCACATTGCAAGAAGCAAAATATAAATGCTACCCATTTTCGTTCGTAACCTTATTGGTGTTGCTGCTGAGTTAGTGATTGACTTATGTACATGATCAGCAACTGCGTGTCGTCTATTTATACCCAAGAAATGGCTAATGAGTAACTGAGCAATTGCGTAAACACTTGTGGTAGCATGAATTGGTTGGATGCCGAGGTAATTTGTATCTATCACCTGATGCTATAAATTGCTCTTAATCCTTTAGTTCGCTATTTGCGAGAAGGATACAAATAGAAATGGCAAAACTACATCCTGCTTGGCAGACTAATTCTTTAATTGTCGTGAATAATAAAACTTGAGTTATAAATATGTTTTTAGTCACTTCACATGTTATACGATAACTGGAATTGCTGGAATACATGGTTCCACTGTCGGCATATTTTTTCGGCACACGGAAGTTATTTACGACTAATTGTGGCAATTAACAGGATTCGCCGTTTAAATGAATACGCAGTACCCCTTATCTCATCATTTGAGTGCACAGAAAGTCGGCCGATAAATTGATTAAAGCACGACATGGAAATGATCACTAACTTGCAGTAATGTTGTAGTGATGACTAAACACCTGCTGTCCGACGAGATATAACTACATTGAACAATTTTTTTCGCCAATGTAGATAGTTAATGAATAAACAACTTTCACTCGAAAGATAAGAGTTTGATTCAATCGTTTTTGAATCACCAAAACCTGTCGATGATTCTGAATAAACCAGAAGCCAGCAATGATTGGAGTCTTCAATTGAAACTACCGTTTCCCACTTGAAACTGTTCCATTAATAAGTAAGTTTGGTCCAGCATGATGAAGTCGTATCTTCCTGTGCCACTTTTGGTGGACCTATTAAATGAATGTGGAGTTCAGTTTAACACAAACTTGATCAAATATATTCAATACTATTGAAATAATAATGATTATAAAGTAAACAAAAATTGATCATGGATTGAAATGAATAAAAAGTAATCAATACAGTTTCTCATGTGAGTTCTCTTTCAAGAATTGCATCAAAAATTGAAAGTTTTCATTCTTGAAAGCCAGCCTGGAAGTAAATGTTTTTGGTAATAATGACAAGGTCATGTTAAGTGAGATGATATACTTTTACATTCATTCCGCTGAGGTAACGGGAGAAGCCCGTCCATGGGAAAAACGTTTGCGAGGTTATGACGTAATGTTACAACGGGATCCATTTTAACGAGGAATTGGAACATGAAGATAAACTCTACGTGAAGTCACACATTAATTTTATTCATTTCTAAGATGATTTGTTTGTTGATGCAGATTAAAAAATGTAGCCAACATAGTTGAACTTTTTTATCTTATGAATTGCGAGAAAAATTAAATTGATTCGCTGGTATAGACAAAACGTCCGTACGTAGTTCATACACACCATGGGACTTTTTGAATTGCAGGTGGACTCAGAAGCATTTATTCTGTTTGACTTTGTTAAAAATAATTTGGCAAATGGTATGATCGGAGATAAGAAATATGTAAAAGACGAATATTACTGACTCGACTCTTCTACCAGTATATCTTTTTAATCTACCCTTCATAAAGAAAACCAATTGTGTAGATAGTTTTGCACTTGGGTGTTGGCTTATGATGAAGAGTATGATTGGAATAAATGTACATTCTTTATCACATCACACTAAATTTAATTCGGAAGCAGTGTACAAAATCATTTGACCGCATTACATTTGCATTACAAATGCGACTCATGAAAATTATTTTTTTTTGCACAAGCAAACATATTTCTGTTCTCCTTGATTGATTCGTTATTGATTGGCGAATAGTCTCTCATTAATTCTCTTGATACTAGATTCTCTCATACTTCAAAAGATACACACTACAGCTTTCGTGTTTTATCTGATTTCCTACTATTTCGAACGAGTTATATTTTGTTTTGATCACAACAACTAAAAATGTTCCACACGATTTAACAAAACTGCTGCACCTACAATTCCTATTGGGAATATTTTCGGGCTGCTCCAATAACTTTTTTCACGCCCAATAATTGACAGATATCCGATAATAAATTTAAACTTGCGTCATGTTTGAAAGAACATCTATTTGCAAATTTTTTAATGGCCACGCCAACATGCTGATTGGTATACGGCTTAGTAACGATACCAATTTTATTCCATTTCACAAACTAATGGCAATTTTTTTAACACTCACCTTCGACTCTCCTATCCATAAGTAAGCTTCCCTAAAGAGTAAGCATATGCGAAAAACTTGTGTCGTACATATTACATCCATAAAAATGACGCCAGTTGACTCGCTTTTCGAGAAGGAGTTTGATTTCATCACCCAACAAATCCAACACAGAAAACCGACAAACAAACAAAATTCAGTTAGCCATGTAACTGCACCACTGTTTGTCTCTCATGGATCTAAGACACAGCGTGTGGAGCCGGATGATTACTATCAAATAGCACGTAGCTTTTATCCCATCATCGTAGCATCGAAATGGATCGGATTGTGCCCAGTGAAAATAATCACAAACGGTCAAGTGATACGATATGAATTCAAATGGATCTCACTCCCTTTCCTTGGCACCTTCCTCTGGGGAATGATCAATGGACTTCTTCTGCTCATTTGGGTACTGAACTCCTTCCTGGGCATTAAAAAACCATTGAAATGGTAAGAGAAAATTTTAGCCATTTTGGTTTCAAAGTTTGTCAATAATGTTTCTAATTTCTTGACACAGGTTTGTAACCATTACCGAGGAGGAGAATACCTGGCTCGAGTCCAATCTTTTCCACGGTTCAATCTTGGTCAACTTACTAAATTATCTGATAAGAGCTTGCGTTCCAATAGGTGCATTTATTGGCTCTCTATTCACATGGTCTAATGTCGCCTCACTCTGCAAATTTTTTGACGAGTGGCCTCAATTCTTTGATAAATTTCACAAAGCATTCTCCCCACACCATCCCATTCCAAACTTCTCAAAACTGCGACGGAGTCGAAACATGTTTTGTTTGGTTTGGTTCAGCCCAATGTTTCTTTTTATGGCTGCAACCGCAGCTACTAGACCTGTGAAGTACGTCTTGGTCGACAACGAATTTGTGATGTACTTTTTCATCTACTATCAATTTGCAAACATTATCGGAACTCGGGCTATGTGCTACATTAAGGACTTTCTGTTGCTGGAGACTCTGAGAACTGCGTATGCTGAAGTTGGAAATGGGATCCGGAAGCAGTATGACTATCACAAGAAAAACATCCAGAGACATCAGGTGCGACAATGGTTCGAGGTGGTTAAATTCGTAAGGCAACAAGCTAAACGAGTCGAGACACACATTAGTTGCCAGAATCTGTGGTCCATTTTCGAAGTATTTGCCACCGTCCTCCTTCTACTGTCCATGCTGCTGTTTCTGTTTATGAATGGAGTGTTGGGTGGCTCGGCGGGATCAAGGTTTCTTCCCTTCGGCACCATTTTCTCAACCTTTTTCGTTTGCTCGCTTTACTGGAAAGCCGCAATAGCCGAGCAAATTTCAAAAGCGGTGAAAATTTAATGTTCAGTAAAATTAAAAGTAGCAGTTTCAGCCGTAAAGTTCATGAAATGCAACAGTTATCTATTTGTCGTTCTTGTTTAAATAGGAGGAATCTATTTCTGAGGACATTGTCATAATGGAGACGGATGACGATGATTGCGAAACACGACTCGAGGTCTAAAATTCTCTAATCGTCAAATGAAATCAGTCAACCGCAACATTAATAGTTACGTAACTACTCACTTTAAATGTATACTTTTGTTAAGATGAAACAAATTTGCGACCTGATTCTGGACAACCCGATCACAATACGTGTGGGACATATGCTTACCCTGAATAAACGACTTTTGCTCTCGGTAAAGTTGCACTAAAAATTTCGTGGATTAATTACAGATGTGGTGGTCAGTGGTGTTTGCTGCACTATTTAAACCGAACTTGATTTAATAGTATTTTAGTCAGTTAGCGTCCTACTTGGTTGTGGTCCTGCAGTTTACGAAACCATCTTAATTCGTGCTTTGGAAAATACGTCCGTGGGCATTGAGGTGCGGATATAAGTATATTGGAACATAGATGCCCGAGAACTCACACACCTTATCGTAAATTTTGAATTACCTTATTTTAATTTATACAATTATTATTATTTTGCACACATGCATTTACTTACATAGGAAAAATTCTACCAATTAGACGTTCCTTTCCTAACAAAAGGGAGCAGCTATTATGCACATGATTTTGTACAGAATATGATTATGATAATCATGTTCACCAAGTGTACTTTTTAATTTAAACGAACCCGAAGACTTATATAATTGACATTAAACCATTTTCTTTATTTAAAATTTAAGCTGCAAAAATTACGCATCAGTTAAAGTCGGTAGCACATGCATTTAGTTTTATTCATTTTGTTAACTCAAAAATTGTCGAATTCAGTTTCGCGTTAAAACAGTGTGGATAATTCAAAAATCATTTTGAAGGTCTACTAACTGGTTACAAATTGGCAATATTCTGACATCTGATGTAAATAACCTTTAGCTAAAAATAAAAAATTCATCAAAGGAAAGCACAGAATTATATGTTCCAATAAGAAGTGGAATTAAAATATTTAATTCACAAGCCTGAATGTGCTGGAAGTAATTAACTTACAATGCAAATTTATTTTAAACAATTTCTCTGTCAGGCAAGCCATTCCGAGCTCGATTAAATGCCAGTTCATGTTGTTCAACTTGCACCATAGAACACGGAAGCGTATGAAGCGATTCCGTAACACACCAATAAACGTAAGTACAGGGAAATAAACGAATTTAAAAAACAGGTATACCAGTGGTCTAAAACATATTAGGTTTTCTATGAAAATTTTGAGGAAATAGTCGCAAATTAATTGCAAATTGCATAGTTTTAATTCACATATACCGGTTCCGTTAAGTTATACTAAGAAGCAAATATAATTTCTTTGATTGTTGGGATACCATAAAGGAATTATGAGTTATTTTATGAAATTAAAATGGAGATTGTGTTTTAATCACAATATCAATTATATCCAAGCCGGTAGTACGAGCGGCCTTGTTAATAACGGCTCAATCATACGCCTAATTACTTCATAGATATTTATATTAAATGAATAGGAACAATAATCGTTCACAATGACAAGGAAAATTTACAATTCCGTTTTCAAAATTCAATTTAAATTGGTATGAACTATTAGCGCCAATTAATTGATAATGGAATGTTGGCTGCTACAGAATTGTTCATGTGATTGCCATGCAAATTCAGGAACTTGTTACACAACGCGATAGAATGGGTGATGGCAGCATGATGTGTTGTTTTAAATAATTGTTTTTTACTTGTTAAGAACATATAACCAGAAAGTAGCATGTGAGCTTAATATTTATCTAGATTTTAAAATCTAATCAGTATTTATATGAATCTATGTTTGACGTCAAAAGCTCCACATACGATACCACAAAATTTTAATAACAATACAGTCAAATTTCCCTCCTTTTCATGCCAAGTAATGAATTGTATTTATTCGTTGTTCCGTCAATCCGACAGTGACTACGCGTGAGTCATCAGTTATGTTCATGGAATTATTGCGAATTAGTCCCAAGCTCAGTTCAGTAACGGATTTGACGTTTGACGTTAGTGTCCAACATGCTGTAATCGTTCACAGTGAATTTATTATTAAGATTTTTCTCAAATGAATTCAGTACGAACAAACCGTCAACATATACGAAAAGTCATTTTAACAAAAGTCAAATCATATTGTTGATTCAACTATTCCGTTTCGGCAGCAGTTGACGACGGCAGCTGTTGTAATGTTTGTAGCGACCAAATCGGAATTTTGATGAGCATCTGTCCTAACGACGCACAAAGTCAGACATTACCATTCAACCAAAATGTTCCGCTTAAACTAGATGAGTCATATCAAAAGTTGAACACATTCTCCGATATGATTAGCATTGTAGTAGCGAATTCAAAGTTCATAGAGCGCTTGGATCATTTTTTGCGATTTATTTCGGTAGGAGGCTGGAAGCGCGCAAACATGAAATATCTTAACTGTTCCTAATCATACCCACAAACAGCTCCGTCACAATTCACACGAGAATTCAGTATACTTTATTTCTGTTAACCGTTGACACATAATTGTTCCCTTGTGTTTCTTCTTAAGAATAATGGATCATCATGCAAATATTACTTATGTATATTGCATTCTCCAGTTCATTGCTCACGTATATGTGATGGCCGCCTTCCTGGACATTGATCTTTCGGAACCTACCGGAGTGGTAATCGCCATGCACATTACAACACATTGTACTTTCAACAGTAGTACATGCTTTACTTGAATAGGTTTCTCTGGATAAAACTGTTATCAAGTTTGATCCCTACGTTTCCATTTTGGACGCCGGAAACCGCTTCCGTTACAATGTTACGAGTTTGATTCCATTTGTTGGCAAGGTGGCCACCAAATTCAAACTAATTCTGATAGAGCAAACCGAAATGGATTTACAATACGGTAAGGTGTATTCATTTTAACACTGTACAACCCATTCGAACAATTTGTTTTGTAATGACGTAACTTTTGTTATTTTTCTGAAGACTCCACAGACAAACCCACCAGCTTATCATTGGCACCTCTGGCCGCTGCAGAATATAACAGATTGTCTACAGAAGTTACCCCAAAAATTAAAGTTTGGTTGTCTTACTGTTCCAGGATACCTCATAACAGTTACAACGGAGATAATTTCATTTTCCACAAGGAACCAATCCGAGTAATAAAGAGCTTGGCGCGACTCGCTGAACAGACAAACAGTGTGTTCAACGAAACTGTGGTGACCATCCTACTGCCATACATGCTTCTGGTAAATGATATGGAAAATTTGTTAACCACTCCAAACGTTATTAGCACCATTTTATATAAAGTTGTGCGGAAATGGGGGATCGTGGTCGACACGGAAACATTTCACTCGCGATTAGAATTACGGAAGCTGATTGAAATACTTAAACCAGATATAGTTATTTTGCAAGTACGACCATTAACAAAGGACCACCAATATTTCAGCCATTTCGAACCACATTTGCATGATATGAAACAGTTTGCGGGGGATATGGAACATGGGTTATTTTTTACTGTGCCAGACACAGATTCAAACGGCGAGATTAACCTGACTAATCTTGTGTTAACGTGGACTCAACTGATACGTTGGGGCTCGAAAAATGGCACAACAATTGTCATTTCCAAAGCATTTGACACGCCTTCTTCGGGTGATCTTGAAAGTAAGACGGATGGCTGGTGGCGTCTTATTGAGGACTACTGTTACAACGAAACAACCGAGTACATATTTGAGGAAAAGCATCAAGTCGCCGTGTCTGTAGACGGAATGTTAAAACGGCAGATGTTGAAGGAGGTTCAGGATCTGACTTGCAGCCGGGACAACGTAGAAATTGTTTTTAGTTTGTATAACAAAAGTAGATACGACGTGGCCCGAAGACTCGAACCCACCGAAATTGATTTACTTTTTGGGAAAATCTTGCCAAAGGTTAATAGGATCACACTTCTTATACATCATGATACTAAAGACGCATATCGTGCATTACGTGATGAACTTAAAGCAGCTGGGAGGAATGCAGGGAAATTAGACGAAGTGACGCTAATGATACTGCCAAATGTTTTTATATCAAAGATGATTACTGAGTGGGTGGTAAGGGATAATCATACAGGAAATAATGAAAGCTATTCAATGATGGACCCCATCACAACTTACATTGTTCCTTTCATGTGGAATGAAACTGCGGAAATTGAAAGACACTTGAAATCCACTATACTGGAAGCAATGGGGATTAACGAGAGCCAATACAAATTTGGGTACGCATTCAACGTATCAGTTTGTACTTCCTTTAAGTCACTACCTGAAAAGAGACAAAGCTTTCTTGACAAATATTTAAAAAGTGCGAATGTTGCCACGTTCGTATTTTACTTCGAGGAAGATGAACAAACCATACAATTGGGCGTGGATAGAATGCTCCAACAGAGAATTGTAATTTTGGAAGAGTGTAGAAACCTGGTAGCATTGAAACGAAATTCTGATACCGTAAAGTTAAAGTTTCTGCTGCTTCATTACGCCACAAATGCAGATTTTTACCGAAGCAGACGTTCTATGATCAACTTTGTGGACTATTTTCAAAAGCTAGGCGACTGGGCAGAGGAGACGAGCAGCACCATAATTCTTAGTAATATGATTGATACGGACAGACATTTCAAAAAGACGGGAAAAACCATGACGGAGGTCGGTTGGTGGAGGTATCACAATGGAAACGACGTAGCTAGCAATGTGTGGCTAGATAAAGTTGAGGAATTCGAATATCGATTTCCGAGCAAAATCACAACGACCTCTTTAGGTCTTCAAACCAGTCGACTGGAATTAACGATATTGTTGCCATTTATAGCATCGATGCTAGTGATCACCATTTCCGTGGACATTATAAAGAGGAAGTACAGAAGAAAATATCTATCAAAACTGGATATGGACGGATTTTTTAGTGGAAACGAGACTGCTGATATATTAGCGCAAAAATATCCTTATGACAAAAGCAAATACGAAATTGCCGCAAATAAGTTTATCGTTGAAACGGATTTCGAGCTTGGACGGGGTGAGTTTGGAAAGGTTTTGAGAGCAAAAGTTTGTAAAAATGGGACTTTGCTTGACGCCGCTGTAAAAACTATCAACTCAACGAATCCGCGCAAGACAGCGGTAATTGGTCTTCTTTCTGAAATTAAGATATTGTCGTTTGTGGGGGATCATGAGAATATTATCAAGTTGTTGGCCGCCAATACAAGTGACTTAAAGGACGGAAAGTTGTTTGTGTTTTTGGAATTGTGTGAAATTGGCTGCCTACAAAAATATTTAAGGAAAATTAGGCCATCGGCTGTCATCGGTAACGCTGCTGCTGCGTGTCATAATCCCAATGAGCAGCACGAATATGTTAACCAAGCCGGTTATGTCGACAGTGGTTTACAATCGACTGATCTGGATGAAGAACTTTGTACAGATATGTATCGCTGGGGCCGCGAGATTTGTCGTGGAATGGAATATCTGTGTTCTAAGCATGTTGTGCATGCTGACCTGGCAACTAGAAATGTTCTCTTGGATTGGAGGAAAGTTGCAAAGATATGTGATTTCGGACTATCAAGACGCATGTACAACTACGAAAGCTATATGAAGACACAACATGAGCCGTTGCCGTGGAAATGGATGTCGCCAGAGTCCCTTCGTTTGCTAACGTTTAACGAGAAAAGCGATGTTTGGGCTTACGGAGTAACGCTTTGGGAAATATACTCCCTGGGGGATAATCCGTATCCTGGACGATCGTGGAGTTTGCAGTTTCCGGATGAGCTGGAGCAAGGTTTGAGGTTGGAGGAACCACTGTATGGTGACAGGAGCATGTATGATTCACTTGTATTTCAAAATTTGCGTTATTAAAGTCATATAGCTGATTTTACCAATTGCGTGTTGTAATTTGTTATGTTTGGTGGTAGGTACTGCCTGATGACGCAGTGTTGGCAATTCAATCCGGAGGATCGTCCAACATTCTCGGCAGTCCTGGATACCTTTGAATCCCAGTACACAGTCCGAGCTATAAGTGAGCTACAATATTAAGTTGAAAATATAAAGGTATTTAAGGATATGATATATGATACGAGTGGTAGAATGACAAATATAGATCCAATGCAGTGATGAACTGTAATAAACAGTAGCATTTACATTACAATAATATTAATATAATGAAATGTAGAAGATTCGGCGAATATGTATATGTATAGTATCGTATTACTTAGTTTGGGACTGTAGGATAATGACGTAAGTGAACAGGATTATACTTCCAGCAAAATATCGCACTGAATATACAAACACTTGTTGTTTGGTGATGTTCCCATCTGATGTTTCTTATTACGCCTGGTGCTGCAAACGCTCATAAATTAGTCGCTCGTTGATATTTTTGGAATATAAATGCATTCAACCAAAGGATTACTGAAGTCATAAGCAATGTTGGAGCGTCGTATGAACTGTCAACCGTTGTATTGAAGATATGTGTTAACTGTGTAGCATAGGGCAGGATAAAATGTAATATGTAGCATAGATTATGTATTTTGTGTTAAATCCATGTAAAGTTAATTAGTCGTAATTATTGTATTTTATGCGATCGATGTTTGATAATTGGTAAAAAGATAGTCAAGGCATAGCTAAACATATATACTAAATATTAGAAAAATCGGTACAGTCGCACATGTTGTAAATCAGGGTCAAAGTTGAGTCCCTTTAGTTCAGTCACGGTAGTGTCAGTTAGCGTCGTAGTAAATGTTAGTTGTCAAGGAAAGTTGTTGTTATTTTGTTTATGTCAACGGTACGTCGACTGCGTGGTCGAAGAAGGGTTCAACCGAGGTCATCAGGAAAGAGGAAAATTCGGGGTATATAAGGAGCTGCGCCAGTCGTCATCTTGGTTCTCTTCGTCAAGTCGGAGGTTCCGTAGACAAGCGATTAGGAAAAGTTACGTTAGGTTTCTGTAAGACCGTGGTTGGCAAAGGCCCCCACGGCATGAGTAGTAATATTGAAAAGAGTACAAATTGTTGTCAAAGCATTTTGGATTGAATTAATTAAATTGTTAAAGTTGTTAAAAAGTGGAATAAAAAGGGTTATAATTAATGTTTGAAAGTTAATCTCGTCCTGCTATGTGTCAGCTCTTTTAATTGTCAAGTCAGTTAAGTCGCAACCTAAACCACCCCGCATCATCGGTCATATCATACTGAGCGTCGATAACAAGCAATTTTCCATAGAATACCGAAACACCTGTCAATTAGAATTGCATATGAAATATAATGCAGTTTTGTAAGCATGAGAAGAAATTGTATACATTATCATACTATAAACTTCTATTAATTTAATGAACTTTGATTTCACCGTAACAAATTGGCCCAAATTGGTCTATCAGCCCAATTAAAGAGAACGAAACCATTAAATACCAGGGAGTAACTTTAAATTCTGAAATTGTCTTTGATGGACCGAAGATTATGAGAAGCCTTGAAAAATCAATTGAAACACTTGTGTCTACGCCAATGCTGCACTCGGATCAGGAAATGCTCATTATAAACCAATACCTTTGGCCAACTTTAATTTTCTCTCTCCAATCAACACCAATATCGAAAATCCCTATTACGTTCCTTCAGTCAATGGATAAAATGATTCGTAGCAGTACACGTCAAATAATTGGTCTCCCTCAGGACTGTCCAAATAGCATGTTATATTGAAGCACAAAATACAAAGGAATTTCTCAGATTAATGTGGAATGGGAAGCTTTCATTCAAAATCACGGGATCCGTTTAAAATTGAAGAGAAACAACAATACCTATACCAATGCACTATGCAATTTTGACGAGGAAATGAAAATATCGGAAATGAAAACTTGGACAGCGATTTTCAGAGTACACTAAAAAGAGCACGGTGGACCGATTCCTATCAACAAAATCATTCGTGAAAATTTAAGAGAAGCCGAATGCACTAAATGAAGCCAGGTTACCGTTGATGGAAAAGGTATTAAAGTGTACAAGGAATGTCCATCTATAAATAGGAAACTTCATCAAAAAAGGGTCTCTCTTCTTCGGATTGGACGTATTACCTTAACATGGTAACGAATTGTGCGGCGGTGAAAGTTCTCCCTGGTCGCTCGCAAAGTACTCCCCGTTGCAGACACTGTAACGAGACTATCGAAACTCTCGCTCATGTACTTGGCTCGTTTCCTTTTGGTGAACTTTTACGCAATACAAGACATCATCGCATTCGGACACTCATTGCGAATGAATTGAAGAAAAAAGATTTTCAAGTTTATGAAGAAGTCCCAACGCTAAGTCGCCGAATTGATATTATTGCTATTGACCGTGTAAAAAATAACGCATTTTTTCTTGACCCTACCGTCCGGTTTGAAACATCAACATCCCAAACAAACGATGTAAATGAAGAAAAAAAGGCTATTTATGACCCATGTCTACAAGACCTCCGAGAGAAATATGGCCTCGACCAATTCTGCAAGATGAGTACAATTGGAATATTAATTGGAGCAAGAGGAACCTTGAGCAAAGATGTCAAGCTTTTACTTTCTGGATTCAACCTATCAACCAACTTTTATGAAGACATCGTAACCAGCGCAGTCAAAGGATCTATTAGAATATTACACTATCATCTATACTCAAATATACCCATATCTAGTTAATTTTTTTCTTATCAAAAGTGTAAATTTTTAAATTTTGTGTTTAATTCCTACATTATCTATACATTCTAAAATTATTTGTAAAATTCATATATATTTGTACTACTGTGTCTTATGGCAATCACATATATGTGACAGTGAAAATAAAGTCTTCCCCCCATCATTTCATGTCATCGACGGGTAAAGTTTCTTCTTGGAAACAAGCCATGAAATGGGCCAATTAAAACAGTTCAACCAATGTACCATCCAAGGCGTTTTTCTCGATTTATTCAGGTGTAATTGAATGAAAAACCACTGGTTGGTGGCGTCTTGATGAAAATTCGAGCTATCATTCAACATAGGCGGGTATGTGTTGGAAGAGAAAGTTCAGGATTCTGAGGCAGCTGACAAACAACAAAAATGGAGCCTCGGTTCAAATCGATTATTTGCAAATACAGCAAACTTCAAAATGTTATTAATCAAATACCTTTGTTGGGCAAGCTTAATATAAAGATTATAATTTAACTGTTATATGGGGTGGAACTAAGAGTTATTAAGATGAACCACACCTAAACTTTTGTTTTTTTCTTTGTTGCACATTTTACACTCATTTACTTCAAGTTCATCTGAGCAATTTTCCTCGATGCTTATTACGTGATTTTATTAGAAGTCAGTAACATTGAACATTTTTAAAATTTAATTAAAAGCAGATTTTGTACATTTCCTTTCTTATAAATCGAGATCATAATTATTCACGTTACATGTAAATAGTTTAATCGATTTTACACTACTCCATTACGTGAAGAAAATGTCAGCCACAATTACAGATAAACGATCAACCGACAGTTCGTATCAGTTTAAACTTGAGAGTGGATATAATTGGAATTGCCAGTACCGAAAATTTTTATGCTAGTAAATAGCGTTCCAATATATATAACCTTTGGTCATGTTTTTAGTAATTTGCAGTTTTAAAACGTTTATATCGCTTTGCACATGTAATAATCTTCCTTCCTTTTCGGAAAATACAATTCCGAGCATATAATTATATGGAGGTATTCGTCTCACAAAAACATTTCCGTATTTTGTGGCTCGAGACAGATGTAATCTGGAATAAGAAATGTTGCGCAAACGTTTCAAGTTCTAATTGTATTTCTTCGATAATACCTAGTAGTGATATGGAATGCAGACCACAATTAGTATCCAATGACAATTTCCTTGCCAATCTCCTATCCGCAACGTGTAAGGGATTTTGAACTTTCGCCGATGTGAATACCCTCAGGGACATTTATTGTAGGACCTATAGTGTTAAGTTTATGATCAATTGTGAACCGCAAGTTGTCCTTAAACCTACGTAAATACTGCATTCGTGCCTTGAGCTTATACAAGTATGTTTGCCTAGTTAGAAATTCTACCAAGTTTTTACATAGTGAGAACGGTTACTACGAGCAGAAGTATTTGACATTGCAAACATTTGTTTGATCCTGAGACCATCTTGACTAGCGGTGCTCCTGTGTGCATTCTTGCGAGTTCTATTTCAGAGTGGTAGGGTCTCAGAAAAACGTATAAAGTTTACATTTTAGCATTCAATCATGTGTGTGTTCAATAATTTAGCAATAATGGTAGTGGTAACTGCAACACGAATATATGGTCAACGAGTCCACATTAACCGCACTAACTGTTCGGCCGTTACCGTGTATCTGGCGGACAACAAGGTGGACGACAATAGTAATCAAGATACGTTTTTCGAGCACATTTTGTATCACATTTACAATACCAGTGTATCTGAATCAGAGCCGACGATCTTGACTTGGATGATTTCCGTAAACACGAAGTCAATTGTTCCGCGTGAGTTATACACACCAGAGCACACATCCGCTTATATTCCCGAAAAGCATAGGAATCGCGCAAGTTCTCAGCACTGTTCAGCAATTGTAACGCCGGTTTCTGTACTAGCTTCAACGCACAGTTTACATGAGTTCGTATTTGTATATGATTCTGAGAGCCTAGAATTTTGGGGGCGATGGATGCGACGAGTAGCCGGAAATCGGATGTACAGTGTAAATATGGGGAACACAGTAATTTTTGCGGTCACAATGGACAGATATTGGAAACCACCTGACAACATTGTGGATCCACTCATTACCTCTCCATTAACAATATTTGTGCTCACAGTTGAACTAATTACTGACGACACGGACAACATATGTCACAAGAAGAACGCATATGTGCGCCTTATCTATATCTTAAGTGACGATGGATTCATATATGATTCTAGCGAAACGCTCAGCAGTATGCTATCATGGACAGGAACAGAAATATCAAACGACATGAGAATACAAAAGTATATCCACGTTTATTCTTCCCAAATTTCAACAGGAGGCTTATTGCAAAATTGGGATTGCAGAACCTTGGAAAAACGAGCAGAAATATTTACGAACATTGCCTCCCTCCATGCTAGCGGATGCTTTGAAGATCTACCATTTGTTTTTCTGTTAGTCGCAAAGAAAATGAACATGTCTGTAATGTTCAATTACCCACATTTTCCCGATTTTGAGAGGATGTTTCGTGGTGGAACGATTCAGTGTACTCTCAGCGATGACAGGTTTGCGCAAGAATTCCTGTTTCCAGAGACAAAAGACCTGGTGTACGTAGGACACAACAATTACTTCTTTATGTACAAATCTGCAGAGAAACGCTTCATATCTGGGAATATTTTCAAGGTATTGGGTGAATCTTTCCACGGGGATGTATGGATTTATCTAGCGGCCACCATGTTGCTTTATATTGTTTACACGTCTTTACACTCAAAATGCAAATCTAAGGCTGTGAACTTTGGAAAAATATTTGTTGATGTGGTATCAATGCTATTCCAGAATTCGGCCACAGAAAAGCGGATGGTCGAACTGTTGCTGGTTTCTGCTCTGATTATACTATCCACTATTTACGTAGATGACATGGCAGGTAAAATGATTGCGCCATCGCTACCTTACGTTGCCGAAACCTTATCAGAGCTGTTAAGTAATAATTTCAAGATTTTGGTTCCGGCCGTGTTGTATGACAAGAATGAAAGCAGCATGTCGTTTCCAGCCAATTGGTTAGCTGCCACAGAACAATTTCAAATGCAATTGGCGTTTGAGGGTTTTGCAGCAGATCTGCTGGAGTCGAAATACTGGATGCCCGACTATGGCCAGGTATTTGAGAAAACGGCAAACAACGTCGTTCGAATATTTGGTGCAGATGCTTCACAGAACGAAATCGTTGACGGGATAGGTAAAATTAAGCCATTCGGGGCGATCGAGGTGACGAAGAGATATGGAGGAAACATTTTAGTATTTTGTAAGGTATGGTTGCAATTCAGAGTGGAGATAAAGCGAATAAGCGACAGACTGCTCTTTGACAGCGGAATCCGAGCTTGGATTACCACTTTTGACAAAGAGTGGGCCGCGAGGAAATATCTTCCTCCAAACACAGGTTTTGCCATAATGTCAATCGATAGTCGTCTGATATCTCTGTTCATATTAGCGGGTTCACTACTATTCTTGGCGCTCACGACCTGGGTAGTTGAGATGGCAACTCTCATTTCATGGAAAACGTATATTCTCATGCTGAAAAAGCGAGCAAAATTCGTTTTTTGTCTGATGATTAATGTTTTGTATGTTACGGTAATCAATTTGCATCACCTTGTTATTAAGTGTTTCAGTCATTTGAAATTGCTGTGAAGTTAACAAAATGTAAGTAAAAATAATGACTGCTACATTGAATGTATGAATGATGATGTCGTCCCGACCACTTAAGCGTACAAAAAGCTGGAATGCAGGCCCATCAAACGTATTCTGGTGCGCTGTTGCCGGATGTGCGAAAATATTTATGCGTGATATTTCATTTTTCGTGAAGTCCACGCTGGGAATGTCTGGCATACTTTGATATAAATTTGTAGATTGATGTACCTGGCAATACAACCTGTTATTCAACCAGCAAGTATTTACATGCTTAAGAGATTGCAAAACGTTCATACAAACATATCATATATTTTAATGCATTTATTTTTTGGACTAATGTCATTCCTCCCTCTTCTGATTGTTTGGAGGGTTTCAGACTTCCTTTAGATGAAACGGCGCACGATAGAAAGGTGCTCTTACGAAATATCACAATGCAAGTAGTTTCATATAAAGGAAATTTGGAATTAAAATCACAAAAAATTATTTGGAATGTACAATTAAAAGTTGTTGCCTGTATATGCTATCAGAACACAAAAGGCTTCTCCGTGTTTCAGGTACAAAGGATTTCGTTGGTAATAATATATAGTCGATACGTACTCATTCTACCTATACGTGTTTCTACGTAGAAAACTAATTTTAATTTCTCATCACCGATTGGCAACTGAATAGAAAAATATTTCTAAAATCCGAAATTCCTTGATTACAAAATTCGAAATATTTGCCTTAAAGTTATAACTGTCATTATATATTTGTCATGTCTAGGAAAAGAATATCTCTTCAGAAAAACAATGGACACCCATGTAATTTTAACTTAATAAATAAAGAACGATTCTTTCGACATTAGATCGGTCTCAAAAGAGTATTTTGATGAATAAACGGTTTTCTCTATCACGACGCCAATATGGCATTAGTTGAGTCTGAGAAGTAAACATACAACCACAGGTCGTTTTTGTTCCTTTAAGTTATAAGTAACAAAAGGGGTTGGTTGCAGCACCTTTAAAAATGAATCCACCCTTGTATTCGAAAGATCAGTAGCAATTAGTTGCTCAAAGCTTCGTCATTGTATAATGTTGTTAATTAGTGGGCAGCACTTTTTTTTAAATACACACATCAGAAAATTTTAAATTCGTTCAATTATCAGCAGTTATAGATGGGGAGAACAAAAATGGGTGTGCATATATCAATTATATGTATTTACAACCGCAGTTTTCATTCATACACATAATCCTTCAAGAAAATGTACTTGGTGGCCGTAGTCCGTAGTATACTTCAATAAAACTCAACCATTTCCTGTCATAAACTTTTCAGACTCACATTTGGAGCAAGTAAAAATTTTTAGATAACAAGACATTGCATGAGTTGGTGTGATCGATGGTTGCATATTAGGGTCATACCCTCCTTGTTCTAAATATGTAACCAGTGGGAACCCATATTGCGATAAATAACCCACATCATGACATGGGACAATAAATATATAGTCGTAACTTAATAAATTTCTAATATCCGAAGTGACAATGGTAGTTCAAATTAAACTGAATGTCTTATCCTCTTGTAAGATAAATTCTATAGCAATCTTAGAACAGAAAATATTTGGATTTGGTGTTAAATGAGTCATTGTGAAGGTGTTTTGTAGCCTGTTAATAAACCGGTTTAATGACGGTCCCTTCTTCCCAGCCACTTTTGTTTGCAATCCAACACAAATAATATGATGATAAGACTCATTTTCTTTCAACAGAAAATTATTTCTTTTGTATCAGTTTAATGTTGATAATTTGATAGAATTCACATCAATGCAAAATGTCACTTATCGGTGAAAATTTGAATTAGTATCCAGTGATAATTAATCAGGTGAGTTAAAGTTGGTGACAGATTAGGTGTGGTTGCACTGACACTAACTACCATAATATTTTGATGTTTTGTTGTCGAAGTTTAATGCAACCTGAAGTAGAGGCATGGATTCGGATGTTACATTAACGTCTCAGTGATGATCAGATTGGAATACTGTTAAGAGCAGTATGTGACAATCTTGACGAAGTGTACAATGCTGCTTAAAGTCACATTTTAACGTCTGATAAAGCGTTCTACATTTAACCTTTGTCATATTATAGTTCCATTCGGCAATACTTATATGTAGTGACGCATAATTCTAGCATATCAGTTTGTTTAAAACACCAGTTGAAATGAGATGCTTCCTGGCTCTAAAACACCAAGTTCCCACTAGATTTTTGCCATTCCAGTTATTGCTAATGCAATATATTATACAAATGCTCACATGCATACTTTGAGTACACCGACACGTACACAATTAACCAGAAATACTTGATTTATTGATGGGCGATCCTGGATTAGAACCCATTTGAAGGTTAGTTGCCGCTAATTGTGCTATATGAGATTAATAGAGTAGGTTTTCTAAAAATCAGACATGAATTTGACAAGTCACTTTAGTATCATCCCACCAACAGGTTGCTTGTGCAAACATATCTTCCCGAATACAAGGTTTGACTATTTAAAACACAAAAGTGTCGGAGGTTGCAATGATAACCACTGCAAGTCTTTTATTCTCAATTACTAAGCGTAATTCACCAACAATACCATATTCATACTGTGTTTAATATTATCAGTTTCTTTGATTCAATACGTTAACTCCACACCGAACAAAAGGGATAACTAGCATGTATTTACACTGTTTTCAATCGCTGAACAAATGTTAAACATGTGTCACATTCAGGTAGTCTGGCATACAAAATCTTGGGAGTTAATTTGGATTTGACATCGGTTGCTATTATTCCGACTTGACTAAAATTACAAATAATAAAATAAATGTGGTGCGATTCAAATATGTAATATAATAAATATTTATTTCTGACCATTTGCCCGATTATATATATTTGTTAAGTTGCATTTTAGGAGAATTCAATTACATATAAAAATTATCCAAAATTGAGCTTTCGTTTGCTTTCAGAATTCATGCTTTCATGTTGAATCGATCAGCATCTATTCAAAACCTCATTCATTTATTTTGTGATGCCCCCAATATGTCATATTACAAACTTTACCTACCGCTTTCCACATCCAATTTTTACAGCCAACAGGAACCAATCTGTTCACTTGCGATTTTACAACAGCAATAGAGCTGCCGTTTGCCTGATGCAAAAGTCAATAAGAACAATCGCGGTCTTTCCATCCACAAAATTTACGTTTCCTAATCCGATTTTTACCGGCTGTAATGCCGCTACGGTGCGACAGTAGATCCTTTTCTCTATAATAGCAGCTGTTGGGAACATGTTTGACGTCTTGAATGAATGAAGTATTTTTCTGGAATCTTCATAAACTTTCCCAAACGTTCCGAAACACATTACAATTATGAGGGGTACCTCAAAAACAGCACTAATTATCATCATCAACTGAGGAACGGACAATCCAAAACTAACAGAAATGAACATGTAATAGGAAATAACAAACGAAACCACTAAAAGTAGCAAAATGCATAAAATGATAATGTCCTGGTATACCAAATTATAATGACGGCAAAGCAATTGAATTTCCTTGTATACAGAGAGCTTGAATCTTGAAAATATTCTGTTAGTGTTTACGCTTCGCCGATGTTCAGTGTATGTCTGCCGTAATAATAAGTTTAGATACTTCATGTAGTAGCTAAGGCAATAAGCAGGTAGCATTAGTTGTTCGACCATAACAAAAGTGACATGGATGACGTGATCAAAGAATAACTACGAAAACCAAATCATAATCGGCGTTAATACTGCAATTGATTCCAGAGTGAGACGCCCGTTTCCGTTATCAACCGTTGGGAAGGAACAATGTGGCAGCAGAAAGTAATCAAGTGTTGCCGGAGAGCAGCTGTCAACAAACCGTAGAAGCACAAATCCAGTTGCCGTAATGAGTCCAGTTAGTAGAGCAACAAATTGCATGAAACGAATCATTCGGTTTTGTCTCGTTGTAAGGGAAATCTGTCGCCGTACTGCAGTGGCTAAAGGACAAATCGCATGAGAGTCTCGACGTTGTGCTTTACGATTTTCAAGTATTAATTCAGCTTCTTACGTTTCAGATGGCGTCTTTCAAATTGGAGTAGCAAGTTGAAGCCCTCTGTCACCATTCGTCGCCTCCTTGTGCAAACAACTCTT